>OX328131.1:54244777-54844777 GCA_946811695.1 Gonocerus acuteangulatus
CTTCATATACTTTTTCTTGTTTACAGATTGTAATACATCAAAATAACGTCTTAAATGACTGGACGTTTGTTTTTATGGGTGCGCATACACGGAGATTTGGAATGCGCAATCAACATTCATCGAACTGTACAGTAGGGTGACCGAAGGTTTGCTGAAGCTCGGGATGGCTTCATAATAAGTACCTATGAAGTGAAGGTCGACGATGCCTTTGATAATAAATCAAATTACCAGACATGTAATATGATCATAAGTCATTCATCTACATTGTATTCAATGAGTAAAACCTAAATCTAATGTTAAAGCTATTTTTTTTTTAGCATAAATATGTTATAGCGGTGACTAAACTGAGAAAAAACGTAACATAAAAGTGCCCGCTGGCGTTCGCGCATGCGCATTGGCCATGTACGAAAAGGAATACTATTTGTCACAAAAAAGTGTCCGCTGGCGTTCGCGCATGCGCATTGGCGTGTCAATGTACGAAAAAGAAGACTGTATGTGTCACAAAAAAGTGTACGCTGGAGTTCGCGTATGCGCAGTGGCCATATACGAAAAAGAAGACTATATGTTGTACAGTACATTACATTGGTTTGTCGGGTGGACTTACAGCATAATTATGTTCCTGAATTTGAGCAGAAGGCCCTAAATTAAATTTTTTTTTTTCATTCAGGAGCAAATTGGGTCTGATCGGTGACCCCACCATTGTATACTCCCGTTATGAGATCAGACCAGCCTCATTTCACGTTAAACAACTTAAAAATGCATGTAGTTGCAAACAATTCTCCAAAATAATGTTAATCTGTAGAAATTTCCAACTTCTTTTTTTCTCTTTTAAAATGAGTTTCTAATTTTTATTTCTCCTTTATTTTTCAGTATGCCGTAGAGTTTTACTAACTTTGTTCTATATATTTCCAACTTTTGTTCTTTCCATTAGTTCGTAGTCATTATCTATGCTTTTCTTTTCAATATTTTATTGAAATATATATATATTGGGCTTGAGATTCATTCAAATCTTTAAAAAAAAGATGCAGGTTTACATGAGGGATGTTTATAATATATGGAAGGTAGGATGATCTGTAGGGATTGTAAATACATATTCTTTATTGTTTGTCAAATAAGTAAATATGGCGAACAATAAAGAATAGTTCTTAATTAGGGGAGGGGGGGGGGGGTTTAATTATTATTTTTTTAATTTTTGACATTATATTTCTTCTGGACATATATCGCACTAGTATTTCTGAAGTGACACAACTCAAAAATCGGTTTTAATCATAACGTCATTGTTATGACTATAAAACTCATTGTAAATATCTCTTTTTTTTTTTTAATTTATTTATGAGCACCCCGCATTGACAGCGTTTCGCCCTTCAAAAATCTCTTAATCAACCATTAAAACTGTATATAACTAGCTTCAGAGCTTGTACATTAGCGGGTACTTGTGTCACTCTTCCTATCTTAATGCTAAGCCCCCTACATTGGCAAGAATGCCACATTTTCAGTTGTTTTATTTTGAGTAGTGTCGCTTTAGAAATACCAGTGCGATAAGACATATTGATTAACGACCAGCTGACTATTTTCCACCATATTGGGTTCTTTCAGGCCATGACCAGTCTTTACGTGGCCATACTAGTGGAAGGTTCTTCTCCTCAAGTTGAGGCTGTAAATTTTATATTTTAATATGATCCCTGAAGAGGCACCAAAAAGGTGTGAAACATGTAGGGAGGAAATAAAGTTGTTGACTCTATTAAGTGATGGGTGCTAATAACCTTAGCAGTATATGCACCACAAAAAAAAAAAAACAAAAAAAAAATACTATTAAGTGATATTTTAATCGTTGAGTAAAGGATCAGTTTGGTATTTATAATTTATTTTTATATTCTGTGCACTATAGTGTTTACAATTGAAGGGGTCGAGGTAAAATAGTGCCTAGCAACATGTTGGATACTAGGTGGGAATGTCAGTCTATGATGCAAATGCTACTAAAAAAGGACTACAAGCTCTGTATGCTAGTTAATCTTGTTGCCTCTAACCATTTCTACTGATAGTCCCACTGAATATCCAACATATAGCAGCTACAGTTAAGTTTTGTTAAAAATGTTGCTTGGCACTATTTTACCCCGACCACTTCAATTATACATATATTACCATCAGCGAATATCCTTTCCTCTAATACTTGGCTCTTTGCCCTTCCTGCTTTGACCTTCCAACCGTCGCCTACTTCTCCATCTGCAGATCCTGGGAGACAGGAAGCTCTCATCCCTTGGGAACCTCTGTCAAGGCTCAACCCCACGTGCTCTTCACTCGGGATAAGGCGCGGCCATCTTGCTTTTTTTTCTTCTTTCTTCGACGCTTCCGCGCAAGACGATTGCTTTTCTTCAATCTCCTCCTTTTTTTTCTTCTTCTGGCGCCCGTCCCGTAGGAAATGGACGCTACGAGGTATGAATCACTGCGGATCCCGTAGCAATGCCTCCTTCATGATTGTCTTGTTCGAGTGCATGTGGTTGCGTTGTTTCTTTTTATTCAGAAGGCATTTCCTGATGACTTTCGCTTTCTTAGTATTAGAAATCATTATCCTTTTTTATTCAGGGAAAGCGAACAGCTATTTAATGGGGTGAGTCAAATAAAATGACCGTTTTATGGGTAAAAATCAAAGTTTATTTTTCTTCTACTTACAAGGTTTTTAATAATCAAAATATATACCATTGCGTAGTATGGTTTGACGCCTTTTGGAAGCCAGCTGTAGAATTCCTTGATGGTACCATTCTTTGGGTTTAGAATCGAAGAACTCACGAACCCCATTTTCAACTTCTTTCAAGTTTTTGAATGTTTTTCCACGAAGAAAATGAACCATTGATCTGAACAGGTGGTAGTCTGATGGTGCTAGGTCTGGGAGGGAGAAGCTAGATTCCATCCAAATCGGGTATTTTTTGTTTCAAAAGGCGAGATGTGTGGGACCTGACATTATCTTGTTGGAACAAGACTTGCTTTCTGTTGACTAAACCAGGATACCAAATCATCGAACCAAAACATCGTAAATTCTCTGCAGTTGTACTGAATAGAACCCCTTAAATTGTTTTTTTGTAGGACCAGCTTCAACAGCAGTGTGCAGAGCATTCTGGTTGACTACGGAAACTCGCCCTGACACAGATTTCTTTTCAAGGCTCAAATCACCTTCATTAAATTTTTGGAACCACCCTCATCTTCCTTTGATTCAAAGAGTCTTCATTCTCAAATTCAACCACTAAACGAATGGCTTCAGTTGCTGAAAACTTCCTTTTCCAAAAAAAATAAAGCAAAATTATGATAATTCTGTACTGTAGTGCCATTGTGAACAAAGGGCGGCTATTGAAGTGCCTACTGAGCCCGGATAGAGGGCATGCTGGTAACCAAATGATTCAGAAGGGATCAAACATGAACTTCTTATCACAATTCTTAGCTCCCGAATGTAAATAAGAGAGGAATTACGATGCAAAGTTCAAACACAAAGAAAACGGTCATTTTTTCTGACTCATCCCTTTATTTAAACAGGGTTCCGTCGTGAGGTATCATTATAAAACTAAATTTATTATAAGAAAATGCGATTTATTTTTGCCGAAGTTTCGATTTGAAAATTAAGACTTAGGCCCGGTGCACACTGAATCCAGTTTCGTGAAACCTATTTCATTAAAGAATAAACTGTTTTCCATCGGTTTCGTGCTTGATTCAGACGAGGATGCGCCTGTGTTGTGGTGGTGGCTAAAAAATAAAAAACCGCAAGTACTAGGTTCACCCGATGATTAGGGCAACACAGCTGTTTTGTTGAAGCTCGCAAACTAAAACAGAGATCCTGATAAAATTAAGGATTTTTTTTAGGACGTCGAAGCCAGTTTTTGATCGCTTATTAGAGCTAGTAGATCCACTGATGAAACGTGAAACTGAAGCAATAGGAAACCTATTTAGCGAGTTTCATGAACCCCTGATTGTGATAAAGTACATGAAATACGTAGACAGCCACTTTATCAGTTTGATTATCGACACAACCCCTATATTGGCCGAATCCAACGACCCCTTGAACTATTGTTGATTTTTCTAACATTTCCCTTACATCCGCCCCCTTCCAACGGACTGTGAACGTCTAGCCCCTGTTCTCGGGGAAGCTGCAGTGACCCTTAACGATCTCCCGATTTCATCGGTTCCCATACGAATACAAGAATCTTGTATTCAGTGGCGCAAAACTGAAAAATCTTCAATGCTATCTTTGGTCTACATCAGCGTGGCTCGTGTTTCGGTCGGCTTTGCTTTAAAGAGACTTGTAAAAAAATGTTATTCGCTTTTTGAACTGGCGTATCGAACTGTGTTTCCGTAGTAAACGTATCTTATTTAGAATCGAAGAATTGAAGGGGTCGGGGCAAAATAGTGCCAAGCAACATTTTTAGCAAAACTTAACTGTTGGATGTTATGTGGGACTATCAGTCTATGATGCAAATGCTACTAAAATATGACTACAAGCTCTGTATGCTACTTAATCTTGTTGCCTCTAACCATTTCTACTGATAGTCCCACTTTTTCGAAGTTTCGATAAAATGTTGCTTGGCACTATTTTTCCCCGACCCCTTCAGTTTATGTGGAACAACTGAAAATTTTGATAGACAAGAGAGAAGAACCTAGTACCTCTCTATGTTTTGAAGAGCTGTAAGATTGAAAGAGAGAGTGTAGACGGTACGGCTGGTTGAAGAATGGAGTGTTGTGGTTAAGATAATTTGTTGCGTTCCACACGAATCTCTTCCACCCTAGCGTCAGGGTCAGACCGATAATAGACTTATACTAGCTATACAGTTGATGGGGAATCTATGTTTTCCAGCATACAAATTCTGGCTTCAGCTATAAAAAAAAAAAAATAAAAAAAAATAACAAATAAAAAAAAATAGATAATTACAGAAGATACTAATCAAAACAGTACGTGAGCCGTCTAGTTTCGAAACATGATATATTCAAATCGTAAAACTGTTCAGGGACCTAAAAACGTCTAAGCTAGAATAATTCCTTTTGGAAATTAATATTTACAAGGCCACACTAACATTCATTTCCAGCAAAAAAAAAAAAAGTTTTTGCTGCGCGAGAAAAAGGTTGTTGGAAAAATATGACAAAATGGGTTTAACCAACTTTGAATGTCATCGCCTCCTTTTATTGATTTTCATGACAATAGATTAAGAAATAATTATTTTAAGTGCAAATTAGTAAAAATAAGATAATGATATTTATTTATTTAAATTTTAACGTCCATTATTATTAACTAAGAATTTTAGGACGGATTGTCTATAAGTTATCACCCTTTTCTAGCCAGGAAAGGGTCATGTCTGTTCTTTTTTCTAAAGAAAAGCCACCACCCATAGTGGGAATCGAACCCACGAATCTTAGGCACGGAGTGTTAAGTGCTCACGCCTTAACACTTTCGGGCCTTCCATAATATACTAATAAAAACAGTATATTATGCATCATGACAAGAGATTAAGTTCATATTAGGTGAACAAAGATTTTTTTTTCTTTTAGTTTTTAACGGTGCATCAACTATTTGGCTATTAGCGCCGGGCTATCTACAGGTTGCCACCCTTTTATAATGCCAACCGCACGTAGTCCGTCACCCAATCAGGTACTGACCACGCCTGACGTTGCTTAACTTCAGTGATCTAAGGGAACCCGTGTATTCAACGTGGCTTTGGCCGTTGGCAACAAAGATTTTTATACGAAAAAATGTATCAGTAGTTTTGAACAGAACTTATTTGATAGTAAGTAAAAAAAAAAAAAAAAAAAAAAAAAAAAAATTATTAACAGTTGTCCAAAGTAAAAGGCACACTTTGAAAGAGGAATGTTGAATCAAGAAATCCCGATTTTGGGAAATGAAGTTCAATGTTCTAGAAGTGCTTCAGGATAGCAAGGACGAATGTTCACTCTAGGGAATATCCTTTTTATATTTCCTGGGTCATGTAAGGGAGTAACCAAAGCGTTCTAGATTTTGCTTAATGTAGATTAGATTTTGACGTTTTGATATTCTGTTAGTAGTGTTACATATACCTTGGAAGAGAAAGGGCGAATCCTGAAATCCGGATAGTAGGAAATCCAAGTAAAAGTTCTAGAAATGCTTCAGGATAGCAAGGGCGAATGTTTACTCTAGGGAATGTCCTTTTTATATTTCCTGGGTCATGTAAGGGAGTAACCAAAGCGTTCTAGATTTTGCTTAATGTAGATTAGATTTTGACGTTTTGATATTCTGTTAGTAGTGTTACATATACCTTGGAAGAGAAAGGGCGAATCCTGAAATCCGGATAGTAGGAAATCCAAGTAAAAGTTCTAGAAATGCTTCAGGATAGCAAGGGCGAATGTTTACTCTAGGGAATGTCCTTTTTATATTTCCTGGGTCATGTAAGGGAGTAACCAAAGCGTTCTAGATTTTGCTTAATGTAGATTAGATTTTGACGTTTTGATATTCTGTTAGTAGTGTTACATATACCTTGGAAGAGAAAGGGCGAATCCTGAAATCCGGATAGTAGGAAATCCAAGTAAAAGTTCTAGAAATGCTTCAGGATAGCAAGGGCGAATGTTTACTCTAGGGAATGTCCTTTTTATATTTCCTGGGTCATGTAAGGGAGTAACCAAAGCGTTCTAGATTTTGCTTAATGTAGATTAGATTTTGACGTTTTGATATTCTGTTAGTAGTGTTACATATACCTTGGAAGAGAAAGGGCGAATCCTGAAATCCGGATAGTAGGAAATCCAAGTAAAAGTTCTAGAAATGCTTCAGGATAGCAAGGACGAATGTTCACTCTAGGGAATATCCTTTTTATATTTCCTGGGTCATGTAAGGGAGTAACCAAAGCGTTCTAGATTTTGCTTAATGTAGATTAGATTTTGACGTTTTGATATTCTGTTAGTAGTGTTACATATACCTTGGAAGAGAAAGGGCGAATCCTGAAATCCGGATAGTAGGAAATCCAAGTAAAAGTTCTAGAAATGCTTGAGGATAGCAAGGGCGAATGTTTACTCTAGGGAATACTGATTCATAATCGTGATTGAAAAAGTATGCAATTAAAATTCAATGTTTTAAATTTCATTTACACGAGTGATTTATGGGTAATAAAGTGCTTGGAGGGGAGTTTCAGACCCGGGATTCGCCTTTGAAATAGGACATTGAATTTTTCATAGATGATGGTGCTATTCACACGAAACTGTGAGAGAACTAAAGGCCAACCAGAGAAACAAAGCGAAGGGTAATGTTACCTACATCTTTCTGAATCAGAAAATAAAATAAATAAAACTCCATTTTACAGATTCCCCCTTTCTCTTCCAGGGTAAATAATATTAGCATCATCAGAATATATGGAATTTCCGTTTAAGCAAAAATGACGCAGATTCTGTCATTCGTGCCGTATTTATCTAATAACAAAGTAGTAGGTTTGTTTTGTTTTGAAGAGTTTTATTTTTCCCCGCTCCTCGCCTTGTTTCATGGTCGTTGGTGGGGAGAAAGGTTAACCTGAGTTTGTTATGTCATCTGTAGGACGAATACCTTGGCCATCTGTTGTTGTTTACATCTTTCTAAGATTTTTTTTTTGTACCTCAATTTAGGACTAAATAGTTTTTGTCGACACTTTTATAATTCGGCGGACGACATTGTTTTGACTTGTGCCTAACACTTTAGGTAACTCTTTGATTTGTTCTTGAGACCTTTTTCTTTTTTAGCGCGGTTCCTCCCTCCCCCATAGGGAGGAACCCCGCTTATAAGGTTGATACAATGAAACAATCCGGAAGTGCCGACTAGAAAATTTCGCGTTTCAGAACCCCTAGAGACCGAAAATAACGGTGGTTCATATTTGTATATACATATATATATATATATATATATATATATATATATATATATATATTTGTCTGTTCGCTCTCTAGGTAGAAGACGAATGGTCCGATTTTGATGAAATTTGGTACAAAAATCCGTCGTCCAATTTGAAAGGTTTAAGTTCGTTAACCAGCAAAATCCGTCCAGTGGAAGATGGCGTTTGGGGCGAAATTTGCGCAAAAAAATCGTAACGCTTACGGTTTTGAGTTCATAAGCTTGTAAGCACTCGTTTTATAGGCTTCTTGGGCTAGGAAAACGAATGAAATCATTTTCAATGCGATAGCTTAAACCGTTTTCGAGAAAATCGGAAACATAGTTTTTGAATACCGTTTTTGGTTTGGGTACTTAGAATCTTGGGATTCAGTTGAAACATTTTCTGCATGTTCTACTTTCATTGAAACTAATATGTTGAAATTTGTGTTACGTTTGGAGTTAAGGAAGGGTTAGAATAAAATATTTTATTAACAGACATAAAAAGTTTTGGTAACTTTGTATACTTTCCTTAATATCTCGAAAACGGTTGAGAATCTTGGTAAACAGAAGAATACCATTAGAAAGCTTACTAAATTCTCTACAAAAAAAAGTTCTAATGAAAGTTTTGATTAGACGATGTCAATAGGAGAAATAAGTGCTTAAAACTTTAAAGTAATTGATTTCGCTTATTCGAACTTTTCTTTTTGTCTGTTTTTATTCCTTGTTATTTTTTAACTGTTTATAGTTGGATAATGTATTTGATAATAAATCAGGTTACGAAAAATAAGAAAAACAATTTAATCTTAGAGATATGGATTTCTAAGATAAGATCGTAAATAAGACCTTTCTTGAAAGTAAAGATGGAACTGTCAACTTTGGTCCTCCTCTGCCTCCCGGCACTTTCATTGCTGGCGAAGGCTTCGAATGAGTAGCCGAAACGTCCTAAATATAGATTTTTTTTAGCAAAAATCGTATTGAGGTTTCTTTAGCCGAATCCCAACCATTCCATCTTTACTTATCACCTCGACGGCTAACTATCTAATCTTCATGCTTCCTAGAAATATGGACACAAAATAATAACAGCTTCTATTTTAATCATTTTAAATGAGTCTAGAGATAAGAACGGAACCGCGCTAAGATGACGCAGTTCCTGCGAGCCCGGACTTTTTAAAGATACAGGTAAACCAGAACAAAACTGGCTCACAAAGTTATAATTAATTCTACGAAATTAAGAAATAATCATGAAGATTCGATAGTTAGCCGTCGAGGTGATAAGCAATCAGGGATTAGTTGGCATAAGGCTAAGAAAATATCAATACTATTTTTGTAAAAAAAATCAGTATTAAGGACGTTTCGGCTACTTTTTGGTAGCCTTCGTCAGCTAAAATGACAAGAAACAAAGAAAAAACAGAATTTGTACACAGAAAAAAAGGTTCTCAATGGTAAACCTTTTTCTGTGTATTATTTTTTTTTTCTTCGTTTTGTGTCACTTTAGCTGACGAAGGCAGTCAAAGAGTAGCCGAAACGTCCTTAATACAGATTTTTTTTACAAAAAGTATAAATGTTTTCTTAGCCGAATCCCAACTTATCCCTGATTGCGTAAGAAATACCGGACCAATACATAAAATTTCAAATTGGCGTTGTCCTGAATACTGGAACTTCAGAAATGTTCTAAAACTTATTAAGGAAGAACATGCCAACAATTCATTAACATACCATTTCTTAACTTCCTCAAACATAAGAGATATAAATGCCTTTATCATTTATTTAGAAAATGAGATGAAGAAAAGAGACAAACCCAACTTCTAGAGGGTGGAACCAAACAAATATTTATTGGTTAATTTACATTAAAAAAAGAAAACTTTTCTATTTTATTTAGTTATTTTATTTAAGGATCCACCACTTCGGGGTGAATAGCATCGAGTCATATCCAGGTTACATGCTGTAAATCAGAGTTGGGCAAACGTTAGCGCGCGCTAATACCTAATACCTTCCCGCTAATTTAGCGGTACTGATAAGAGCCTGCGCTAACGATTAGCGCATAGCGACGGCAGTGCGCTAATCGCTAATTCATTTAAAATGTTTAAATATCTTTGTAGCTAACTAGGAGGAATATCTCCTATTCTTCCTCCTATTCTCCTATTCTTCCAATATTCCTCCTATTCTTCCTTTTTTTATTCCACCTTCAATATCCTTTTTTTATTCCACCTTCAATATTCCTCCTAGTTAGCTACAAAGATATTTAAACATTTTAAATGAATTAGCGATTAGCGCACTGCCGTCGCTATGCGCTAATCGTTAGCGCAGGCTCTTATCAGTACCGCTAAATTAGCGGGAAGGTATTAGGTATTAGCGCGCGCTAACGTTTGCCCAACTCTGCTGTAAATAGAAATGTTATTTTTCTACAACAGTAAAGAATACTATATTAGTAGTTACAAATACATGTAACTTCTCACCCCAATCAAGGCATAAATCGCCCGTGTGGCTGACATGCCTTAAGACAAGAAACAAAAAAAAAAAAAATACATGTAATAATTAAAAAAAAATATAGAATAGAAAAAAAAGAGCACAACAAATGAAATATTAGACGAAACGTGGAATTAGGTATTTAGTTCTTTATTTTTATTTTTTTTTTTTTTACTTTTACGGAATTTTCCCAACGAGCTGTGAGATGAGAAAAGTCCAGCCTCCGTTCGGGGCTTGAACCCAACATCTCCCTCATGAGAATCTAAGGCGTTAGCCACTAGACCACGGGGAGACCCCTTAGTTCTTTAATAAATCGAAGTATCGAATTTTTATATTTTATCTTAAAGATTTATATTGTTTAAAACTGTAAGTATATCTTCCATATGGTGGCTGCTTAATATCTGGTTGTCTGTTAGTTTCTTATTGCAGATTGGTTTTCTATTTTTAGTCATTATGTATTAGTGGGCGAGTCTAATTATATTCCCATCTCGTGAGAGTAGAGAGAATTAGAGCGTTGAAGGACCACATGACGTCACAGTGACGTTATCAGTGACGTCATCAGCCAGTGACGTCATCAGCTGACGTCATCAGCCGGAGTACTGTCAGCCAGCTGACGTCGCGCGACGTCATCAGCTGACGTCACGCCTTAGACGTCATTGCTTTGACGCGGTGCTGACCTAGGTTAATAGCGCGTTTCGTCTGTTAGCGCAGCAAACAAACGCCACCATCTTCCTCACGAAGCTGGACTGAAACAGACCTGCCATAGGTTAATAGCGCGTTTCCAAGTTTGAAACATTACCAGCCAGCTGCCGTCATCAGCTTGAGTACTGTCAACCAGCTAACGTCGCGCTGTTGACGCCACTGCTTTGACGCAGTGCTGACCTAGGTTAATAGCGCGCTTCGTCTGTTAGCGCGCTTCCAAGTTTGAAACATTACCAGTCAGCTGACGCCGCCAATAAGCTAACGTCACGCTGGTCATTGCTTTGACGCGATGCTGGCCTAGGTTAATAGCACGTTAAAGAGGGAGGTTCTTACGATGTTTTTTTTTTTTTTTGGAATTAGAAAAAAACACGCTCCACCATTTTCTTCACGAAGCTGGAGGTCAAACTACTTGTTATCTATTCAGCATCGTGAAGAGAACATTGAGTTTCTTACGATGTTTTTTGGGATTTTAGAAAAAACGCGCTCCGCCATTTTCCTCACGAAGCTGGAGGCCCTTCAACGTACTGAGCGCAGCTGTAAGCGCCTCTATGAAGTGATGCTGCGATCAATAGCGCGCAGCATGTTTTTCATAATTTCCTTAGCGAAAGCAGTGTTAGTCAGTAGTAACCAGCTGTACTGACGTATCCTCAAAATCAATAACATATAGTGTGACGAGCGTCTAGATACATATCACAGCTTGTAAGAGTTTGTTAAGCAGGGTAATAGGGTGAGTGGTAGAGCACTGGACTAATAAGCTAGAGGTCAAATCCCGAGCAAGCACTAAGCACTAGTGTCTTCGTTCATGGCCGTCCCTAGGCTAACCCAGCCTTTAATTAATTTAATAATGGGTACCTGGGATGACTCTAGCAGTTGAAGCAGGCAATGGACGGCCGGAGCATAGTACTGACCACTAGTGTGCCGTATGATGCCTCTACTACCCTCAAGGCCCTCGTGACCTGTTACGAGGGCTCTGAGGGTAATAGGAGGTTGTAATCTTAGTATTATAGTGTTTAAAATAAATAACAGTTTCGCTCTCCCACATTAATCGTGTAGGCGATATGTGATAGAGGGGACTGCTCCTTATCTTTACCTCGCCCCTCCATCCAACAGACTCCTCAGTAGACTCAGCAACCTACAGCTGCAAGAACCTTCAACACGCACAAGTGAGTGGAATAATTATTTTATTGTAACAGATCACTCACTTATGGCGATGTAGGGGTTATAAAAATGTCAATAGGATAAATAAATAGGCATGTTCAGGATAAAACGTGTTTTATTTTGTTATAACATAAAAAGGTTAACTTAAAT
This sequence comes from Gonocerus acuteangulatus, assembly GCA_946811695.1. NCBI lineage: Eukaryota > Metazoa > Arthropoda > Insecta > Hemiptera > Coreidae > Gonocerus > Gonocerus acuteangulatus. The sequence continues at coordinate 54,257,091 of OX328131.1, forward strand.
GTACAAAAAGATTTACAACTTCCCTTAACTTAGGTTTACAACCAACCTTAACTTAGATTTACAAAAAATAGCTTATCTATCCTTAACTTAGATTTACAAAAATAGCTTATCTATCCTTAACTCAGATTTACAACCAACCTTAACCTAGATTTACAACCAACCTTAACTTAGATTTACAACCAACCTTAACTTATGAAGTATTAGGGAGCGCAAGTAAGTTGTCCGAAGGTATCTTATAATGACCTAATGCTAGAGTGGAGACGTTATCTTTAAGAATATACCTTTTGTCATCGTTCGCTGATAGAGATATTTTATTAACTTCTGTACTATAAATGAAATGTTTGGATGATCGGATAAACTTCATGGGATGACGAGCTGTATCATGGGTTTTTAGGCAAGAGACATAATCTTGAAAGGTGATTTTATTTTTCAATACGGCTTTCTTAACACCTTTAGCTTTACGAATTTCACGCTTATCGATAAGTATTGCATACATTTTTGCCCGAAGTCCTACAAACGCATTTACTAGCTCCCCATTAGTCTCATCTTTGAATTTACCTAATACCTTTTTGTTCAGAGTCGAGAAACATTTATGATCGGGAGGGAAGTCGGATGTATCCAAATACGGCAGGAGATCTATATAATCCTGGAATATATCTTCAGTAAATATCTTATATATGAATGAATCCGTATCTGTATAAGATAGGATTAACCTTTCAGGTCCGAATCGAGGCATCATAACGTCGTAGTGGTAAGCGTACATGGTAGTCTTTGAAAGATCTAAAACACTTAGACCGATGTAAAGGGGCTTATTAAATTTTACTTTATTCTTTAACAAATGTATAGCAGCTAGGTTCTCGGTGTATATAGTTCTATCAATAAAATTATTTTTTGAAACCATTTTTTCGATCTTTTTAGCGTCACACACGAGCTGCATATTCATTCGATTTCTAACATTTTCCATAGTTTTACCAAAAACCGAGTTGTTATACAATTTGTACAGATCTTTTTCAAAAGCCGTGCGAGCAGTTGTTCGAAGTTGAGTATTATGGGAAATGTAGGGTTCGAGCCATTTAGACTGACGAAATTTTATCGCTCTATTAATTTTCTTTAAAATGAGGCCATGGTCTAAAGCTTGCTTGAGAGCTACGTAATGGACGATATAATTCCTCCTAGGATTTAAATGAGGGACTAGTTTCCTGTGCTCACTCACCTCTATATTGTCAGGTAGAAATGGTAGGGAGTTGTGCAAATCGTGTAGCTCTTGAGGGTAGTCGACATCAACATCTAGGATATATCCGTAGTCAGGTGAGAGTTTGCTTAGATCTATATCCCCCTCCACCCATTCAAACCCCCCATAGGGTAGCGATTGCACCATTGCATGTCCATATAAATTATTTGCATCTTGATAAACGATATACGACGATGGCTCATTAGGATTATAGTTATTCAAGTATTTATTATTAGCTTCGATGAACCTGTGCGATACCTGGCATATTCCTCCTCGTATTCCTCGCTCAATCATTAATATCATATCATAATCGGTGAGCAGTTGAAGTCTCACACCTGTAAAGCGAAGCATGGCATCCCAAGAAAGTCCGGGGAGGGTGAAGTAGTTACAGGGGTCGAGCTTATGGGTTTTCAGGGTTATATCTCGAAATACATCGAAGACATCCGATAGCAGTAATACATCCGTTCTGAGATAATGGTCGCTATACTCTCCTATGGTGCGACATTTAAATGTATTCCACACATTTATAGCGTGCTGGTAGTCTTCATCAGAAACGGATGTATTACTGCTATCGGATGTCTTCGAAGTATTTCGAGATATAACCCTGAAAACCCATAAGCTCGACCCCTGTAACTACTTCACCCTCCCCGGACTTTCTTGGGATGCCATGCTTCGCTTTACAGGTGTGAGACTTCAACTGCTCACCGATTATGATATGATATTAATGATTGAGCGAGGAATACGAGGAGGAATATGCCAGGTATCGCACAGGTTCATCGAAGCTAATAATAAATACTTGAATAACTATAATCCTAATGAGCCATCGTCGTATATCGTTTATCAAGATGCAAATAATTTATATGGACATGCAATGGTGCAATCGCTACCCTATGGGGGGTTTGAATGGGTGGAGGGGGATATAGATCTAAGCAAACTCTCACCTGACTACGGATATATCCTAGATGTTGATGTCGACTACCCTCAAGAGCTACACGATTTGCACAACTCCCTACCATTTCTACCTGACAATATAGAGGTGAGTGAGCACAGGAAACTAGTCCCTCATTTAAATCCTAGGAGGAATTATATCGTCCATTACGTAGCTCTCAAGCAAGCTTTAGACCATGGCCTCATTTTAAAGAAAATTAATAGAGCGATAAAATTTCGTCAGTCTAAATGGCTCGAACCCTACATTTCCCATAATACTCAACTTCGAACAACTGCTCGCACGGCTTTTGAAAAAGATCTGTACAAATTGTATAACAACTCGGTTTTTGGTAAAACTATGGAAAATGTTAGAAATCGAATGAATATGCAGCTCGTGTGTGACGCTAAAAAGATCGAAAAAATGGTTTCAAAAAATAATTTTATTGATAGAACTATATACACCGAGAACCTAGCTGCTATACATTTGTTAAAGAATAAAGTAAAATTTAATAAGCCCCTTTACATCGGTCTAAGTGTTTTAGATCTTTCAAAGACTACCATGTACGCTTACCACTACGACGTTATGATGCCTCGATTCGGACCTGAAAGGTTAATCCTATCTTATACAGATACGGATTCATTCATATATAAGATATTTACTGAAGATATATTCCAGGATTATATAGATCTCCTGCCGTATTTGGATACATCCGACTTCCCTCCCGATCATAAATGTTTCTCGACTCTGAACAAAAAGGTATTAGGTAAATTCAAAGATGAGACTAATGGGGAGCTAGTAAATGCGTTTGTAGGACTTCGGGCAAAAATGTATGCAATACTTATCGATAAGCGTGAAATTCGTAAAGCTAAAGGTGTTAAGAAAGCCGTATTGAAAAATAAAATCACCTTTCAAGATTATGTCTCTTGCCTAAAAACCCATGATACAGCTCGTCATCCCATGAAGTTTATCCGATCATCCAAACATTTCATTTATAGTACAGAAGTTAATAAAATATCTCTATCAGCGAACGATGACAAAAGGTATATTCTTAAAGATAACGTCTCCACTCTAGCATTAGGTCATTATAAGATACCTTCGGACAACTTACTTGCGCTCCCTAATACTTCATAAGTTAAGGTTGGTTGTAAATCTAAGTTAAGGTTGGTTGTAAATCTAGGTTAAGGTTGGTTGTAAATCTGAGTTAAGGATAGATAAGCTATTTTTGTAAATCTAAGTTAAGGATAGATAAGCTATTTTTTGTAAATCTAAGTTAAGGTTGGTTGTAAACCTAAGTTAAGGGAAGTTGTAAATCTTTTTGTACATTTAAGTTAACCTTTTTATGTTATAACAAAATAAAACACGTTTTATCCTGAACATGCCTATTTATTTATCCTATTGACATTTTTATAACCCCTACATCGCCATAAGTGAGTGATCTGTTACAATAAAATAATTATTCCACTCACTTGTGCGTGTTGAAGGTTCTTGCAGCTGTAGGTTGCTGAGTCTACTGAGGAGTCTGTTGGATGGAGGGGCGAGGTAAAGATAAGGAGCAGTCCCCTCTATCACATATCGCCTACACGATTAATGTGAGAGAGCGAAACTGTTATTTATTCTAAACACTATAATACTAAGATTACAACCTCCTATTACCCTCAGAGCCCTCGTAACAGGTCACGAGGGCCTTGAGGGTAGTAGAGGTATCATACGGCACACTAGTGGTCAGTACTATGCTCCAGCCGCCCATTGGCTGCTTCAACTGCTAGAGTCATCCCAGGTACCCATTATTATTAGCCTAGGGAGGCCATGAACGAAGACACTAGTGCTTAGTGCTTGCTCAGGATTTGCCCTCTAGCTTATTAGTCCAGTGCTCTACCACTCACCCTATGCTTAACAAACTCTTACAAGCTGTGATATGGATCTAGACGCTCGTCACACTATATGTTATTGATTTTGAGGATACGTCAGTACAGCTGGTTACTGCTGACTAACACTGCTTTCGCTAAGGAAATTATGAAAAACATGCTGCGCGCTATTGATCGTAGCATCGTTTCATAGAGGCGCTTACAGCTACGCTCAGTACGTTGAAGGTCCTCCAGCTTCATGAGGAAAATGGAGAAGCGCGTTTTTTCTAAAATCCAAAAAACATCGTAAGAAACTCAATGTTCTCTTCACGACGCTGAATAGATAACAAGTAGTTTGACCTCCAGCTTCGTGAAGAAAATGGCGGAGCGTGGAAACGCGCTAACAGGCGAAACGCGCTATTAACCTAGGTCAGCACCGCGTCAAAGCAATGACGTCTAAGGCGTGACGTCAGCTGATGACGTCGCGCGACGTCAGCTGGCTGACAGTACTCCGGCTGATGACGTCAGCTGATGACGTCACTGGCTGATGACGTCACTGATAACGTCACTGTGACGTCATGTGGTCCTTCAACGCTCTAATTCTCTCTACTCGTGAGAACTATTTTGTGTCATGCTTAATAAAGAATTTTATTATGCATTTAGCGTAAATATGCTTTAGCAATGATTAAAACTGAAAGAAAATCGTTACAAAAGAGCGTTACTAAAAAGTTTCCGCTGGCGTTCGTGCATGCGCGGTGGCCGTGTACGAAAAAGAAGACTATAGGGTATACCGTAAATAACATCGTGGCTTCGGAGAGGATGCATTTGAAACTAGTCTTATTAAAAAAAATCTAAAACTTATTTTTTTTTAATTGCATAGACCAATAATCATGTAATTTTAACATCAAAGGTCGCCTTAATCGGTATTTAAAAAAAAAAGAAAGAAAAATCAATGTCAATGTTATCTGTATTTCGGCAGCAATATGGGTTCACGAAGGATATTTCGATATCGCACAATGCATGTATTCGCCAATCATCAGCACGGTTCCTCCCTCCCCATAGGGAGGAACCCCGCTTATTAGGCTGATCTCATGAAGCAATCCGAAAGTGCCGAATAGACATTTTCGCGTTTCAGAACACATTGGTAACGAAAATATGAGGGATATATATATATATATATATATATATATATATATATATATATATATATATATTTAATAAATGTTTATTTAAAATCTGTACAATTTATATAGTACAATAATTAATTGTGATCGTCTTGCGTGCATCTCAGTGAATAGTATATGGAAGGAGCCAATCATTATTGGCACTTCCTAATATATGCTAACATTTATGCTTTCACTGTTTTAAACCGCTGCTAGGGTAGCTGGTCAAGGGGCCAAAGTCTCTTAAGCCTCCTGGGAAGGTCTTTAGGATGGGTCCGAGTGGATAGGGATTGACCTCTAGGATTTGGGTGGGATGACAATTTGGAATGAAACGTTAGGAATCTGGATGTTGCGAGGTCTTTTACGAAAGGAATATTTAGGTCGTTGTGTAGGGTTTTGTTGGAGACATAAAAGGGAGCATTAACTATTCTTCGAAGGACTTTATATATATATATATATATATATATATATATATATATATATATATATATATATATATCAGAGTAGGGCCTTATTCAATAAATGTTTTATTCAATAATCATTCAAATAAATTTTGGTTGAATACGAACTTTTTCATTGACTGATTTTTTGTTTTTATTTAATAAATAATTAATAATTTTTCATTCTTCATTCATAATTTTTATACATTTAAAATAATGTGCTTCATAGAACAACAAACTTACTAAACAAAATCACATAAATAAATAATTTTCATTAATAGTAAGAAAAAGTTTAATGAACTAACTAATTTTTTTTCACTTGCATTTAACGAACAATTTCAGTCAAATAAATCAATTTTATTGAAAAAAGTGTTTCATTCGAATAAATAACTTTCAATCAATAAAAAAAATTAGTTCAATAAATTATTTTTATTTAATAAGAATTTTCGTTCAATAAATCATTGTTATTCAATAATGAATAAAAACAAAAAGTTACGTTATTCACTGAATTGACTGAATAATGAATAAAATTTTATTCATTATTCAGAATTAAATAACAGATTTATTCATTATTCTCAATGATTTTTGCCCAACACTGCTCGGTACATACATTTTTGATTGATAAAGAGATATTTATTAATTTCTTTGATTGTCATAACTGAAAAACTCCGCTTTTTTAGTTCAGTCACTTCAGAAACACTAGTGCGATGTGTGTAAATTTTTCACGGAAGAGCAAAACAAAACATTATTCGTCTATTCTTCGATTTCCAGCACTATGGATAAGAACGGAACCGCGCTAAGATGACGCAGTTCCTGCGAGTCGTACATCTTGTCTCAATCACGAATTTATTCCTTCAAGTTTTTGTCTAAAGTAGCAATTGGATTGCAAGATTGACCTGAGTTATAACTTTGCCTAAATCCTGCTGCAACTAACGATATACAAAACAATCATTCGACCAATATGGACATACGGACTTGAACTCTGGGGATCTGCAAAACCATCTAACATCAACAGAATACAGGCATTCCAGTCAAAAGTCCTCCGTAAAATTGTAAATGCTCCTTTCTATGTTTCCAACAAAACCCTTCACAATGAGCTCAACATCCCATTTGTCCTTGACCTTGCTAAAACCCGATTCCAAATGTTCCACTCCAAATTGTCTTACCATCCTAATCCTGAAGGTCTATCCTTATCATCCCAATCCCATCCAGACAATCCTCCCAGGCGGCTCAAGAGGCAGTGGCCTCGAGACAATTTAATCATCTGATCTTATCGTGACCATTAAAACATTTACCAAGATATCTCTGGAAGTGCCAACAGTGGTTGTCTTCTTCCATATTTTGTATTATTTTTTCTTTTCTTTTATTTTACTTTTACCGTTTTTGTCAAATTGTACACAATATCTGCATGAACAGACTTGATTATTGTACTGCTAATAATTGTACAGATTTCAAATAAATAAATGAAGAAAAAAAAAAAAAAAAAAAAAAAAAAAAAAAAAAAAAAAAAAAAAGAAGAAAATCCTGCTGCACCTTCACTGAATTGAAAAGTACGGAAGAAGAAGAAGAAGAGGCACAATACTTTGAGATCTGAGTAAAGCATATTACCCAGCCCTTACCCAGAATAGGGTGTTCTGCTTGGGTTTTCATCCAGACAGCTTGATGGATTGCCCATAACTTTTACTAGCCTTTCTTTTCTGAGGTCGTTTCCCCAAAGCCGAAGGGTGTGGTGTGGGGTTTTCCGAATAGCATCCCTTACAATCTTACAACAGATACTCCTCAAGGGAACGGCAAATATATGGGGCTTATTTCTATATTAGCATTACCAAGGAATTTAGCTCTTGATGTTGCACTCAAGAAAGAAATTTTTACAATTTACTTAAAATCTTCATTGATTCTGCGTTTTTAATACAGTAAAAAGAGTCTTCTATGGATGCGATCCATCTAGATGCTTTTTAACTCTGCATTGTCACCTTCGGGTGAAAAATACCCCAAACTTTGTTCTATGGCGTGTTTCTTAATTTGTGTAAATCACAGAGACTCCCTCCTTCTTCCTAAATAATCGGAAGTGCATTATCTGATAGAACGTACTGAAAATTACACTACTGGGACAAAATCACAGTTTATTGTTAGTAATTTAAGGTCTGCCATCATAGTTGAAATGACCCGTAAATTATTTTATTATTTTAATTTTAACGTCCATTGTTATAAACTACGAATTTTTGGACGGGTTATTTATAGTTTACCACCATTTTCTAGCCAGGATAGGGCTGATGCCTTTTTTTTTTTCTAAAGAAAAGCCACCACTACATAGTGGGAATCGAACCCACGACCCTTGGCACGGAGTGTTAAGTGCTCACGCCTTAACACTCAATCCACCGGGACTCCATGATCAGTAACTAAAAATAATATTAGGAAATAGATACAGTACGGTAACAGCTGACCTGTTATCGTCCTAGCAACGCATGCTGCCTAGGCTTTGCCTGTTCTAACCAACTAAAAATTCAAACCCCTCTAAAAATACTTGAAAATGAGTATATAAAATAACCTTTCTTAGCCAGTGGTTTGATCTAGGCGATGATAGGTCAGTGGTATTTGACTAATATATAGTAGACATTGTTACTCATATCCATGTTTTTTTTTTCGTTTTTTTTTACTTAAAAGTAACAGAAGGAGGCCCGGTTTCCGTGAGTGCTAAGGCGTATGCACTCCGTGCCTAAGGTCATGGGTTCAATTCCCACTAGAGGTGGTGGCTTTTCTTTAGAAAAAAACCCTTTCCTCGCTAGAAAAGGGTGGTAACCTAAAATTGTTCGCTAATAATAAATGGACGTTAAAATTTACATACATGGAGAAAACAGTACTAGTTTCTTTAGGATTTTTGTGTATATTAAAACGCGTAACACAATTTTACGTCGGAATGTCGCACTCTATTCTAATTTGATTGCAATATTATTATTATTAAATTTTAATTTACATTTATTATTAACTACGAATTTTAGGACGGGTTATTTGTAGGTTACCACTCTTTTCTTGCCAGGATAGGGCCGATGCCTTTTCTTTTTTCTAAAGAAAACCACAACCCCGTAGTGATAATCGAACCCACGACCCTTTAGGTGTGTTAAGTACTCATGCCTTAACGCTCACGGCCACCGGGGCCTCTTTGATTGCAATAGCATTAAAACATAGTTATAAGTACTTTGTGGTCTAAAGAATTTGACAATAATTTATGATAAGAACTGTCAAACTTTAAGCACTTCCCCTGATAAGCTATCAGCTATTGATAAGAGTAAAAGAGAGCCGTAGCGCCCCCAAGCTGGCCCCTAGCGCCCCCAAGCTGAGCCCCTAGTAGGAATAGACGCTGCTTCCCCAAGGTCTCTTAGTCTCACTATCTATAGTCGTCAAGCTCCGAGCGGTCACTAACCCAGACACTAGTCATGGTCACTAGTGACGTCACGGGAGTCACCTTGTCACTTACACCTCTATGTTATGCCTCGTTATGTCACTCCACGAGCCTTTATTTACTTCCCTACTAATAGTGTAGAGGCGTACTAATAGCTTCAAATTTTCTAGAATTTCTGCTAGTGTTTGGATAGCATTACACTCCTTGATATATATATATATATATATATATATATATATATATATATATATATATATATATATATATATATATAAGTCAAGATGGAATGGTTGGGATTCGGCTAAATAAACCTCAATATGATTTTTTTTTTTTTTAAATCTATATTTCGGACGTTTCGGCTACTCATTGGTAGCCTTTGTCAGCTAAAATGACAAAAAAAAAAAAAAGAAGTTAATACAAAACAAAAAAAATTTATAATTGTGATAGGTAACAGAACTATAGATACAATTAACTTATAAAAGAACATATCGTCTTAAATTCTTAGAATGAGTAGAATGAAAAAGTAAATAGGTACAGTAATTGATTTTAATAGTAACTAGTAACATTAATTGATTTTACAAAGAAATAAGAAACTACATACCAATGACAAATATAGTAGCTAATAGTAACATTAATAAATTTTACAAAGAAAATAAGATACTACATACCAATGGAAATACCGAGCGGCAGAGGAAGACCAAGGTTGGCAATTAAGTAACCATTGTGAAAGTTTCACATAGACACATAGTTGTGTCTATGTGTCTATGTGCCTCTGCCGCTCGGTATTTCCATTGGTATGTAGTATCTTATTTTCTTTGTAAAATTTATTAATGTTACTATTAGGTACTATATTTGTCATTGGTATGTAGTATCTTATTTTCTTTGTAAAATTTATTAATGTTACTATTAGCTACTATATTTGTCATTGGTATGTAGTTTCTTATTTCTTTGTAAAATCAATTAATGTTACTAATTACTATTAAAATCAATTATTGCACCTATTTACTTTTTCATTCTACTCATTCTAAGAATTTAAGACGATATGTTCTTTTATAAGTTAATTGTATCTATAGTTCTGTTACCTATCACAATTATAAATTTTTTTTGTTTTGGTAATAATTTCTTTTTTTTTTTTTTTGTCATTTTAGCTGACGAAGGCTACCAATGAGTAGCCGAAACGTCCGAAATATAGATTTTTTTAAAACAAAATCATATTGAGGTTTATTTAGCCGAGTCCCAACCATTCCATCTTTACTTATCACCTCGACGGCTAACTATCTAATCATCATGATATATATATATATATATATATATATATATATATATATATATATGTATATATATGTATATATATTTATATATATACATATATTATATATATATTAAGTCGTAAGACTACCTTGCAACTTCTTTCCCATTTTTTTAATAGTCCATAAATACTTCCTTAACGACTCAACAATGATCTAATAGTGTTTATGTGGCCGAAAAGTGTTTAAATATGCATTTACACTCACTGTCACTGATCCTCCTTCAATAAATTTCAAAATTAAAACTGTTTTTTTATCTTTGTTACAAGAAATGTTGAAAAATAAATCAAAAAAGAAAAAGATTGAACACATTAAACTTTAAAGTATTTTATCTCAAAACTATTTTTTTTTTTTTTTTTTTTTTACGGCGCATCTACATCTAGGCCATTAGCGCCGGCTTACCTTTTTAGTATCAGTTTATGTATCTTATTGGGAACACCTAGCTTTTCCTTAAAATTACATCGCCAAGTATGGAATTTACAGGCCAAGGTATGTATTTGAAAATGCCATATTGTAATTTCCAAAATTTAATCATTAGATAGTTTTCTATACCTGCAAATTAAATCACTTAATTTTGTTAACATTAAACCTTTAAACACGTTATTTTTTTAAAAAAAAATCATTGAATATCATTTCGTACTTTTTGCATAATCTTGAAGCATTGAGTATGCACTTTAATTTTCATTAACGTTTATGTGCTTCAGAGTGCTCTTTTAATTGTATTATTATTTTTTTCAAAAGAGCGAGTCATCATAAATCACGCCCAGCTGGCAGAAATATGTTTCAAGTACAAAAATGTTGACCGTATAACCATGGTCATGGAAGAACTCTATTCGTTGCTGAATGTCGAAAACCAGAGTGACGAATGTATAATATGAATAGCGAAGATAAGCAGGCTATTTTGTCTTAATTTTAATAATAAATTAACAGAAACGCGAAGGAATCGCAAAAAATTGTATTTGGAAAACGTGTTTTTGGCTTCAGCAAGAGGTTTAAAAATTATTCTTGCTTCCCCTTAAACTTTTCAACATCTAGAAATGAATTTTGACAAAATAGACATTGGGGATATAACTTTAGATTCAAAAAGTGGTAGCGAAGAAGGTGATGAGTAGGGACCGGATTTTTAGGATAAAATAAGCACCCAATTAGGTTTTTGCAACAGGCCTAATAGGTCTTTTTAGGTTTTTATTTAAAAATTCATTTTAGGTTTTTTTAGGGGATAAAAAATGTTTGAATAGGCTCAAAAATAGGTATTTTTAGGTTTTTTATTTAAAAATCAATTTTAGGTTTTTTAGGCGATAAAAATGTTTCAATAGGTTCGAAAAATAAGTTCAACTAATTATAATTTATCATTAATAATTTTGATTAATTTATAATTGATAAATTAATATGTATATATAGTGACATAAAAATAAACAAGAAAGAACATTATTTTATAGAATAGTATATTGAGAAGGAAAAAAAAAGATGAAGCAAATAAAAATACGAGTTATTATTTTTAAAAACGAATAAGTAGTCCAAATATTCAACAAAATATTTATTTAAAAAAAACAAAGTGAATGAAATGTATTTAAATAAAATACATATTAGAAATAAAGCAATGTTTAAAAAAAAGGAAGAAAAATAAATTAAATGATTTAATAAAACAAACATTAAAAAAAATAAATAAGAACATGAAACAAAACAATTAAAACAAATATGATAAGGACATTTTTAAGTGTCTGTGCTAATGAGTTACAACTTCTAAAGAACATCAGGAGGAATTTCACTGTCTACAGAAATTACTGAACTATGTTTAAAACAAAAAAAAATTAAATCTTGGAAAATTTAAATGGGAAAATGTGAAACTAAAATACCCCTTGTTACAGTAACCTACCACATAGGAGCCTAGGTTTTCGACGGCGAATATCTTTCCGTTGTCTTAGAGAACTTTTTTTTATTTTTTTACGGCGCATCTACATCTAGGTCATTAGCGCCGACATCCAGGGTGCAGCGAGGAATTTTACCAGCGAGCCGTGGGATGATAAAATTCCTGCCGGAGGTTGGGAATCGAACCCACCATCTCCCGCTTATGAATCCAAGGCGCTAGCCATTAGACCACGGGAGACCCCACCTCTTAGAGAACTGTCTTAAAACCAGAGAAAGATAAAGATGCGCCCGTTTACGTCACAAGACGACATAGAGGAGTATTTCATCGCATCTTTTAGCTCTAGTGTTGACGATTCCAATTTTTCAATATGCTGTTTTCTTAGGAATACGAGTGAACCACGAATCTCGTTGCTCCGAAAGACCATCGAAGCCTTAGAAATGGGAGCTGCTTCATTCATATCCAAAGCGTCAACAACTGTTTTTATTTTTTTGTTTGATTGAGGAAATGTGTTCATTGAATTGTACTTTTTATTTTAAAGATTAGGTCTTTCTAGGTCATTTCATCGTCATTTAGGCGAGTTTAGGTCATATCATCCAGAATAGGTTTTTTTAGGTTCTTCCAAATTTGCATGAATGATACTACAAGACGCAAATCATATAAAAAACCGATCAATATCATGTTTAGCAGAAAGGAAAAAAATAGGTGAAAACCTAAGAATCCGGTCCTTAGTGATGAGTCAGATTAAAAAATATTAATTTACTAAATATCAATGTTTTATTTTTATTATGTAATTAAATATTTAATATTGTATATAGATAAATATATGTATTAACCTGTAACCGGTTTTTATAATTATATTTAAAAAAAACTGGAGTTTTTTAAGCTAACTTGTTTTTCCGATAACTTTCATATTTAATATTTTCCTGATAACTCTCACACTGATAATTTTGGGGTTCAATAAATTCAAAATTATATTATTACCTACAACCATACAATTAGACGAAATTCCATATCTAATTAAATTTTGAAATATTAATATTACTTATACAGATCGGTCCTCTCATAGTAACAGGAAAGTTATTGCAATATTTTTCGAATGTATATTTTCAAAATATCGTGATGCATTTATCAGATGTGTTGTATTATTATTTAGCGGATTGCGTCATTAGGTCAACCTTATAAGCGGGGTTCCTCCCTTTGGAAACAGGGGAGTACCAGAAATCAAAGTAGTATTTGGAGCTCCTGAGTAAAAAATAGTTATTTTTTGCATGGTAACAAACCATTTTGAATATTCTTTATCATATTATTATTGATGAATGTATTTCTGACAAATGGATTTTTCTCAACGTTATCTACAGAGATATGAATAATAGAAGAGCACGTGTGACTCCAAAGGCTCCCCCCTCCCTTGGCCATACGATGGTTAAGGCATAGTATCACTTTGACCAATTTTTTTCACTTTGACCAATTACTCGATGCACTGTGCGACGGGTAGAATGGAAGAAGCTGCTAGCAGAGGACATGGTCCTTCATGGACTTTAGCGCCAGTCAGTAAGTAAGTAAGTATGACAGTTACTATTTGTAAATAAAACTTTAAAATGTCATCTTAAAACGCCGGTGAACATAAATACTTCTTAAAAGAAAAATAACAATAAAAACTTTGGAGAAATCGTTGCTCCACAATTCTCCTTTCAACTTTTCATTTTACCGTCAAAAACATTTTATTACACCTTCAAAAGCTTTTATTATACCATCAAAAAATGGAGGGAATTCAAAGAAGACTGTAGATTTCACTTCATACCTCCGGGAAGTGAACCGTCATAAAAGTTCAGCAAAACACTTAAAAGGTATCTAGAAAAGGTCATGTTTGTCGTGACATTGTCGTAAAAACATGCTCGGAAGAGCTATAGAACTGTCATTCGTTGGGCCTTTCAAATAGTTTTGCCGAACTACTATAGTTTTATTGCTTTTTAGTTGTAGGATTCTGCTTTTACAGTTTCTAGGTTATTATGAGTGACACTTCTAAAATAGCCGAACTTTTCCGTGCGGCTTTCGGTTTCCGAACTTAGTCGACGTACTTCTGTATGTAATAGGTACTGCATAAACTTTTTTTTTTTTTTTTTTATTGATAATTTACAATCTGTAAAAATATGTACAATATGTAAATTTGTTCAAAAATAGACAACATACTCACTAGATGAGATGGGCAGAGAAGGCAGGCATTACTGCTACTCCCAATGACAGTTCTGGACTTATCTTATTTTAATGCAAACTTGGTGGAACTATACACAATATTTACACAATTTCTTACGATAAGTTGTCTCGTGGCCAATTGCGGCGGAGGCGGCGTGGAGGATTATTAGGAATAACATTGGAAGAGAGGGATCTGCCAACCAGGGGTGGGCTGGGAGTTTAGAGAAAAAAATCAGGAATCGGGATTTGGCTAAATCATAGACAAAGGGTATTTCAGTGTCTCGGTGGATTGTCAAGTTTGAGACGTAGAAAGGGGCGTTGAGGATTTTACGGAGGACTTTGGATTGGAAACGTTGGATAATGTTTATATTTGATGGCTTAGCTGATCCCCATAGTTCTATCCCGTAGTTCCATATCGGTCTGTATAAACTAAAATGTTTTGTTGTGATTCTTTACCTTAACCATAGTATGGTCAAGGGGGGAGGAGCTTGTGGAGCCGTCCCAGCTCATCTTTCATTATTATCTCTGTACATAAAATTTAGAAAAAATCCATTTATCAGAAATACATTCGCCAATAATAATATGACCATAAAGAATATTCAAAATGGTTTGTTTCCCTGCAAAAAATAGTTTTTTTGGCTCAGGGGCTCCAAATACCCCCTTCATTTCTGGTACCCCCCTCTTTCCTTAGGGAGGAACCCCGCTTATAAGGTTGACCTAATGACGCAATCCGCTAAATAATAAGACAACACATCTGATAAATGCATCAAGATATTTTGAAAATTTTCATTCAAAAAATATTGGAATAATTTTCCTGTTACTATGAGAGGACCGATCTGTATAAGTAATATACACATTTCAAAATTTAATTTTTCGTTTATGTGTTTCTTTATTTTTATTTATTTACTTGTAGAGCTCCGTAAGCAAGGATGATCTGCTCAAAAGAATAACAGAGAGGAATATAAGAAATTTAACAAGGTATTTTGTAAAACATTAGAGCTGACAATAATTAGACATTTTTAGAGAATAGTATCTTTCATTTCATAATAAACACCTAACCATTCGTGGCAGTACGGTGGATTTGCAGTACGACTTAGTAGGACTACTAGTTGGATAGTCGACTCCACCCACGCTCCGACTTGCTATCCAACTAGCGATCCAACTTTAGTCCTAGTCTGTTGTCAGGACTGTGTACGTCACTCACGAGCCAAAAACTGTATCGAGTGCAGACCGAAGTTGGTGAGCTAAGTTGGACTACTTCACGCTCCGTCGTCAGTCGGATGTCGGACCTTCGAGTCGTCCCTCTAGACTTCCAACAAACCCATTTATTATCCGACTTGTGGTCCAACTTCTGAAGTTAGACAACAAGTCGCACTCCAAATCAGAACGAGTATGGTTACTTTAAGAACAGAACCAACTACCACAGAGCAAAGTGCTTTCTTTCCCTCGCACTGCTATGAAATCCCTCCATTAGCTGAAAATATACAAAGAATTCTTAAGCTACTGCTAAAACACATGATCCTACAACGAGGTTATACCATGTGTTAATAGTCAGTTCGGTAATACTTAACGCGAAAAATTCTCTAAATTCTTCTTCTACTTATCAAGACTCTGGTCGGGAGGATTCAAAGTGCGAATATGGTCTCAACTTGAATGAAACTGAAGCCTCGGAATTCGAGTAAGTACTTAGCAATTAATTTATGCTTTTTATTATTCTCAATATGGAAATCAACCGTATTAATGAAAATATAAAAATAACAATATCATTGGAGTTTATCAATATCATAATTTGGCCAAAATGAAGTTTCACGCCCTCAAAACCGATTTCTTTCAAATTTTGTACAATAACGTATTTTAATGCACTAAACACGAATACGTTAAAAAAAACCCTTCGCATTTAACTAGGAAAGAAGTTATTAAGTACTAAAGTTAATAGAATAATTAACAGAATTCTATTAATTTTAGCGAGTTGGATTGACTGGGGTTTTCTTATCTTCTTGAGCGAGCGCAGCGAACGGAAACGCATAGCACGTATGCCCTTAAGCGACAGGTGACGACGGGTGAGGACGCCCTTAAAATTAACAATATTTTTGAATAAATGGTTTCGAAACATTTCAAATGAGAGTTCTCTGTTTCCCAATGTTACATATCTGCGCATGCGCGTGTTTACAAATACGCTGTTGACGCCTAGTTTTATAACCTTCCTAACAGTGAACTTTAGTGATTAATATTATATTCTATTAGAATTGTATTAATTTTAGCGAGTTGGATTGACTGGGGTTTTGTTATCTTCTTGAGCGAGCGTAAACGCATAGCATGTATGCCTTAAAGTCGTCACAAATTTAGTTGTTAACATTAGCTCTCATAACCCGCATAACAGTGAACTTTAGTGCTTAATAACTTCTTTCGTAGTTAAATACGAAGGTTTTTTTTTAACGTATTCGTGTTTAGTGCATCAAAATACGTTATTGTACAAAATTTGAAAGAAATCGGTTTTGAGGGCGTGAAACTTCATTTTTACCCATAATTTATATAAAGAAACGATATACAGCCGTAATATGGGTGTATACCACATGGGTATTTAATGGCATTCTGGAAACATGTAGGGCGTGCCAACAATAAAATAGTACATAGAAAATGGAGTAATATTTTTTTCACATGTGCCATATAATATAAAAAAAAAAAAAAAAAAAAAAAAAAAAAAAAAAAAAAAAAAAATGTATATATATATAGGGGAAGGTGTTGTACCTTTGACCACTTTGCAAAATTGATTTTTTTTTAGCTTGAATATTAACGCTAAATTCATTTTTTTTATTTCATTGTAATTAGTATTCTATTGCTTATCATACTTAATTTTTTCAAGGTTCTAGCTTTACATTTAATATTTTTTATTAATTTTTAAAAAAATAATCGTACAGCGGTCAAAGGTACAACGTGTAGTTGTACCTCTGACCACGTAAAAACAATGCAGCAGTCCAGAAAAAAATTGTATTCAGTAATATTGTAATTAATTGTAAGTTTAATAAATACAGGACAAGGATGTAAGCATAATAAAAAAAAACTGTTATGGATATTATGTTATGCTTAATATGCTGAAAAATCCAGTCCAACCGATAAAAGTTTTAACTGTCAAGCAGATCCACTAGCAATATTAGGGTTTGGAAGTTTAGCCACAATGTCTTCAACATCAATATCATACAAATTTTCATCTTCTCTCGTAAACTTGTCACTTAAAGTTTTTTTTTCAAATATTGGATCTTAAACATTGGACATTTAATACCACAGATCTCTGCGACTAAATATGTAATAGTAATATTAATTATTTTTTTTAAATTTGTAGCAGAAGAACATAAAAGTTGAAAAAAATACTCAGGTGTGTTGTACCTTTGACCTGGTCAAAGGAACAACAACTAGTCGTGGTCAGAGGTACAACACCCTGGTAGTGAAAATTAAAAAGTATGCTAAAAATTTTTTCAATTTCAGAGGCTACACCATGTTTCTTATTGTAATAGCTATTTCGTCAAATGAATTTCATCTAAAAAGACATAATACAAAAAATATTATGAGGCGAAACATCATCAATAAATAACTTACATTTTTATGATAGAAATGGATAAGTATTTTTTGCAAGAATCCTCTTTGACTTGAATAATCAAAAGTAGGTTACACAAGCCCTCTAGTGAAGGAGCTAAACACTAATTACACCAAAATTTATAAAATGTTGCTACATGTCGCCACAGCCTCGGTGGTCAAAGGTATAATATGGTCAGAGGTACAACACCTTCCCCTATATATATATATATATATATATATATATATATATATATATATATATATATATATATATATATATTGTTTTATAAATATGGCATAGGTAAAAAAAAAAAAGTACTCCATTTTCTATGTACTATTTTATTGTTGGGACGCCCTACAGTTTCTAGAATGCCATTAAATCCCCATGTGTGGTTAGCTCGCCACCCATATTACGGCTGTCCCCTGAGGAGGTGGCATAAAGGCCACGAAACATGTAGGGCGTGCCAACAATAAAATAGTACATAGAAAATGGAGTACTATTTTTTTGACCTGTGCCATATTTATAAAAAATAAATAAGTATACGTAAATAAAGGTCAGAAATACGTGGAATAGAATATATATATATATATATATATATATATATATATATATATATATATATATATATATGGCGCATCGACGTCTAGGCCATTAGCGCCGACATCCAGGGTGCAGCGAGGAATTTTCCCAACGAGCCGTAGGATGAGAAAATTCCTGCCTACGGTGGGAATCGAACCCACCATCTCCCGTATATGAATCTAAAGCGTTAGCCACTAGACCACGGGAGAGCCCACTCGGTAAAGTTAATAAATCTTGTTGCCCTTGAAGAATTTCTTAAGGATCAGCTGACATTTAGCAAATATAAAGCTTGCAAAAAGTAGAGTGATTAAGAATATGCGAAGTTACTGGATGTTTTGTTTTTTTGTCTGTCTGCCATTGAAGGTACCTCTCGTCTTTTAGTTCATGGTGTATTCATTTCTCATAAGCAAATAAAATTATCTCAATTTAGAGACAGAACATCTTCCTTCTTTTTATGCGGTTCCTCCCTCCCTCCATTGGGAGGAATCCCGGTTACGACGTAGACCTAATGACGCGATCCGGAAGTGCCGATACGAACATTACACGTTTCAGATCCCATACATTATTAATATAACGGTGGTTTAAATTTATATTTACAGTAGACTCTCCCTTATCCGTCGCTCTCTCTAATCCGGCGGTCTCCGAGGGGAATGAGTGACGGATCTCGGAACTCGCCGGAGCTAGACCTGCTCGAGGGTTCATAGAAAACCTTCCCTTCCTAGCTAGCTAAACAATTCCTCCGTGGTATTTCATTGAATGGAAGTCAAATAAGGCATATATGTTTTGTTTTAAAGGCTGGAACTTGTGTTTCTACTAAGGCACCTGCGGCTAGAACGCCTGATTTTAGCCAGTCTAGTTCGAGCATCGCGAGAGGAGTGCAAGTTTTACATATTCACACATATGCTTGTATGTTCGCATGTTCCTGTGCGACACCGCATGACCTGACACCTTCGATTTATACTAAAAGCAGTATAGATTTGCCCATATTAGGAAATAAACAACCCATCGACGTTGTTATTATTAAATTAACAAATCGCTCTTATATTTGCCATAGAGGCAAATATAATAATAAAAAGAGACGCAACCAATGTTTATGAAAAGCCATTAAGGGAAGAGCACTCTTGTAGATTGAACATAAACAAGAAGGCTGTCTGTAAAATAAACATAACCACCCAGTAGTCCACATAAACTCCAAGCTCAAAACTCTTTCTGCTTTCTGCTATCTTTCTACATTTCCGGAAATATATATATGACATTCCACGTACAAGACCTACCTGTTTGCCAAGATTGATCAAAATCAATCAAACGGTGTGGATTTGTATGAAAAAGAAATAGACAAACAGATAGAAACGTGATTTATATGTATGTATATATATATATATATATATATATATATATATATATATATATATATATATATATGCTTGATGTTTATTTTTCGTCGCTGGGATGATATTTTTAGATGGAACGGCATTTTTCTCCAGCGGTGGTACTCCTCCTCACTTCTTCCTGGAATATTTCGATTGATTCGTCTCCATCTTCGTCAGCCAGGTACTTGTTGTTCTGAACAACAAGTACCTGGCTGACGAAGATGGAGACGAATCCATCGAAATATCCAAGGAAGAAGTGAGGAGGGGTACCACCGCTGGAGAAAAATGCCGTTCCATCTAAGTATATATATATATATATATATATATATATATATATATATATATATATATATATATATATATATATATACACACACATAATATATTTTCAGGAAGCTCAAACCCACGTCTTTTAGAGTGGCAAGATTATTTTGTTTTGTTTTTTTGCCTTCGATAGGTAGATGTTTATGTTTACAGATCTATGTTTTATTTCAACGTATGTTGAAATAGCATTAAAATATTTTTCAGAATCTAATGCCATCTCAATTGTTTTAAAAATGGAACGAACAAGATTTTTATCTCACCTCCTCATATGCATATATATATATATATATATATATATATATATATATATATATATATATATATATATATATATTATAGTATTACAGCATCTTTATCCTGCAGTCTTGCTCCTCATTTCTGTCGGATTCCTCTGCCGGATTCCTCTCCGGTTTCTTCTGATTTTTTCATGTATCTGCTGGAGAGGAATCATATATATACACACAAAAACACACACACACACACACACACACACACACATATATATATGTATATATATATATATATATATATATATATATATATATATATCATCGGTAGTGGCCGTTCTGCGGAGCACAGGGGCGCCGAGAGGGAAGAAACCTCCAATACCGAAGGTGTTCAATCCCGTTTGACCTAAAAAATTTTTCATACCTAATTAGTTGTTACAAAACACCTTTTTGTTGCTGTTTGCTCACCGAGTAAAAATCTCACAGTGGAAGGTAGAACAATATTTTATACCTAAGATAAAATATTACCTTATTTTATTTTATTACCCAGGACGTCTCGTATGTATATGTAGCTTTTAAAACATTTTTCTTTTCTGACAAAATGTACAATTAAATTGGTGCATTATGGTGGTGAAGATAGCTGTATTGAAACTATGTTATCCTTAGTTTTTTTTTGGTTTAGGGGAAAAAAGCGGTACTTACCGTTTAGTGTATGTCGTGAAGTTCTGTCCTATAAATTACTTCGCCTACTCGGACGTATGAGTGCACAGCCTAATAAAATGAATTTATGCGATTATTTCACGAAAAACGAGTTTACCATTATTAGTATTTTTTGCAGGGAGTTATTAAACAGTTTGTGGTAGCAAGTAACTTAACATTAACAGTGAGATCCAACTAATATCTCGTGTGAAACTGAAAATATATCCGTTAAAAGCGAAAATTGTAATAAAATGGAATATGTCGAGAACAATTAACAGTATTACATTGGTTGTTATTGAACTAAGCACTCGAAAATACGTTTTGAAATATACATATCTCTACTAATTGAATGAAATATGACTTTCTTCAAATTGAATACTTGCTGCTTTTCACGGTTTTCGTAATATAAAACTCCCACAATAATTATTTTATCGAATTGGCAGGGGTCTCATTCGACTCGGCACAAAAATGACCCCGAAATCAGAAAGATTCAAGTAGGTTTCCCCCCCCCCCCCCCCCAAATCGGGTGTTTGGCACCACGGTGCGTCGTTCGGTGTCACCTCGAGTTGGCGGGCTCTGAATAATTTTTTTTTTGGCAGTATGACTCATTGTTGAACCTCATACATCACGTTATGAAGTTTCGATTTTGATAAGATCTAAGATCTTCGAACACCAAGACGGATGTTGCCGAATCTAAGATTGACAGATACATGCAAATATCCGGTCCTAATTAGTTATGGTGAAAAATGTATGAATATATTACAATACAAATGGCAGAGATAGACTTGTCGTTTTTGAATTAATCATTACTTTTGATGTTTTTTTCTCTCATTGTTCCACGTTTGTGAATGGAATCCGCCCCAGAGCTGTCAGGCCTGTATACAATGTTCTACTACTGACGTGTTGAGATTATTAATGGTGCTTTAAGGTTCATCTACCTCTACTTTGCACACTGATTCCTTCAAGAAGCTTGCAACAAGGAGCAACATTTCTACGCCAGTTGCTTATGGGTGGTGCAAGATTCTTTTGAGTTATCATAGGTTTACTATAGGAGTACCGCGAAGAAAAGGACCAGGTAGACGCACGCGCTGCCTCCAGCCCATTTCGTCGAATGACTAGCTCACCTACGGCCACGCCCCTTCTGGTTCTTTCGTTTGCGGACACTGTTATCCGTTGAAAGAAGGAGTAACTACTGTTGCTATCTTGATTAGCGTTTTTTCCCTCTCTCCATAGGGAGGAAACCCGCTTATGACACCATCCGCATAACGCAATCCGAAAGTCCCGACTAGATAATTTCTCATCTCAGATCCAATAGGTCACAAAAATAACGGTGCACAAATTTATATATATTAGTAGTTTCCTCTCCGTAAAGCCCTGTAAAAGGACCATTTATATTGTGCTACACGTTTCTATATACGTAGCATTTTATAAATGTTTCTATACATATATATAAAACATATATTTTATATATAATTAATTATACGAATACAAGGGGATTGGGCTAGGAGAAAAAAACGTCAGACCTTCACGAATAAATCTACATTGGACGTTTCGGCTGCACTTTGGCAGCCTTCTTCAGCTAAAAATTAATATATACAAATTATAAGTAATAAAACAGCTAATATTTAGATCCACAGCCACAACTTTTAGCGTCTGTCCTTGGGCGTTATTAATTGTCATCGCAAAACATAGGCTATCAAGAAATGGAGACCCGATGGCCGTGAGCGTTGAGGCGTGAGCACTTAGCACTCCGTGCCAAAGGCCGTGGGTTCGATTCCCACTAGGGGTGGTGGCTTTTCTTTAGAAAAAAGAAAAGGCATCAGCCCTATCCTGGCTAGAGATAACTAGGGTGATAACTTATAGATAACCCCTCCTAAAATTCGTAGTTAATAATATTTAATTTATTTAAATTTTAACGTCCATTTATTATTAACTACGAATTTTAGGACGGGTTATCTATAGGTTACCACCCTTTTCTAGCCAGGATAGGAGTGATGCCTTTTCTTTTTTCGAAAGAAAAGCCACCGCTCCTAGTGGGAATCGAACCCACGACCTTTGGCACGGAGTGTTAAGAGCTCACGCCTTAACCCTCACGGCTACCGGGTCTCCTAGTTAATAATAAATGGACGTTAAAATTAAAATTTATATTTTTCGTACATGGCCACCACGCATGCGCGAACGCCAGCGGACACATTTTTGTGACGCTTTTTTGTAACGCTTTCAGTATAGACATAGCTAAAACATATTAATGCTAAAACAGTCAGTAATGAGAGCAGTTTATACATCATGACAATACATTTTGAACCAATCTTATTTTTAAAAAATGGACATTCGGTAGATAGATAGATTTTATTGAAAATGTGGTTGTCAGAAAGAAAAACAACATATTCTACCTGTGATAATAATATAAAATTTTAATAATCTTACTTTTGTACTGTTGGCTCATGTCTTTCTGCATTTCTTTACGTTTACACCTTTGTTAATTGTTTTTCTTAGGGTGGGTTTACACTTGCTAGTTATTGCAGGAAATTTATATCAGACAGAAATTGCGACTAGTGTAAACCATGAGCAATTTATGTCTGAGATATATATTTCTATCACGAACTATAAGTGTCGACACTTCTATACCACCAGGTGTAAACACAGAGTTTTACGAGAAGAATTTAATTTCAGAGATAAATATCTTGGCTACTAGCTGTATTGTCGACACTTCTATACCAACAGATGTAAACACTGATTATTTGTGCTTTTGGCGAATTTATCGCAAATTAGAACAAATCCAGAACTGTCCTATACATATCCATGACATAAATGTCTAGCTATTTCTGTCAGTATGTAAACCTTCAAGAGAATATCTATCCGACACCTGACATATATTTCCTGCGAGAAGTGTCAGATGTAAACACACCCTTACTGACAACTAAAATTTTCTATGTACTTATGCAATTTTCAAAATAAGTTGTTCCTTTTAAGAACTAACTCCATCGTCTTCATCTCCGAATATAAAGGCGCAACCAGCTTCTCCCATGTTCTTAAATTTTCTTCTGAACAATTAACGCCAAAGCTATTAAATGTAGATTACAGAATATCTTGGTAGAATTGTTAATGAGTTACCCCCTTGCGGCTGTAGTATTATCCCGCAAGTAGCGTAGCCCTAAATGCTAAATCGGCGATGGTGGAATGCTACTTGGTTGGGGGTCGGAGGGACTACTCATCGCTCAGGAACGTGCGGGATAGTTAGAAGCTCGAATCGAAATGGATCTCTTCCTGGAGTCGAAGGGGCAGATGTTGGTGGGCACTCGAAGCGAAATTTACTGTTAATTTCAATGGTTGGCGAGTTTCTCTAGGTATTTAAGCTTGGATATGCACAATTCAACGTTTTAGCGTGTTTTCTGACACCACCTCCAGTATTGCGATCCGGAAGTGCCTATCAACGTCCACGTTTCAGAAAAAAACAGTGTTGGGCAAAAATCATACAGAATAATGACTAATGATTAATGAATGCAATTGTTATTTCATTCTGAATAATGATTAATATTTTCATTCATTATTCAGCCACTCACTAAACTCAAATGACTTTTTTTTCTCTTTTTATTCATTATCGAATTAAAATGATTCATTGAATTAAAATTGTAGGTGAATAAAAATGATTTATTGGATGAAAATTGTAATTGAATAAAAATGTTCGAATACAAACAGTTTATAGTCGAATATAAACTGTTATTGAATAACAATGATTTATTCGAATAAAAAGAGTTATTGAATAAAAATTATTCATTCAATGAAAATTTTAATTGAATAACAATGATTTATCCGAATAAAAAGAATTATTGAATAAAAATTATTCAATGAATGAAAATTGCAATTGCATAAAAATTATTTATTGAATTAAAATTGTTATTGAATATGAATGATTTATTGATTGAAAATTGTAATTTAATAAAAATGGTTTATTGAAATGAAGCATTTTAATCAATAAACATTATTTATACGAATGAACATTGTTTAATTTAATCTACTATATATTTGTCAAATACCACTCACTCACTCACTCACTCACTCACTCACTCATCTATCAACGCCCAGCCCAAACCGCTCGACAGAAAATTTTGAAATTTTGCATGGACACTCCCAATACAGGGTGTCCCGTAAATGTCTAGTCATATTGAGAGGAGTGATAGAGGACCCTTAGGGGAACAAAAAATGTTCTATGACGATTTCCCGAATTCTCGCCCATAAGGGAGAAAACGTCGTTTTATTGTTTTATCTAGACAAACGTGGTTTTTAGAAACATAATCGTTGTAGCTCCGTCCCAGGTGGTACTACTAGAAAGGGAGTGAAACCAATCGAAAGCTGAGTAAATTTACTATAAGACTAGTTGGGAGTAAACGTAAAAATGAATGAATGTAAGTATGTATATCTTACAAAAAGAAGGCAATTCTAAATTTCCTGACATTTTATTGATATTTCTTTCCAGCGTTACTCCTCAATGGGCAGGATCTGAGATTTCCGGGTTTCAGAAAAACTTCCTCATTTAACCAGCTTTCCATTCATGTATCACAACCCTGTGTTATTGAAGTATTTGAACGGTTTAAGTACAAAAGTTTAAAAAAAAACATGGATCTCTGAAAAGAAAATTATATTTTTTCTTCATTTTATTCAAAAAGCTGAAGGGAAATATTTATTTTTATAAATGTTTACATAAATATTTACTTAAAACAATAAAAAAAAATTACTTCCACGAATATAAAAAAAAATCCTAAAACAGTAAATAAATAAAATACACATTTATTTTGAATTTGTTAATTCAGGTAACTAATACTGGGTCCAGGAGGCGGCCATTAAGGAACCCCAACCATACATTAACCTCAAAAATTATTATTTTTACGTAGATCACGCATTTGAACACATTTTTACAGGCATTTATATTTAGAAAACAAATGCTTTACCTTATATTAATACTGATGGCTACGCTTGTGAAACTCACTGGGATTCTGAGCCCATGCGTTTTTGTTGTGGTAATTAAAAATTCTATCCCTCATAAATAATAAGTACATAGTCCTTTAAAAATGTGTTCAAATGCGTTATCTAGGTAAAAATAGTAATTTTTGAGGTTAATGTATGGTTGGGGTTCCTTAATGGCCGCCTCCTGGACCCAGTATTAGTTACCAGAATTAATAAATTCAAAATAAATGTGTATTTTATTTATTTACTGTTTTAAGATTTTTTTTTTATCCGTGGAAGTAATTTTTTTTATTCTTTTAAGTAAATATTTACTTAATATTTATGTAAACATTTATAAAAAAAATATTTCCCTTCAGCTTTTTGAATAAATTGAAGAAAAAAATATAATTTTCTTTTCACAGATCCATGTTTTTTATAAAACTTTTGTTCTTAAATCGTTCAAATACTTCAATAACACAGGGTTGTGATACATGAATGGAAAGCTGGTTAAATGAGAAAGTTTTTCTGAAACCCGGAAATCTCAGATCCTGCTTATTGAGGAGTAACGCTGGAAAGAAATATCAATAAAATGTCACGAAATTTAGAATTGCCTTCTTTTGGTAAGATATACATACTTACATTCATTCATTTTTACGTTTACTCTCAACTAGTCTTATAGTAAATTTACTCAGCTTTCGATTGGTTTCACACCCTTTTTAGTAGTACCCCCTGGGACGGAGCTACAACGATTATTCTTCTAAAAACTACGTTTGTCTCGAAAAAACAATAAAACGACGTTTTCTCCCTTATGGGCGAGAATTCGGGAAATCGTCATAGAACATTTTTTGTTCCCCTAAGGGTCCTCTATCACCCCTCACAATATGACTAGACATTTACGGGACACCCTGTATAACGTAGGCGCTCGCTAAGAAAGTATTTTTCGATATTCGTATTTTTAAGCATTTTTAGGGGGGTTTAAAGTTTGAGTTGGTTAGAGAAGGCAAGCCTAGGCAGCCTGCGTTGCTAGGACGATAAAGAACAGCTGTTACCTTACATTATCTATCTCATAGTTTTATTTCTAATTGAGGTTAATTTCACCTATGATGGCAGACCTTGAATTACATTAAATTAACTGTCCCTCATAGAGTTTTAATTGCGTTTCTTTTCTGCCTGTCCCCGTCAGATAGGCTTGCCATATTTTTGGAGAGTTAAACCGAGACACATTAATATGGGATGGGCATACCAGGGGGGGGGGGATAAAAAGAGTACAAATTATAAGCAAAATGGTCGGTGAGTTTTAAGCCTAGCAACTAACGGGAAGGGGGAATCCTAAACTGTTAGTCTACCCAAACCTTAAAAATAAGAACGGAACTTTTTTTGCTACTTGATTTTCTTAAAAAAATCTCTCATCCAAATAGTAGTGTCTGGCAGCTGGCAGCGCTGTGCAGGTAGTTCCAGCGTTTTACAGTTAGATTACTTCTCATTTCTTTGACACTGTGAGCAGTAGTAAAAATGTTAATTGTAGAAAAGTAACCGATTTAAAAAAGATTCTTATAAACATGAATTCATTACTTTTTACATCTTACAGCCTTTTCCGGGACATTGATAAAACTGAGCGGGACACCGAAACAATTGCAAAATACCGGGACAGTCCCGGTCAAACCGTGATGTATGGCATATCCTTAGGTTTTCCAGGCGAGATAATAATATCTGGAACCCTTGCACAGCCTCCACGCCTATAACCTTGGTAAAACTCGTAAATATATTGGGTGTTACCATATGACTTCTTGGAAACATAAACTTTTAAATTTTAACGCCCATTGAATAAAATATAGTATGACGGGAACCGTGCTGTAATAAACTGCACAGAATTGTATAGTAACGTAATTTTAATAAAACATTATTTAACGCAATAAAATAACTACTTATCTGCCGTGACGAAGCACGGTTATTCAGCTAGTTACGCTATAAATAGCAAATCTAGGCGCACGGTAGTGCGCCAGGCCAAGTTCCGGCCTAAGCATACTGTGTGTATATTACAGGCGGTCTTAGAGCCCATTTTTACCCTCATAACTTTCAACCAGGTAAAGATAAAGTTATGAAATTTTACACAGGTATTATACTAAGTTGAAGTGTCTTTACTGTTCTTAGTAAGTAACTATGAGGTCTTCCAAGTAATGAACTTGGACATTTCTTTCTTGTATCATCTCTTGTATTGGCAAATATTTTTGGTTGAATTAATACACCAACTCATACTACTTTTTTGGAGTGTAGAATGGTAAGGCGTTTTTGGGGGGTTTTAAGAGGGGATATTTTTGAGGAAGGGATTGTTTCTTTGTGGGAGCAGGAACTTGGCCTCTATTTCACATTTATGTTTTTGGGGGATTAAATAATACAATATGTAATTCTTAAATTAATTTTGAGTATTTGAAGGTAAATTATATCAAATATATCGAAAGGTTGCTAACACATTAATTTTTTTTTTCTGGCCAAATTAATCCCTATATTCAATGAATTAAAATAATGGATGTAGAATGAGAAATAATGAATTATTCATAGAATAAAAAAATAAATCAATGAATGAATAACTTAATAAATAACAGTTATTACAAATTTGAGGTTTGTATATTTTATAAATCCTAAGATATAACCCGAAATCCATTAGGTGCTTACTGTTACCTTCCTTTCCCCTACTTATATTTTGGTTACATTTCGAGTTAAAGAAGTTTTCGGAAAAAAAAATAGCTAGGAATAGGCGAGTCGAACTTTTTATGGATTATGCAGCTAAGGTACAATGTTGTATTTAAGATTTGTTGGTTAAATTAGTGAAAAGATGTCGGCCGAATTGGAGTGGTTATCAACTTTTTCTGTGCTGAATCTTGATCATGGAAAGCACCTGTTGGTCTCATAGTTACTGCCGGAATTTTTAATATCTTGTCCGTCCAGTTAATTTTGTAATAAATATTCAACAAAGATTTTTTGTGAGTATATATCTTGTCTATAAGAGGTGTAGAGACTTGAAGGACAGGTCGACAGGTATGTGTCGCCGCGTAGTTGGCACACTGACAAAGCGAGCAAACGGGTTATCGAACCCCTAGGAATTCGCGACCTTGGGACTGGCGACCTCCAACGGCGAAGTGCGAATATCAAAGGTCCATTACCCCGCCGTTCTAGGACTTATGTAATGTACACGGACCTTGTCTTGAGATCTCCAGGAGAGGAGTGTCCAGAAGAATTCCGGGCGTGGCTCCGGATTCTCCGGATGTAGTAAAGAAACGGACCGGTGCTACGGATCAGGACCAGATTAGGAGATGACGAGTCTTGTTGGCCTATTAGATCGACAAGTCTTGTTAGATTTACTCCCCTAATGGGTTCAGGGCTTGTAATGGGGCGGATTCTCTGCGCGGATCTTGTTTCGCATCAGGAAGGTGTAAGGACACACCTAATTCTGCGCTACTTACACCTGATATGTCCACTTACTAGATTCATTAACCCCAGGATTCCCAACATCTTCGAAGACACATCCTTAGTGGGCACCTACATTGGACCCTAGTCGATAGCCACCGACTGTCGGAAGAAGAACGAAAAGATGAATCTCAATGGAGGTGCCTACATTGGGCCCGACCCGACCCGATCCGATGAATACAGTTACACGACTGATATATGATGTGAATACATGGTTGTAAAATGTCATAAGAATAGTATTATCATACCGTCAGATATTCAAGATGTATGGCGAAGGTGGAAGTTGCACGTCGTTACGACAGCCACCGTCTACATCCGATTTGTATGCCTCGGGCCGTTTTCGATCTGACAGCTAGTAGAAACTATGAAACATTGATAGAATATATTGTCTGCACTTGTCTGAACTTTCTAAAACCACATATATAATATGGATGAGACTTGGAGAGTTGCTGTTATTATATAATATCAAAATAATAATAAATATTAACTATTTATTTATTCCTATGGAGAGCTCTACATCAAGGGTGATGTGCTCAAAAGAATAATAAAGAAAAGGAAGGGAAAAAAGTTAGAATAAATAATAATAAGAAATTGAATAAAGTAGTAGTTTACGAATCAATTGTCCATGTTCTGAAAATTAAATAAAATCCGATGATAGATGGTAAAATACAAAAAAAAAGAAGAAATAAAATAATAAAAAATGAAGAAATAAACGAACAAATAAATAATAATATATAAAAAATGAATCAAATAAAATAAATAATGAAATTATTAATTAATAGAAATAAATAAAAGAATAATAATATATATAGAAAAGAAAACATAACCGCAAATAAATATATAAATGAATGAATTGGTCGACAATTATTGTAAGATCAGAAATTTTGTTGGGAATTTAAATCGTGTTTCACTGTTAAAGGAACGTTACACGTATTACACCTAATATTAACTATGATAATGATAATAAATACACATTACAGTATGAAAGATAGATAATAGATGCATGAATTTCGATTTCATAATAGATGCATGAAATCGAAATCGGTTTCATTTCGATATATCTCGAGTATCGATAGGTTGAGGGTGGGAATCCAAAAATGTTTTTTTTTCACCTGTAATTTTTTGAAAAAAAACTGAAATATTAGTAATTGGTCATTTGTATGTATGTTTTTCCGGTATAAGTTTTATATTGTATACGAATAATGATATTTTATATGTGGGCGAGGTGACCTGCTGCAGGGTAATTTTTTTTTTTAAATATCTTACAAACACATATATATATATATATATATATATATATATATATATATATATATATATATATATATATATATAGACATACATAGAAAGATAAAACAGAGGTACATTTTAATTATCTTGTAGAAAGTTGGATGGATGAAGTTTCAGAAATTCTTTCATGAGTGTCAATTGAATGATTGCATTCCAACGGAATGTGCTAAAGCGTACAACGAGGACAGAGAAACAAAAAAATGTTTTTATTACTTCGCGGTTAAATCTGGAATCTGTGAATTCTTTTGAAATTCCTGGGAGTGTTTTGAAATTCTCATCCTTATTTATATATATATATATATATATATATATATATATATATATATATATGTATATATATGTATAGTCTGTTGACACAATAATGGCCATATTTATTTTTTTTTATTGCTTTTTTAACCCGACTTTATTTTCGCGACTTTATTCAGGAAATATTCCTTTATAGAAGCAAAAATAAATAATTCTTTTAAAAGTGTCGACAATTATTGAGCCACTTTATTTTAATATAATGTTATTCACATAATTTACGTCACAACTCTTTTAGCGCAGTTCCTCCCTCCCCCCATGGGAGAAAACCCGCCTCTTGACGCAATCCGGAAGTGCCGTCACAAAAATTTCACGTTTAAGATCCTATAAATCACGCATGTAACGGTGGTTCATATATATATATATATATATATATATATATATATATATATATATATATTTATATATATATATATATATATATATATATATATATATATATATTTATATATATGTGTGTTGTTCATTCGGCATCTGTCTCCAGCGGTCTTGCTCCTCCTGTCATCGCAATATTTCGCCGGATTCCTCTCCGGCTTCTTCAGGCAGTCATTCATCCTTGCTGGTCGGTAAGGGAATTCCCTTACCGACCAGCAAGGATGAATGACTGCCTGAAGAAGCCGGAGAGGAATCCGGCGAAATATTGCGATGACAGGAGGAGCAAGACCGCTGGAGACCGATGCCGAATGAACAACACATTTAATTCCCAGCGAAGTAGCTTAAAAAACAACATATATATATATATATATATATATATATATATATATATATATATATACATATATGAACCACCTTGCGCTGTGCCAACGTATAGATAACCCGTCCTAAAATTTTTAGTTAATTAAAATACATTTTACTATTGCTAGGTAGGACATGTCATCGATGACCATTGTGTTTAGCATATTAAACCAATTGATATTATAATTTTTACAAGTATTCAATATAATATAGCAGCGTGTTCTCCCATATTGAATAAACGAATACTTCCTGAATGAATAAATAATCTGATATTGTGTTCCTGCACTTGAGTTATTCCGTTCCCATTTGAATAATTGCACCTGAAGCTCGAATCTATATCCGTTTTATTCGTAT
The DNA here is from genome assembly GCA_946811695.1 of Gonocerus acuteangulatus. Lineage (NCBI taxonomy): Eukaryota > Metazoa > Arthropoda > Insecta > Hemiptera > Coreidae > Gonocerus > Gonocerus acuteangulatus. The sequence goes on from OX328131.1 coordinate 54,289,331, forward strand.
CCTCCTGCAAAGAATGGCGAACGTGATAAATAAATCCTAAATGAAGATAATTAAAAAAAACTCAATTACTCCTTAGATCAATTATTAATTATTATGTCATATTAATTAATTATTTCAACGAATAATGGTTCTTTCGCTAAGAAAAAGGCAAATTGTCGGGAAAAGCTTTATTTCGGGTTTTTTTAACTAGCTTTTGGAAGCCCTCTTCGCCGAAAAAGGCGAAAAATATTAAAAGGATAAGGGTGTAATTTTTATTTTAATTGCTCCCGAAGAGGTGTCACATGAAATTTTTAGCGCAAAATAACGAATTATTGACGTATGGTGTGTAGTTAAGGAAATGTGGCAGAAGGCCACATGAAAATACACAGTAAAAAATAGGGTGACCATTTTAAAATAATGATGACTGTAATTGTAGTTCTGAAATAAATAGTTCTTCATATCAAATACTTAAACTTTTAGTAATAATAAGGGCCCCAGAAGTCATGGGGTCTAAGTCACATTTTTTAAAACAATGAGTTAGATAGAGGAATGGGGTGTGAACACCGTAATCTTGTGGTTCGTAAAGAGATCCAAGTGATTTTCTTGACAGTTGCTGCCACTTAGCTTGTGTGCTCTTGAGTATTGTCACTTTTTTAATATTAAGGAATCCAGAAGGAAATTAAGGGGCCTATGTGCAGATTCTCCAATTATTTCGCATAATCATAAACCGGATGATTTTCCTATTATGTATCATCGATAATAAACAACTAAGGACCTGAGGATTCATCTATTGTGATCGGAACTGTAAAAATCTAGTTTTTGCTATTAGCACATATGTATGTTCAACTTTGACTCAATTCTCCTCAAAACATAGAGTTTGTTACTTAAACCCCTGGGGTCCTCATTTATTTTATTATGTTTTATTTACTGTTAATTGTTTAACTTCTAGTTGTTAGCCTGTTTTGTGTTAATCATGTTACTTGTATGCATTATGCAGTATGTATGCATATGTTTTCGGTTGTTGTTTTCTGTGATACTGTTTGTTATCTGTTCTTCTATATATTGTTGAGTTCTTGTGGTCCGGTTTACTTTATATTAAAACTGTTTGTCTTAATTTTGGTGGCAACGTCTGCTTCTACATATAAATTTGTAAGAAGTGGATGTGCGTGATCGTGTTAAGGGAACAAAAAAAAAAAAAAAATAAAGACAACAATTAATGGATAAATAAATTAAAAAAAGGGCCTTAAAAAAAGAGAAAAATAAATAGGAAATAAATATAAATATTAATGCATGAAGAAATGAGTAAATAAAAAAGGGCCTGAAAAAAAGAAACAGGAAAAAAATTAATACAGGTAAAAATTAATAGATAAATAAAAATTATTTCGTTTAGAGCCTTCTGCAAAAATTCAAGAACATAAATATGTTTTAGGTCCACTTAATAATCCGATGTAATATACTCTAACGCTACTGCGCGTGCGCGAACGCCACTACGCATGCGTGAACTCTAGCTGACACTTTATGTAATGTCTTTTTCCAGTTTAGTCACCGCTAACGCATATTTATGCTAATAAAAAGGGCTGTAAAAAAGAGTTAAAAGAATAAATTAAAATTAACAGAGGCGGGAGTAAAAAAAAAAAATCGTATTATAGAAAGCATATCCACACGGTAGGGCGCTGACGACCAAGAGGATTTTCATCCCAAATATTTCAAACAAACAACTTACCATTTTGAGATGATATATCGAGCGATGCGGTTTAACATGCATATTTATAATAACAGGACATACTAAGAGAGAGAGAGATATACTAAAAGTGTGTCAAACGCCTAGAATTACACTGCGATACTAAATCCACCACACCTTTCTCCATGTAGTTTGTCTTATTTTACCGGACCGGTCCTCGCAAACTAGATATATTTATTTTTTTTTAATAAAAACTATAATTGGCTGAGTATGCAATTTTATCCGCGATAACAAGCTGAGATGATTAGCTTGTAAACTGAAGCGGACTGTAATTTCTTTATTAAAAGTACTTTGCGCCATCCTGATTACCTTCCATGTTTACGGGTTTGTTCAATTATCTTGTAGTCATGATTGTTAAATAAATGGTTTTAGGCTTGATAATCTTCCTGGTTTGTATATAATTTATGTTGGAAGAAAAACCTGAGAATGCTGTCGACTCGGCTACAGAATCCGAAATTACCAACTCGTCGAAAAGGGCCGTCGTTCAAATTTAAAAAAAAAAAAAAAAAAAAATGATATGTCTACGTTTCAGACCGCATAGGACTAATATGCTAGAGGACCTGAGTTTAAACCCCGAGCAAGCAATAAAGATTTAGTGTCTTCGTTCATGGGTTGGATTCGGCCTCCCTGACAGTACCTAGGCTAACACAGCCTTTAATTAATTTATTAATGGGTGCCTGCAAAGGGGAAAATCAGGCGGCCGAAGAATAGTATTGACCACACTATCTCTCTAGTGTGCCGTATGACCGTATGGCCGAGAATGAGATACCTCAATAATATCTGTCTCTCAGGGCCTTCGTGGCCTGTTACGGGACTGATTTTTTTTTTTTCAGACAAAATAGCTCTTAAAAATACCGGTAATTCAAATATACATATATATATATATATATATATATATATATATATATACAGAGAGAGAGAGAGAGAGAGAGAGAGAGAGAGACATAGTCAACTCTTCATGTGCCGAACTTGGATAAGAATCAAAGGTGCCGAGTCATTACACGTGAACTCTCCCTCAATATGTCAAAATATGTAAATAAGTCCAAAGATCGGTTAACCTATTTTCAACCAGGGAAAAGTTTTTGAAAGCTTGAGTGCCTTAATTTTTTTTAAATACCTACGTAATGTCCATTGGATTTGACAACAATTTGAAAAATATTAATTGTAGAAAAATGCCGAAAAATAATACATGTTGGAAATATTTGTTTTATAAAAACTAAGGCAGCCATGCTTTCAAAAACAGTTTACTCACCAAGACTCAGCTTAACAAATTTTAATGTTTTTAACAAATGGTCTGCCTATAAGGAAATTAATCATCTTTCAGGAAATTTTCGATCAAATTGAAATCATTGGACGGTGTCGAAAAAACGTTTGATTTTAAGCTTAATCCAGATTCTTTTGATTTTCTTACTTAAAATAATCACTATTAGAAATGCACATTTTATAATATATATATATATATATATATATATATATATATATATATATATATACACACATATATATATATACATATATATATATATACATATATATTATATATATATATATATATATATATATACATATATATATATGTATATATACATATAGTTAACGCTCAAATGTGCCGATCTTGGATTCGTCATTAAAAGTTCATCTCACCTCAATTAGTTGTCTTCAGCCAAAAGCGTGGAAAATTGTATAAATAAGTCGAATTTGTTTAGTTGTAGATGAATATTTGACGTACTTTTTCCAAAAATTCTTCCATCTCGCCTAGCTCCATATGGTAATGAGCAAACTAACCCGCGGTTCTAATGGCATGTTTATAATGACAATACATTCTCTGAGAAGGAAAAATATATTTTGAAAGTGTGTCAAGCGCCTAGAATTATATTAAAAGAAATTTTTATGGAAACAAATTTAAGATGACACAGTTCCTGCGATTCCGATGCTTTTTGTCTTTAGATATTTTTAGTTCTGGCTTCTCAAGTTATTCTGGCATACATTTCATTAAGCTCTTGTCAAGGCGATGACGCCAAGAAGACTTGTATCATTTTAAATTAAATCTATAAACAACAATAAATAAATAGGACTCAAAAAACGCAACAGACAAAATAAAATACACCCACAGCTAATAGAGTGTTGTAAGTTATACTTCCCAGAGGGAGTCATAAAACAAGAATTCTGGGTAGGGACATTCTTGAAGAAGATAAATTCGAGATATATTTACTGGTGTCGGAAATGTCTGGTCGAGGTGTTTTATTTATAAATAACCTAGGTCACGGCCGGGGATCAATAACCAAAGAACAACTTTTATTTTATTATTTTTTTTTTTTTTTTTGGTTTTATCTATTTTTAAAAAGTGTTGTCAGTAAGCCAAGAGTGAAAGAGAAGGTTGATGTATATTTGATGTCAAACTATTTTCTTGTATGTTTGTTTATATTTTGAAAATAACCTACATCTTCCAAGAGTGCTATATGTTGTTTTCTTTATTATCTTTAGTTGTTTACTAGTAGGATCATTTATTTTCTGGAGATTATTTTTTTTTTTTTTTTTCAAATGTCCCTTATTTTTTTAGCGTGTTTCCTCCCTCCCTCTACAGGGAGGAAGTCGCCTCATGGGGCAATCCGAAAGTGCCGGTAGATTAACATAACAGTGTTTCAAAGTACATAAATATTTGTCTGTTCTCTATCACCAGCGGTCTAAAATGGGCCGATTTTGATGAAAGGCTATAGTAAGATAAGAAGGTGAAAAGTGCCCCCAGCGATATGGATTTCGGAATTTGACAACTTGAAAGGTAACCTTAAAATACTCCGTTATGAAAATTTTAAGCCTTCTGGAGGTCATATTTGTGGAAAAATAAATTAGAATGTCTTGTATCTATATCAGTTTTTTACGGATGCAATTTTACTAAAACAAAAATCTAAAAGAACATCATAGAGATGTAACTTATAAACGTTACTTAATGACGTAACAGGACAGACCAACGTGTGCCATTTGCAACACAGAACTGACTATTAAACACATACTAACGGAATGCAAGCAACTAGACGGTACAAACCTACCAACTGACCTACATCAACTTTTGACAGGTAACAGTCCTCACATTAACGCAATTCTCATGTACCTTAGACACATAAATATTTACACAGACATCTAACGCAAACATATAAATACGGAAAAACATGTATGAACTACTGTGAAATGAAATAATCCGTACTCTTGTGAATTATATATATATATATATTTTTTTTTTTCGCTTTTAAATAATTTTAAACTTTCATCATCCATATTTTTTATGCCATATTATCCCGTATTAGTTTATCCCATATACATACATGTAAATATTAACTCTTAGTGACTCATTGACCTGTTGATGGTTTCTACCCATCGCAACTTTGTAAAGAGTGAATCGCTCGTTTGCGCGCTCTATAAAATTAATAAATAAACGTTAATAACCATGATTTTTTTTTTTTTTTTTTTACATTTTTTGCGTGAAATTCGAGTTTGAATTTTTAAATGGATTACTTAAATATGAGAATATTATTTGGTTAACTTCTAAATAGCATTTTTTTCGTATAATTTTTCCCGTACTTTCTAATGCTGAGGTGAAAACACATCATTTTCGTAGCCAGCTCTGTCCTGGTAGCCGAAAATGCTGAAAAATCTAAAAAAAAAAAAAAAAGCTTTTCTTTTTCATTTTTTTAGACTTAATCTTAAATGTAAACTGCCTAATTTAGAATATATTAAAATGAAAACATTAAAGTATTAGCAATGTCGAGTCATATGAGTAGTACGGAAAAAAATACGGGAAAAAGCATACGAAAATATACTATTAAGAAGTTGGCCAAATAATATCATAATATTAAAAGAATCCATTCAAACTCGTCTGAATATTCGAATTTTTCGCCAAAAATTTCGAAACAACTCATGGTTATAATTTCCCTCTTTATGATTGTTTTTAGATTGTTTTGAGTAAAATTGCGTCCGTAAAAAAATAATATAGATACAAGACGTCCTAACGTATTGCGCCACTAATATTACCTCCGGAAGGCTAAATATTTGCATGAACGAGTATTTTTAGGAAAATAAAAATTTATTAACAGACATAAATGTTCTGGGATCGTCGTATATCTTTTTTAATAGCTCGAAAACGGTTAGGAAATCGTGGTAAGTGGAAGGTGGCCATTCGAAAGCTTACTAAATTCTCTACCAAGACGATTCTGAAGTAATTTTAGATGGGAAGATGTCAATCCGAGAAATAAGTGCCTAAAATTGTCCGTTTCTTTGTTTTGGGCGTTTTTCGACTTAAGCATGCATCAATTATTGGTTTTTGGGTTGTTCCGAAAATATTAACACCTTTAAACATCAAAACAGATGCGCTCTGGACTGTAGTGTCATTTGGACAGCTTTATGATTCTTTCGATTATTTTTATGTACAAAAAAGTACCTAGAATTCTTTATTTACGCATAGTTCAATTTTTGTTATTTGAGTTGTTACGAAGATATTCCTACAAAAATTAGCGCGCTTTATCTCAAAATAGCTAAGGTTTTACACATGCACCCTTCACTGCTCGACAAACAAATAAATTAATCCATGCAATATTCAGGGTGTATCGTATGTTAGTGACAGTACTCCAAGGGGTGAAACTAGACACCGCATGTAGGTCAACATCACCAACCACACATTTCCAAGCACAACCCTTCGGTCCTATTCAAGTGTGCCAACGCTGCGACCTTGCTTGTGTAAATGCGTGTGCGTCTAATGCTAGGCTGGTCACGGAAGAAGTCGAGACGATTTGGCTCCGTGTCAAGGGATGTTGCTTGCGAATTATGTTTCAGACTGCGTCACATCCTGCACGGCGCTTTGTTCCCAGGGCCGTCCGGGGCAACTCGTCGGAAATCACAACGAGCTGCGAGAATGTGGGCGAGCTTGCGAAGCACCGCCGTGGAAGAGAATCGGCTTGGCTTAAAATTTGGTCAAAAAGCTAGTATATTAAACGGGCTATTTACGTTTCGATTTGCAGTACGACTAGTGGTCCGATTTCCAAAGTTAGACCACTAGTCGGATTTTGAATGGGCTTGTTGGAAGTCCAATTGGACTAGTCGGAACACGACTCGAAGGTCCAACATCCGACTGGCGAGGAGTTGAAGCGTGAGTGGGAGAGTCGGGTCAAAGTCGTCCAACTTAGCTCATTCAGTGCTTCGGTCTGTACTCGATATACATTTCGGCTCGTACGTGACGTACACAATCGTGAAAACAGACTAGGGCTAAAGTTGGATCGCTAGTTGGATAGCAAGTCGTACTGCAAATCGGAAAGTGAATGTCCTGCTTTAAAAACTACTTGGATGATATGAAACTTTCTTATTCTTATTTCGGGACACCCAGCCCTTAAAAATAATTTTGAATTTACAAAATAATGAAAACAATTTTTATATAAAATTAAATTCTACAGCTTGTATATAAACTAGGGGTTGGGTAATGTAGTGATAAAAAGTGGTAGAAGACTCAGGATATAGAGGTTTCTAGGTTGGTAGAATGGCGGACAAACAGAGGTAAGGAATTCCATAGCGAGGTGGCACGGGTGACGAATGATTTTTCTAATAAAGCTGTACGGTGGAAAGGAATATAAAGATCGGAAGGACGAGATCGGGTGTTACGGGAGTGAACAGTGGATTTAAATTAAAGGAGTTGAAAGATATAAGAAGGTCTTCGGGATTGAATTACTTGGTAAAGGACTGAGCCGAGAAAGTACTGTCGACGATAAAGAGGGAATAGCCAATTTAGCTCCTGGTAGAAATGTGATATGTGGGAGTCTCTGAGGATCCAGAGGATAAAACTAACTCCAGTTCTTGAGTTTGATTTTTTTTTCGAGATTGCTAGAAAGTCCACCGTACACCAAACAACCATAGTCAAACTTGGGGAATAATAGGGAGGTTACAAGGAGTTGACGGGTCTTTGTTGGCAGGAGATGGCGGTAGAGGTTGTGCTGTCTCAGGATAAATTAAGAGTGTAATAAGAGTGTAATAGCTAAGGGATCTAAGTGCCATAAACAAACATTTGCAGTAAGCAAAAGAAAAACTACATAACTTTGGCAGAAATTATTTTTATTTTTCACAAAATTTTTAAATTGCTCTTTAGTACATGTGGGACTAATATTTATCAAATCATTTTTAAAAATCGGCGGCCGAGAAGCCGAGTCCAGACAATAAAATTCTGTGTTAAATTAATTTATTATTTAAATTTTAACGTCCATTATAATTAATTCAGAATTTTAGGGCGGGTTATCCAAAGGTCACCACCCTTTTTCCAGCCAGGACAGAGCTGAATTAATTTAAACATGCCCAGTTATACCAAATGCATGTAAAAAAATATCAGCAATCGTGTTTTGATGTGGCCTGAGCAATTGTCGGTTCATACAAACAAAATTTCCTTGGCATAAAATGAAAAAGAATTTTGGTTCCTAACAACCAGAATTTAGAGCCTGCAAAATACAAGATGCCATTCCGTCCCTCCTCTTTCTCCTTGCAGTCCAGGCAACGAATGCTGGTGGACATTTTTGGAACACAATTTTGGACTTCGTAACTTTGTTTGGGCTGGATAGGAGGTGAACATATCAAAAGTCCTCGCCCTTAGCCTTTGTGCCTTGAGGAGGGGGGGGGGTTTAAAAGGTCCCATCACTTATATCTCGGAAACCCTGCGTCCTAGCGACATAACTATTCTATAACAAATGAAAGTTCATTTAATTTCCTACAAGTTCTATTCAATAAAGGTTTCCGAGATATCTTTAGTTTTCGAAATATCCGCTCTTGAAAGTCTGTCATTTTGGGGAAAAACACTTTTGCCGCATATTTTCCCCCCGTTTTGACCGGATAACTCTTCAACGATGAATCCAAAAAATAAATAACGGTTATAGAGTATTGCATTCCCTTCAATAATATATATTACTTTGCTATTTTATGTATTTTCCTTCAAACGTAAAAATAATTTCAGTGTTCATCGTCAAATCTGAAATTTAGTGACTAATAGTCCAGGAAACTAAGATTTATAGATGGAAATGTTTGGAACACAATTTTTGACTTCATAACTTTGTTTCGGCTAGTTAGGAGGTCAACATATCAAAAGTCCTTGCCCGTAGCCTTTGTGCTGGGGAGGGGGGTTTATAAGTTCCCATTTTTCGGGTTTTCACTTATATCTCGGAAACCCTGAGTCCTAGCGATATGACCATTCTATAACAAATGAAAGCTGATAAATATTGGCAATGGTTTTTCTAAGACCATGTGAGTGCGTATATAACATTTGAAAGAAAATACATAAAATAGTAAAGTAATATATATTATTGAAGCGAATGGAATGCTCTACAATCCTATAACCGACATTTAGAAGAGATATCCGTTCGAGAATATAAAAAAGTGTGTTTTTTTTCCCAAAATGACAGACATTCAAGAGCGGATATTTCGAAAACTAAAGATATCTCGAAAAACTGTATTGAATTGAACTTGTAGCATATTTAATCAGGTTTTATTTGTTGTAGAATGGTCATCGCTAGGACGCAGAGTATCCGAGATATAAGTGAAAACCCGAAAAATGGGACCTTCTAAACCCTCCCCCCGGTACAAAGGCTACGGGCGGGGACATTTGATATGTTCACCTCCTATCCAGCCCAAACAAAAAATGTTGTTCCGAAAATTTCCAGCTATAGCTGTTCGTTACTGGACTGTTGTCCTTCAGGAATCATGCGTTAACTTTGGAAAAGGAAAAACCTTTTCCAAATCCATTACAATGTTCGTATGTTCAGTGAGAGGTAAAATGCTTGATACCGTGTCAGCTTTTAATTCCAAAAAGGCGCTTTCTACCTTTCAGTGGTGTAACTCTAGTTACTTTCTTGCTTTCGCTGATTTGACAGGTTCATTCAACTTTGACCTAATATGTCACTTTCTTTACAAGTAGGTATCTGTCCTTGGATTTCTAAAGGGTTGTTTGAGAAAGTCTTTTTAGAATACAGCTGTGGCACTTAGATCCAGTACAGGGCAGTGCGAAAATACGACCTGTGCATTCTACAAGATAATGTAACAACTAAAACCACAAGAGTAGCACATAGATATTTTAGCAGGGCATTGGCGCTGGAACATAGATTACATTGCAGTGAAAAAATTGTAAAATGGCACTTTCCACTCTTCAAATATGGATCGACGAGAAATTTCGAAAATATGATTTTTTCAGGAAATGTTTTCGTCAAATATGCTTCCCTTGCATGTGTGCAGATATATATAGAAATAATGTAGGAAGCATAATCAAGATTGAATATACGGATACTAACAGCTGTCCTAAAGGGTTTCAAGTAAATATCAGCTGTTTCCTGTTTTCTTAGCCCGATTTCCGGGACCCTGTTCCCGGGTGAACGCCTCGCCAAGGTCAGAACTCTGCAGACTTTCGCCAAGGCAGTCCGGTCGGGCTATGGCGCAGTTATAATTTGCACCATTACAGTAATTGTTTTTAAATTCCTTTTTCGGCGTAATTTAGTCATTTTTCCTTCTGGATTATTATATTTATAAAATTTGTTATTGACTTGTAAACAAAAAAAAATATAAATGAGAAATAAGCGTGAAAATTAATTTTACCCATCCCACTGGATATCTGGGAACAATAACATTCCCTCACGCAGGAGCTGCATAAGTCAGCACATTCCTCAAAAGATGGATATTATAGGATTTTGTAATAGAAAATGAATAAGTGTTCACTATTTTCGAAAAAATTAATATTTCTTAGAAATCCTACGTACTTAACTAGATTTAACCTTCTTCTTTCGAAATAATTTTAGTTTTTCGTTCTAGATTAAAAATTGCCACCTGCAGACTATCGCCCGTGAAAAAAGAGGGTTCCCGTTCGTCAGGCACTGCGCAGCCATTTTTTTTTTCGAAGGATTGAAACTTTTTTTTTGGATACTTTAACATCCCATATAAAACTTGAGATATAAAGAATTGAAAAATATTGATTTATTTGTTATTTATAAAGTCGGGTCTTTTTGCGAAGACCACATCCAGTTACTTTTGAAGTAGCAGTAGTGATTTATAACAGTTACTCTCGCTGATAAGCTTACTGATTAGCTTATAGGTTCTTTGCTGGTTATCTACTACTTCTTGACTCGTTATCTACGGTTATAATTCATATTAGATAATGGCAAGCAATATTTATTAATAAAAAGGTTAATATGATCAAAATCAATTCTCTCAACTATGAAATAAGTTATTAAGCATTAAAGTTGACTGTTTTGCAGGTTATGAAGGATAACAAACAACGTTATTTGTAAACAAACATATTTTATTCCTTTTCTCTCTCTCTTTTTTGGATATTTTACATTTATTAGGCATTACATGCTATGCGTTTCCGCTCGCTACGCTACGCTCCGCTCGCTCAAGAAGATATCAAAACCCTAGTCAATCCAACTCGCAATTAATAGAATTCTATTAATTTTAGCGACTCTAGTCTATCCAACTCGCTAAAATTAATAGGAGTCCATTCATTTTTCCGAGTAAGAAACATCCCTTTTACTTTGTCAGGAACATCGCGAACTAATTGTAAAAGACTCATTTTTCTCACTAACATAAGCAGAGCTTTTTCATAAACAAAAGCTAATTCACTGTTGAAGGTTACTTTACTCCCAGCAAGAACGAATGCATTTGGTCATCGGAATCCTCCAATAGGAAGGCAAAGGAATTATGCGCATGCACTGAATCACTGATACAATCACTACTGCTACTTCAAAAGTAACTGGATGTGGTCTTCGCAAAAAGACCCATAAAGTCAATTTGAATATAATCGCACAAGGAAGTACAGTGGAACATGGATAATTCGGACTTCGATAATTCGAAATCGTCTTTAATTCGAATATTTCTCTCGGTCCCTAGAATTTAGGGCTTAAACAATGTAAAAAAATCTTGGTTAATTCGAATAAAATTTTGGATAATTCGAATTTTTGACGAATCTGTACCTCGAATGGGAAGTGGACAAGAGGCGGTCGATCTTAAATCTTGTGAAAATATTCTCCCTTCGGGAAAAGCGGATAATAAGATACGGATGTAGGGGCTCCGGGACAAGAAGCGCGGCGGTCTCATAGTCTAGTTCTTGGACTCGAAGAGTTCTGCAAAGTGGTGTGTACGCTTCCTCCCTTCCAAGAGTTGTTTTATCCTAGAATTCCCTCCCAACATCCCTTCCAATTTCCATTTCTTATTCAGTTAAAAATCAGTTAGCGCCTAGATCTGTTGTATTTTGTTGTTGTTGTTTGTGCATTGAATTTCTGGTGTACAATGCAGTTCTGTGAGTTGTTGATTTAAGATGTCGAAGCCTAGAAGTTATAAAACTTTAACGTTGTCAGAGAAAATAGTTGCGATTAAAGAAGTTGAAAAAGGATTTTTAAAAAATCTGAAATTGCCAAGGACTTTGGGATTCCTCCTAACACTTTACCAACTTACCTGAAAAATAAAGAAAAAACATTTTCCCATGAAAATGAATTTTTTTCAAAACAATAGACGTTTATTTTTATTTTTTTGATAAATTATTTATTACTTATGTACATAATCATCAATTCATGAAATGTTTGTTATTCTTTAAATAAAACTTATTTTTTTTAATTAAAAAAATTGTAAAAATGATTTTTTCCCCTTTATTTCCAAAAACTTTTGTAATTCGAATTTTGGATAATTCGAACTTTTTTATCGGTCCCTAGGGGTTCGAATTATCCAAGTTCTACTGTATTACCTTTTAAGTGCTCACGCCTTAGCACTCACGGCCACCGGGCCTCCTTTAGTTTAATAAAATAAAATAATGCCCTGTTTTTGTGTTTAATCGAATTTCCCCGCGTGAAGTACACCTCCCAGCTACCGGCTATAGCCACCGGTGCAATCTGCATTTGAAGCGCCTTTCTCCGATCGTGTCACCTAGACGCCGCCAATGCGCATACATTATACATGCCCTGTCGCCGTGTTACTGCGCCGATTAGGGATAATCCGACCGTTTACTAATCCCGACATGTTTCGAGCAGCTATTAGCTCTCACGCATTTGTCGACATCACGGGAAGAAAGTTAATCTACGGATTTATATTCCCCCTGGGCGTATTAATACGGATTAAGTGAGCTGAAAATAGTCGCAGGCTGATTTAGTGGTGTAATTTCGTCGAGGGAATTGCTTTGTGAATGGCCGACACTCTTGAATCAAGTGGCAATTTTCATTCATGAAAATTAATTTATTTGTTGATTAGTATAAATCAGGAAACGAAAATAACTCTATTAGTACACCAGTAGAGAGTAGCAAAAATAATAAGTATGTATATTCAGCTGTTTGTCTGTCTGCTTGTTCATTACATAAATTCACACCGTTTTTGACCAATCTTATCTCACAGACCTACCAGTGTTCTGTAAATTTTGAATAAAATGTAAATATCATTTGAATATTTGAATCATGAATTATTTCGGTCACTGCATTTTAGCATTTTGTCATTCCGTATTTTTTTCTTCGTTCTTTCTAGTATTTTTTTTTTTTTTTTTTTTTTTTATGGCGCATCTACAACTTAGCCATTAGCGCCGGGCTATCTATCGGTTGCCACCCTTTATAATGCCTAATATATAAAAAATTACAAAAAGAGGAAAAAAAAATATATACATAAAAAAAAATGTATGTATTAAAAAAGATAACAAATAAAATTATACATAAAGGAAAAAAAAATAAACAAAAATAATAAAAAATAAAAAAAATAAATAAATAAAATAATAAAATAAATAAAAAATATATAAAAAATAAATAAATAAAAAACTATACAAGAGGAGGAACAATAAATAAGTAAATATTAATATGGTTATGTAGTCTATTATTTGTTATGTAGTCTATTATTTGTATTGATAGTGCTATAGTGTATATTAGTATTACTTTTAGTACAACTAGTTCCATTACCTAGTAAGTTAGTAGTAAGCAATGATATTAGTTAAAAAAGAAAATTGAATACAAGTTATAAAAATAACAGTTCATTGTCATGCACTGTCCTAAACACAAAATTACTAACCCTTTCACGACATATACACGACTCTAACATTACACTTGAGGGCGGTGAGGACCTAGATGTTTTCTGCCCTTAAATACTCAATCCATCCATCCATCCTTTATAATGCCAACAGCACGTGGTCGGTCACCCATTCAGGTACTGACCACGCCCGACGTTGCTTAACTTCGGTGATCTACGGGAACCGGTGTATTCAACGTGGCTATGGCCGTTGGCTTTTTCTAGTATTAAACTTCATTTAGCGCGTTTCTTCCCTATCCTGCTACTTTCATGACTTGTATTATTTCGAGATATAATTTGGTAATTCTTTATTAGTAGGTATTAGAAAAATAATTAATAATAATAATAAATAAGCAGCACTAGTTAGTTATGTTAGCCTTTTTAGTAGCGCGCTCTTCACAAATAAGTGCTTAAAACTTCGAAATTGTTAATTTTGTTCTTTTCAACGGGGTTTTTGTCTCAGTTTAACCCTGAATTGACACCGTGGGGTGAAAAATACCCCATACTTTGTTCTACGGCGTGTTTCTTAAATTCTGTAAATCCTAGAGACTCCCTCCTTCTTCCTAAATAATCGGAAGTGTATTATCTGGTTTGACCTAATATAAACAACGCCAGTTGTCAGTTAATTGCTGCATGAGAAGACCGCGAGTTGTGTATGGGGTATTTTACCCCACGGTGTAGTTAACGTATGTCTTTTTCGCCCATCTGATAAATCTTCACGGGTCGATTACTTTCATGTTGCGGTTTTCCAAGCGACAAAATGGCCTGAAAACTGCCCAGAAAAGATTTTCTCTTTGATTTGGACTACCAACTGGTGAAAGCTCATGTGGCAGTTAGTGCCTAACTGGAGAACAAATCAAAACCACTGAAGACAATGATGCTTGTTGTTTTGGAAGATGAATCAAGTCCTGATGGACCTTCAACATCTTTCGTTATCTTGTACAAACATGTGAAATGTTTATTTTGTAACAGAAAACATTTAGGAAGACGTTCTGTGTGTAGAAGGGCCAAGCACGTCGATCACCGCAATGTGTTAAATGTTAACGAGTCTCAATTGGACAGAACATTGTATTTTTCTAAAGTTCCTATTTTTTATGGCTTTTGATTATTCTAGTTTATTGTTCAAAAAAATATTTTCAGATTAGTAAAATTTTTACAGGATAATTTTTTTGGTGTAAGAACAACATTGAGTTTTTGGATATCCTAGCTATTTTATGAATTTTAATTAATATTCTGCAGATTTATTCCTGTTTAAATTCATTTCTTGATGTTCCTGCTCTATTCGTTGCTCTTGTATAAAATAGCAAAAGAAAAAAATGAAATGTATTTATTTTATATATTTTCAAAGTATGGGGTAAAATTTGCCCCACGGTGTCATTAACGTAGATGTCAATGGCGGTGTCAATCCAGAGTTAACTCAATTTTTAATTGGCAGCACCCCCCCCCCCCCCCTCCCTGAAATGTTTATTTGATCGGTAAAAATGTGTCATAACCCCCTTAAAAATAAATTAAAGAAAATCACTTAGTTAATAAAAATTATTTTGGGTGTCATAACGTGTTTTAGTTTGCAAAAACTATTCCATGTTCTAGATTGTTAGTATTCCATATCCCGGGAATGGTCCCCCCCCGTAATTTGGATTTTATTGGTAAAAATGTTTCATAGCCCCCTTCAAAATAAATTAAAGAAGATCACTTAGTTCATAAAAATATTTTGTTTTGGGTGTCATAGCGTGTTTTAGTTTGCAAAAACTATCCCATGTTCTAGATTGTTAGTATTCCATACCCTGGAATTCGCACCAGCCCCCCCCCAAAAAAAAATGATTTCCTATATACGCCCATGTTGTCCATCACTAATCATCCATTATTTTGTGTCACTCCGACGGCTAATAATTTCCATCCCGATATATTTAAAGCACAACTTTGGTACACAAATTGGTATAACTCGATCAGAACGCCTTAATAGGTTCTGCCTATTTCTCCAAACGAATGTGCAACCACGAAACGACTCCTGAATCCACATGAAAAGTAATATGCAATCACGCTCGCTAGTGATATCAAGATTGGTTGCATGATACTTCCCGCTTGAAATCTATTAAAATAGCCCAGGAAAAGGGGGAGGAAGGAAACCCGTACAATAGAAAGAGGAAGCACGCGAAAACACGACCACGCAATGTGCAAACCTTGTGGTGTTTGCAGAAACGCAACGGAGCTTCATGACTCATGTAAACGCAAATCTATGATCATACTCTATAGAATACATCACAACATTTCCCGTTTTCTGCTTATGCAGAGGAATTTAAATTTTAATTTACAGTTTATGTACATTTTATGTGTAAGTACTTACAAAATGATCACATAAGAACATAAAAGTCCGACTCGCAAAACCAGCGAGGTTTTGGAAACACTCTACTCAATATGTTTCTTATTTTGTTACCTTCCTTTACTAAAATGTCCATTTTACTGCTAAATGTAATTTAAATTATGAAGTGAGGTAAAGAGATACAAAACTAACGATTTCGAAGATTTAAGCACTTCTTTCTCAGATTGACATAAAAAATTATTCCTGAGCCTTTTTTTTTTTTTTTTTTTTTTTTTTTTTTTTTTTTTTTTTTTTTTTTGTAGAGAATTTCAATTACCAAACTGTTTTAGAGATATTTTAGAAAATATACCAAGATCTGAACAATTTTCGCGCATGTTTTTTTTTTCTATTCTATTATTTATTTAAATTTTAACGTCCATTATTATTAACTAAGAATTTTAGGACGGGTTATCTATAGGTTATCACCCTTTTCTAGCCAGGACAGGGCTGATGCCTTTTCTTTTTTCTAAAAAAAAGCCACCACACCATAGTGGGAATCGAACCCACGACCCTTGGCACGGAGTGTTAAGAATCACGGCCTCTGGGCCTCCTCTAGGCTATTAACGCCAGGCTATCTATAGGTTGCCACCCTTTTATAATGCCAACAGCACGTGAGCGCGTGTAAATACTTTTTTTCTCTTCTAATACTCCCTTAACTCCAGATGCTACCAATATTTAAACATGTTAAATTAGATAAACCTCAACTGGGATGAAGATGTTTCAACTGAATCAATCGTTCCTGAATACCCAAACTAAAAATTAGTTGTACATATCAAGTTATCTTGTAAACGATTTTAGCTATTGCTTTAAGAATAGTATCATTATTTTTCTTACATTAGAGGACCAGCAAGCATATTTCTTTTTTATTTTTAAAATTTTAACGTACATTATAATGAAATCAGAATTTAGGACGGGTTATCTATAGATTACCACCCTTTTCTAGCCAGGATAGGACTAATACCTTTTCTTCTTTCCAAAGCCACTTCCCCTAGTGGGAATTCATCCCAAGCATTTTATATCGAAAACTTAGTCGTTTGAATTTTCCGCGCGAATTTCGCTTCAGAAACCATGTTCCGGTGGACGGATTCTGCTGCTTAATGATCCTGACCTTCCTGATCATTACAGGATTTGAGTACCAAATTTCTTTAAAATCCGACCATTTTAGAGCCAGTGACGGAGCGAACAGTCAAAATATAGATATACATTTCCCACTTTTTCTTGTTTCTTTTTTTGGCAGGGGGCGATAAAGCAGTACACTCTTGGTTCAAATTTACTACTTTATTTGATTTAATTTGCCCTACATGTTTCGTGGCCTGGCTGTCACCTCCTCACATTTACATTCCCGCGCGGGGTCCGCTCGCCACCCATAGGAAGACTCTAATATGGGTGGCGAGCGGACCACACATGGGGATTTAATGGCCCTTCAGGAAATGGCATAAAGGCTACGAAACATGTAGGGCAAGCCAACAATAAAGTAGTACATAAGAATAAGGAATACTATTTTTTTTTATACCTTCATCATATATATCCAAAAAAAAAATAAGTATACGTAAATAATGGTCAGAAATACGTGGAATAGGATATATATATATATATAAACACACCAATCAGAGGAAGATGTGTCACTGTATTAAAATGTTGCTTTTCTCTTAAAAATAAATCTAACAGAAAAGCAGTGACACGTCTTCCTCTGATTGTTATATATATATATATATATATATATATATATATATATATACAGGAGGATTAAGTTTTACATTTTTCACGAAAGTTAAAACCAAATAATTATCTGTTCATATGCTTAACTTTGCAAATGACAATGAAAACGCACTAAGATGGCGCAGATCGTTTTTGTGTTTTGTGACGGCTTCTCTCTCCATATTGCTATATTTCGTCGATTGCTGTCCGGAATCTTGAGGAATCATTCCTTTGCCAACAACGAAGAATTGATGATTCCTGAAGATTGCCGAGAGGAATCCGGCGAAATATAAGAAAAAATCAGTCTCGTAAAAGGCCAAGAAAGAAGATACTATAGAGGTATCTGATTCATGACCATACGGCATACTAGGGAGATAGTGTGGTCAGTACTATGTTCCGACCGCCTGACTTTCCCCTTTGCTGCGTCGACTGCTAGGGTCATTAGCACCAAGGTACCCATTAATAAATTAATTAAAGGCTGGGTTGGCCTAGGGACGGTCTGGAAGTCCGAATCCAACCCACGACCGAAGACACTAGAAGATAAAGAACTTTAGTACAATGCTCGGTATTTGAACTCAGGTCCTCCAGCTTTTTAGTCCAGTGCTCTACCACACAGCTAACCTCGCCCCGGCGAATATTGAAATACGGAAAGAAGCAACACCGCTGGAGATCGGAGCCGTCACAACAACTAACCGTTTTGTCCAAGATCCCCTTGAGATGCATCAGCTAATGATGTATTTACTTCGTTTCGTTCCCCTGAGCACAAGATTGAACGCCGAAGAATATATATCTCGACAAGCCAGTTCGAAGTTCATTTCAGGAACTATCTAGAAACGGAAACATGGACTGATAGTGTTTTCTGAGTATCTCGCTTTGACGTCAGTTTAGCGAGATACTGTATCTTTTTAGTCATACATCGGCGGACATCAGCATTTTCATTCAACTATCATCCTTAAAAACATTCTTTCCGACATGCGGATGCTTTTCGCCAATGACCCTGACATTTCGTTTCGGGTAATCCATCATAATCTGGCCATTTTTATGCTAAAGCGCAACAAAGCATTTATATGTGGAGGGTTCCGAACACAACTAGACCAAGTTTTTGGCATTATATCGCACTAGTATTTCTGAAAAGACAGAACTCAAAATAGAACTCAACTGCTAATGTGCCACTCTTGCCTATGTAGGGGGCTTAGCATTAAGAGAGGAAGGTTAACGCAAGTGCCACCTGGTGTACAAGCTCTGATACTAGGTACATACAGTTTTGATGATTGATAAAGATATAGTCTTTCGTAGTCATAACTATGACGGTGTGAATAAAACCAATTTTTGAGTTGTGTCACCTTAGAAATATTAGTGCGATATATTGGGTTTGAAGAGTATTACTAAAAAGCCTCTTTTCAGAGCTACAGGAGACTAAGTCCTAAATTCATTATTTTACCACTTGTAGCAGTGCTTGCTCCATTTCTGGAAGACATTCTTATTTGTTTTCAGAGCAGAAGTAAGCCAAGTCCAAGTTATAACTATTTTATGAACAAGGCTAGACACATAAATAATGTCAGTGTTTAAGTTCAAATCTTTTTAAGACTTATACTGGTCAATAGGATTTATACAACGACTCTGCAATTAAAACGCATAATACTCATTTTCTGAAAACTGTATAACATGGACTTGGTTTAGTTGTGCTCTGAACCCTCCATATGACGGCCCTAGAGGTCAAGGGGTCTAAGTAACAAACTCAATGTTTTGAGGAAAATGGAGTCAAAGTTGAACATATGTGTTATTAGGAAAAACTAGATTTTTACAGTTCCAATCATACAAGACGAATCCTCAGGCCCTTAGCTGTTTATTATCGATGATACATAATAGGTACATCATCCGTTTTATTATTAATAAGCAAAAGAATTGGAGAATCCGCACATAAACCCCTTAATTTCCTTCTGGACTTAATATTACAAAAGTGACAATACTCAAGAGAACACAAGCTAGGTGGCAGCAACTGTCAAGAAAATCACTTGGATCTCTTTACGACTCACAAAATTGCGGTTTTCACAACCCATTCCTGTATCTAACTCATTTTTTTTTCAAAAATGACCCATAGATCCCTTGACTTCTTAGTTAATATCATATATATGTATATGAAAATCCGATTTATTCGTGACCTATGGTGTGAAACGTTGAATGATATCGTCAGCAGTTCCGATTTTCGTCATTGGGTCGACCACATAATTGTATTTTCATTAATAAGGGGAGGAAATAAAAATACTTAAAATGTCTACGACTTGGCTGATTATATATTATTTCTCACACGTGTCGCTTTAGTATGTCATCAGACGACATCGATACTACACAAAGACAATTTGTATTCATGGCGGACCAAATAAAAAAAAAAAAACTTGGCAGTAAAACAAGAGGACGTGGGTGTCGACTTGAACATAAGCTGGAATCTAGCCGAAACTTTTATCATACGAGACCTTCGTGCCGACTACGAGGGGAATTGTGATGGCGTATTGTGCCCGTGAGGTCACCCATCCATTCATGCTGACAATGTCCTGAATGGGTAAAACAAAAAGTAAGATTTGCCCTTGAGGAAAACGTTTTTGAATAAACATTAGGGCTGTCTTGGTAAACGGTTCCAATATTGTAAACCTCGTGGGTGTGTATTCGAAGGAGCCGGGAATTTCTTGGTAGAATAAAAATAAATTGATGATTTTTTGTTAAAATGTGTGATTCGGGAGAAACAAAATATTTGTACGCCTTATTGGTAGAAATATTTACTAAAAAACGCTAACATTCTGATGCTATTCAGCTCTGAGAACATGTTCTTAAGCAAAAATTTACTCGCCAAAACTAAAGATCAATTTTGTCTAATATTTGGTCCTACACTGAGAAAAAAACAGCCTGCCGGCAGCCTGAAAACTGTGACTCAGTGCCAGTATTTTGAAATAGGACATTTTAGTCTAAAATAGGATTCCACATATTTCAGCCTAAAATAGGATTCCACTAGTTAGAATGCCCGCACTTTATAATAGGGTGCTGGAATGCTAGCAGCCTACAGAGAGATGACTTTATTATGTGGATAAAAAAGAACAAAGGTAAATTCAGAGTAATAATAATGAGACTTTATTTGGGTGTAATTTACATATACACTTCTTAACAAGTAGATATTTACAAGTAGGTAAGAGGTATACACTTTTTAACAAATATAGATATTTACAAGTATTAGGTATTAGGTACAATGTACTTATGAACAATATTGAACAAGTAGGTCTAGAAATAATTTTTTTATTTTTTTTGTTTTCATGACACTTATAGCCGTATTCATAAAGCCGAAGACAGTTGATTTCAGCATCTGTTCAAACAGAAACAAAAATAAATTTTTATTAATAACAAAAGAAAAGTTGTTGTTGTTGTGTTTTAAATTAAAAAGAAACATAAATAGGCATTTTTTCTAGTTTAAAATGTCGCAGTAAATTCAAAGCTGCCAGGGAATTACAAAATAAATATAAAATAAGGTTTTTGTCTATGGATATGATCATAAATGAAGGAACTATAGAAACAGAATGGACACCAAAATAAAAGTCTACTAATACAATTTTGAACTAATATTCTAGACGTATTCTAGGAACGTATACAAAAAGACTTCCATCAGTTCTCAGCTTACCAGGCTTATTGAACTCCATCTTCAGTTGGTTCTATACCCGCAGCTCCATGTTATATTAAGGGAATATATTCTTGAAAAACAAACACAACTTTCTTCATTCTATTGCATATAACATCTGTTTAAATTTAATAATAAAAACAAGAACCTGAACTCTGTTCTGGCGGTACAGTCTGCATCCCGCTTTAGGCTTCCAATACCTGCTGTCTTATATAGGATTCCTTAACTGAAAAGGAACTTAAATGTAGAATGCACACAGGCTCTTGTTTTTATTATTAAATTTAAAAACAGATGTTATATACAATAGAATGAAGAAAGTTGTGTTTGTTTTTCAAGAATATATTCCCTTAATATAACATGGAGCTGCGGGTATAGAACCAACTGAAGATGGAGTTCAATAAGCCTGGTAAGCTGAGAACTGATGGAAGTCTTTTTTTATATGTTCCTAGAATGCGGCTAGAATATTAGTTCAAAATTATATTAGTAGACTATTATTTTGGTTTCCATTCTGTTTCTAGAGTTCCTTCATTTATGATCATATCCATAGACAAAAACCTTATTTTATATTTATTTTGTAATTTCCTGGCAGCTTTGAATTTACTGCGACATTTTAAACTAGAAAAAATGCCTATTTATGTTTTTTTTTAATTATATAAAACACAACAACAACAACTTTTCTTTTATTATTAATAAAAATTTCTTTTTGTTTCTGTTTGAACAGATGCTGAAATCAACTGTCTTCGGCTTTATGAATACGGCTATAAGTGTCACGAAAACAAAAAAAATATTTTATTTCTAGAACTACTTGTTCAATATTGTTCATAAGTACATTGTACCTAATACCTAATACTTGTAAATATCTATATTTTTTAAAAAGTGTATACCTCATATCTACTTGTTAAGAAGAGTATATGTAAATTACACCCAAATAAAGTCTCATTATTATTACTCTGAATTTACCTTTGTTCTTTTTTATCCACATAATAAAGTCATCTGACTGTAGCCTGCTAGCATCCTATATGGATGGGGTCAATGTAACCCATCCATATAGGATGCTAGCAGCCTATAGGGGTAGGATACAGGAAGCAAACATCAGGATGCTCGCAGCCTATATGGGTAGGCTGCTAGAAGCCAGTATCAGAGTGCCAGCAATCTAAAGTCTAGGGGTACGCACTTGAAAGTAGAGTGCTGGGCACTCTATTGTTGGATGCTAGCTTTGGGTGTGAGAACTCTACTATAGGATGCAAAATTAGCATTCCAGCACTCTATTATAAAATGCGGGCACTCTAACTAGTGGAATCCTATTTTAGGCTAAAATATGTGGAATCCTATTTTAGACTAAAATGTCCTATTTCAAAATACTGGCACTGAGTCACAGTTTTCAGGCTGCCGGCAGCCTGAAAGTAGATGCGAGCAGCCTGTTTTTTTTTCTCCGTGTAGGAAAAGATTTCACTTGATCCACTCATTAAAAAAAAAAATATTTATTTATTTATTATTAATAAGTCATCGCTACTACGGGGATTTCACCCCTTCATGTTGGTACCTGTATGGCCCAATAAACCAACATTGTGATAAGAATTTTTATACACTTATAAACAGAGGTATGGAAATGTCTGTAAAATGCCAGAAAGCCAATGGTTATTCAGCAGATGTCTTCAAATGAGATTGTATAGTTTATTGTTGTGTAAGTAGGAGAATATTGTGTTTATGTACTGGCTGCTGTCCATCAACAATTCCTTCATTTCATGTGGAATATTTAGTTTGTGTCGTCTTCAAATTCCGTAAGTAGGTATTATAGGGTAAAGTCTCTATTGCATATATTACAGGTTGGTTTGTTAAATCTGTCATGAGATATTCGTGTGTTAGTCTTGTAAGGCCAATTCGGAGTCGAGCAAGTACAATTTCTTCTCGTCTGTTGTCTGATAAAAAAAAATTGATAACCTATTAACGCGCGTGTACTTCATTCTCGCGCCAATCAGATCTTTCTGGTTTCGTGAGCTCTCATGAGTTAAAACAAATTACCGCGATTTTTTGTCACTGTTGTTGTGTGGTACAAACGTCGACTTATTTCTTCAACAAAATCACATAGAATTAATTTAAATATTCAATCAAAATACTTGTTGCGTTTTGTTTTGGTGAAAACTGTTAACGCCCCAGTAGGCTTTCATTTTTCCATTAGCTCTCCAATTTACTTCAAAATTTCCATGAAAAGAGTTGAACGTGATGTATTGTTTTGTACTGAGTCGAATGAAATCAGCTCCAGGTTTCTAGGTTAATCCGTTTTCGAGATATTGAATTTTTTCAGCTTTTCGGCACCACTGTGCGCCATCCGATCGAGATTATGAGAGGGTTTTGTTACGTAAGGAAACACGCTTATTCATAAAATATTTTGAGTTTCCAATAAGGTTAAAATAATGCTGACCTGGCTGTATACTGCGGTAGAACCATAAACGTTAAAGGGTTCACCGGTTATATAAAAAAACGGTAGGATTGTAGGTAAAAACCCAGCCCATAACTGTAGGTTAAGGGTACTGTTACAGGAAGAAATGGGTAGGAATAAGGTAGAAGAAATACCGGGGAAAAGTTATAGGTTTTTCCTAAGCACACAGATAGCTGCGGGATCTATTTGGCGAAGATAAGGGCCCTCTTGAAGCCGGCTTCTCCCGCCAGAATCGTATCTACTATCTGGAGATAAGAGGCCCATTCACAGATTTGGAGGACGGGAAGGGGTATACCTACGTCCGCCCATTCACAATGCCCCTCTCTATACTACAATATTGGAAGGAATTCTTGTGTCAGGATCAAGGTTATTGGTAGAACCAAAGTCTACATGACTCCCTCTCTATATACAGGATGTATCGCAAGTTAATGACAATACTTCAATAGGCATAGGCGGCTCTAGACAAACATTTCTGGGGGGGGGGCTAATTTAGTATGGGCCGTGCCTTGGGGTGTAGAATCAAATTTTTATAACCAGACATCTGGAAATCATTAAGGAAGTATTTGATAAACTAAGAACATACATTAATTAGAACTTATTACTAATAATTTGCCTAAAAAATATTTTTCCAACTTAATCCAAGAAGATTGTGAATTTTCATTATGGGGGGGCTAAGACCCCCTTTTAGCCGCTAAAGCCAGTGGGTAAAACTAGACAAAAAATTTAGTTGTTTACCACCAACCACAAATTTCTATCTCACTTCATTCCAGAAATATACTGTTCTAAAGGTTCTTTATATAAAAAAAAAAACAAAAAAAAAAAAAACAGCATTAAATTTGCTTTGGACATCCAATGTCCACCAAGTACCTCATTCAAACCACAATATCAATTCAAAAAGTAGAAATAATAAAACCTTCTGTTTAGCGACGTTTCGAAAATAGCTACTCTTCTAACACAAATCCTGCAGGCTACAAAGTTGTAAAATTTAATCAGCTTTGCACTGGTGTACTCAGAACTAAGATTATTTCTCAATTTCATAATTAAATTGAAATTATAGAGTGAAAAAACGTCAAATAAAAAATCGTGATATTTTCAGAAATAAATGAAAATTATTCTTGATGAAATTGATATTTACGGTTTATAGCAAATCTTACATAAAGGTCAATAAAAATAAATAAATTGAAAATGATAAACGTTCTTACAACTGGCCTCCTCGCAGGACACACTACCAAACCCGATCACACCGGTGATATAGTACATGCGATCTCGTCATGAAATGATTTCTGCAATTTCCACAAATGATTCGGGAATCCTTGCGTTCAGGTGGCTTATGTCCTAAATGGGTACTTTTTACGTTTGGAACATAATCCAACAGGAACGCCTAAAAATCAAGCGACATCAAATCAGGGCCAAATTGTTGTCTATTGTAAGCTGGACACTCGTCCATTTGCCATTACGAAGGTGTAAAGAAGATCTTACCTCATACAAATAGTCCTTTCTAACATCGAAGGCGCTTGGCTCACAACTACGGGCAATCAAATGATAATTAAAAATTACGGTTCAGACAACTTTTCGTTCCATGCAGAAGGTCTTATCTGTTACAGTTATTTGGGGAAAGTACAATAGAGAAGAGAGAGAAGAAGAAAGTGTTGATCGTCGGGGTTTCGGTCTATTTTTTTTTTTTTTTTTTTTTTTTTTTTTTTTTTTTTTTTATTCAATAAACACACATTTTATAGTTAAAATGTATTTATTAACGGCAACGTTCGGCTTGATATATAAGCCTTCTTCAGGTCTATAGGGGAGAGGGAGAACTGTCCAGTTCCATGTAGGCTACATTTCTGTAGAGAAGAGAGAGTTGAAAAATAACAGTTAAAAAAAGTTTAAACCCAAAAAGTTATAAAATAAAAAAAATTATAAAATAACTTTTATAAAATTTTATAAAAGTTGTATTATAACTATGTTTATAAAGCTAACTGTCCAGTTGCTAGCTCTAAATCCACATATATAAATAAATAAATTTTAGTTTTTCAAACTGAAAATAAGAGTAAAATTTAAATATATAATTTTTAAAAATAAAAACGAAAACAGCCAGTGTGTGAATCTGAAAGGGGAAGAACAAAGTCTGAGAGATTGATAAAGATACAAGCGAGTTGGATGGTCTAGGTATATAGATAGCAACATGGGCTAGTTGGACTATAAGCAGAGCTGCATAAGTACTCTATATGCACTCGTAACAAGTACTCTACTGTATCGGCGAAGGATCTGATGCAGTCTAGGCTGCACCCTGCAGAGGTCAGGGGAGGTCGTCCGGACGGCTGTGGTGTCTGAATCGATATCTAGGAACTCGGCAACACAAGTAGTTGCAGGTCGAGGGTTGTGTTGGTCTTGTCTGGAGGACTTAATACACAAAGTGTCGGGCTTTGATTGCAAGTTTAATACATTACTCTATTTGCTTTATTTATATTTCCAAGCAAAGAAGAGAAGAAGTTGTCTTATGCCGCTTAAGAATAGGTAATTCCCGGCTGACACACTAACATCTCATGACGAGACAGGACAGACCGACATGCGAAGTATTGTACACTCCTTTAACTATCGAACACATATTGACAGAATGTTTACGGAGACAGAACTATGACTCACCGGACATGATTGACCTACTCTCCCATCGGAGCTAATATATTGACAACATTTACAATTACTTAAAATACGAAAACTTATTTGATAGAATATGACGACCATACAATAACAAATAATTATTCGTCATCATATAGAAAAAAGTCCGTCACGCAGGAGCTGCATAACTAAGAACTTTCCTCAGAATTTGGATAGTGAAGACTGCTTTCCAGAATAATTTGTTTACAATATCCTATAAAAATAAAATAAAAACATGAATAGTTCTCTTTTAATTTTGTAATGAGTAAGTGTTCAATTATTAATTTTGTAATTAATTTGCTTCCTGAGTTATGTTTACACATGGCACCTACTACACTACTTCATTAATACAAAAAAATTCATATTTTCGCCTTTTGATCTGACGCAGGAATAGGATACAGTCCCTCTAGTGGGAGATAGCGCTCCTTGCGGCGGCCTTGCGAACCTACGCCTGGTGGGCTATTCTATTGAAATATATTACAAAGTAAACCCCCCCTTTCCGATAGACCGATTTAGATCATTTTTACAAAACTTCTTTCTCATGAGTTACCCACGACATATACCGCGTTTCGTTATAATACAGCAGTATATTTGTAATTTGGGTCCGGAGTAAACCCCCCCCCCTCCTAATGAACTGATTTTGTTTATTTTTACAACACATATTTACCTGTAGATTACCACTACGAATACCGAGGTTCTTCGAAATATAACAAAAATCACGGCTGGTATTGGCGAATTGGTATTGTGGGTCCGGAGTAAACCCCCCCCCCCCTCCTAATGAACCAATTTAGTTTATTTTTACATCTCACTTTTCTCTTTAGATTACCACTACGAATACCAAGTTTCGTTGAAATATAACAAATATTACGGCTGGCATGGACAAATTAGTGTTTTGGGTTCGGGGTAAACCCCCCCCTTCCGGTGGACCGATTGTGGTGGTTAACGAACTCGTTCAATCGTTTGCTAATTGAATGCTATAAACCAAGTTTCGTGAAGAAAAAACAAAAACTCTGGCCGCTATCGTGTTAACAGACATATATATATATATATATATATATATATATATATATATATATATATATATATATATATATATATATATTTTAACGGGGGTCTTTTTCGGTGTCTACTAGGTAGGATCGATAAATATTTGAAGAAATTTTTCAAAAATTCCGTCATGAGAGCAACCTCAATAGCTACTTTCCTTCGGAGGAAAGTGCTAATAAGTAATATATACCAGTAAGATATATACATTCAAATACTACACAAACGCACTGGTGAACACATGACTAAATATAAAGGTAACTCTTAACATAAACAGTACGTAAAGATACTCTAGACAATATCTAAATTTATTCTGATTGATTTTCTTTTTTTTTGGGGGGGGGGGGTATTATTTTATTAAAAATAATGATTTGACTGTTTTATCGCCTTGTAACGATAATAACAATAAATAAATATTTCCAAACCTGTTACTAATTTTTAATAACCAATTCTCGAAGCATGGATTAGTTTTGTCTGTTGACAATTTATATGGTTGTGACATATCTTCCATACATAATTGGCATAATAAAAGACTTTTTGTTTCGGTAAAAAAAGTGAGTGATGTGGAAAAAAACTGTTTACCAAAATAAAAATTAAAATAAAGTCCGATTCGCAGGAACTGCGTCATCTTAGCGCGGTTCCGTTCTTATCTTTAGTGTTTATGAAGGCATAAAATAGAAACAGTTATTACTTTGTTTAGATCAATAGCGAAACACCTATCCAAATGAAATCTCAAACGAACCAGTCTTGAAAGGTCTTGATTTACAATCTTACCTGTATGGGTCAGCTATCCCATAAGTCGGGCACAAAGGCCTCCACTCAGAGGCATTTGGAAAGCCTTGGGATCTCTCTCTTTGAACGCTACATTTTTAACAATAAATTGATCTTCTTATTTTACTTAATCTGTTTTATTGTCAAATACATTATCCGATTATAAGCAATTTAAAAATAACAAGGAATAAAACAGACAAAAAGAACAGTTCGAATAAATGAAATCAATTACTTTAAAGTTTTAAGCACTTATTTCTCCGATTGACATCGCCTAATTAAAACTTTCTTTAGAACCTTTTTTGTAGAGCATTTAGTAAGCTTTCGAATGGTAACCTTCTGCTTCCCAAGATTGTCAACGGTTTTCGAGATACTAACGAAAGTATACAAAGTTACCAAAACTTTTCTTGTCTGTTAATAAAATATTTTATTCTAACCCTTTCTTTTCTCCAAACGTAACCAAAATTTGAACATATTAGTGTTGATAAAATTCGAACTCGCAGAAAATGTTTCAACTGAATCCCATAATTCTAAGTACCAAAATCAAAGACAAAAAGAACAGATCGAATAAGCGAAATCAATTACTTTAAAGGTTTAAGCACTTATTTCTCCGATTGGCATCGCCTAATCAAAACTTTCATTGGAACCATTTTTGTAGAGCATTTAGTAATCTTTCTAATGGTGATCTTACGTTTCGCAAGATTCTCAACCTTTTTCGAAATATTAAGGAAAGTATACAAAGTTACCAACATTTTTTATGTCTGTTAATAAAATATTTTATTCTAACCCTTCCTTAACTCCAAACGTAACAAAAATTTCAACATATTAGTTTTAATGAAAGTAGAACATGCAGAAATGTTTCAACTGAATCCATTGATTCTAAGTACCCAAACCAAAAACGGTATTCAAAAACGATTTTTCCAATTTTCTCGAAAACGGTTAAAGCTATCGCCTTGAAAATGGTTTCATTCGTTTTCCTAGCCCAAGAAGCACATAAAACGAGTACTTACAAGCTTATGAACTCAAAAACGTAAGCGTTACGATTTTTTTGCGCGAGTTTCGCCCCAAACGCCATCTTCCAGTAGGCGGATTCTGCTGGTTAACGAACTTGACCTTTCAAATTGGAAGACGGATTTTTGTACCAAATTTCATCACAATCGGACCTTTAGGGAAGCCAGAAATGAGCGAACAGACACACATATATATATATATATATATATATATATATATATATATACACATATATATATATATATATATACACACACATATATATATATATATATATATATACAAATTTGAACCACCGTTATTTTCGGTCTCTAGGGGTTCTGAAACGCGAAATTTTCTTGTCCGCACTTCCGGATTGTTTCATTGTATCAACCCTATAAGCGGGGTTCGAACCGCGCTAAAAGTATCTATTTTAATAATACGGCTGTTACCTACGTGGCCAAAATGTCTCGAGGGAGTGAAATGAGATAAAGGTGATATGAGACGGAACTTATCCAGAAGTGAACAAGATTTAAGCGCGACTGAGCAATATCTGGCCCGAAAGTGCAAACTAAAAGTCCGTCACGCAGGAGCTGCATAACTAAGCACTTTCCTCAGAATTAGTGTAGTGTAGACTGCATTACTGAAGAATTGCTTAAAAGGGCCTATATAAATAAAATAAAAACATAAATAGTTCTCTTTTACTTTTGTAATGTGCAACTACTCAATTATTAATTTTGTAATTAATTTGCTTCCAGAGCTATGTTTATACATGCTACTACACTACTTAATTAATACAATAAAAAACTTCATATTTTCGTCTTTTGATCTGACGCAGGAAGAGGATACAGTCCCTCTAGTGGGAGATAGCGCTCCTTGGGCGGCTTTGGAAACCTACTTCTGGCGGGCTAATTCTATTGAAATATAGTGGGAAGTAACCCCCCCCCCCTTTCCGATAGACATTTTTAGTTCATTTTTACAAAACTTTTTTCCCATGAGATAACTATGACTTACGCCGAGTTTCGTTACAATACAGCAGTAATGACGACCGATATGAGTATATTACTAATTTGGGTACGGAGTAAACCCCCACCCCTCCCATTGTACCGATTTACTTTATTTTTACAACACATTATTACCACTAAGAATACAGAGTTTCGTCGAAATATAATCTCTCTCTCTCTCTCTCTCTCTCTATATATATATATATATATATATATATATATATATATATATATATATATATATATATATATATCGTTTGATCGAGTCGATTTTCTTCCTTTTTATTCCACTTACAGTTCTAATACAGGAAGCAAGATGTGCTCTCATGTTTCTTGAATAGTTTTATCGATCATTCCTTGAACATGAGAAAACCTCTATGTAAATTATGTTCTTTTCCAATAAGAAATCATACATTTGCATTACCAATTACATAATATCCCTTCGTAGAACATAAGCTGTCTTGTTAGAACATTAATTAAACAAGACAGTGACCTACACGTAGCAATGTTTCTGTAGATGAGTATCCTAGTCATGTCCGACCATATGTCGTACGAAGAAAAAAAAATATTCGAAGAAACAGCCGCAGAAATTGCCTCCTCTGGAAGTGTGTGACCCTGAAGATGGAACAAGTACTTCCGGAAGCGACCGGAAACCCGTCGGCAGGTGTACGCCAATTACTGATCGCCTTGTTCTCGTCGGTCGCGTGCCTTCAACCTAGCCGTGTACATTATTCTACCATTACGGCCACTAAAGTGGGCCGGGTACATTTCGGCGGTGAACACACACATTTCGAAGGCCATTTGCCTTGGAAGTGGTCGTTTTTTTACGCATTTCCAGCGCCAATCGATTACCTCTTAAGAGTAAACGTTTTACCTAATGCTATTTATTTGGTGGGCAATATATCCTCCATTTCCACCAACAATCACAACATAACCTGTGCAAACATCAGAAAATGAACGTGCCTGATAATACGATTTCACTCACAATTTTCGTTTTGTTTTTTTTTAGCTCGAAACTTGGTCCTATAACAAACAATTGTACGAGTTCGTTAACCAGCAAAAGCGGACCTTCTGAATGGGGTTTACACCGGATAATTAAATGATAAATTAAATCGGTCCATTAGGAATGGTGACCGAATTATCAGCAGTGTAGGGCATATTTTAATTAAATGAAGAATTACGAATTACGATTACATTGTATTTGTAGTTCATGAATTATAATCAGGAATAACAATTTAATTAATACGTGAATTATAATTACATTGTAATCCTGTAATGTAATTGAAGCACTAATTATGTAATTAAAATATCAATTACCAAGAATTGTAATTGAAATACAATTGTAATAACTAAGCATTTTCCCCAGATTTTGAGTAGTGTTGAGTGCATTCGTAAATAATTTGCTTAAAATAACCTATATAAATAGAACAAAAACATGAAAATTTCTGCTCTTTTACATTTGTAATGAACAACTGTTTCAATTATTAATTTTGTAATTCGTGTAGGCTTGGTACTACACAACTTACCATACTAGATACTTACCATACTAAATACTCACCATACTAAATACTCACAATACTAAATACTCACCATACTAAATACTCACCATACTAAATACTTACCATACTAAATACTCACCATACTAAATACTCACCATAATAAATACTCACAATACTAAATACTCACCATACTAAATACTCACCATACTAAATACTCACCATACTAAATACTCACAATACTAAATACTTACCATACTAAATACTCACCATACTAAATACTCACCATACTAAATACTCACAATACTAAATACTCACCATACTAAATACTCACAATACTAAATACTTACCATACTAAATACTCACCATACTAAATACTCACCATAATAAATACTTACCATACTAAATACTCACCATACTAAATACTCACCATACTAAATACTTACCATACTAAATACTTACCATACTAAATACTCACCATACTAAATACTCACCATACTAAATACTCACAATACTAAATACTCACCATACTAAATACTCACAATACTAAATACTTACCATACTAAATACTCACCATACTAAATACTTACCATACTAAATACTCACCATACTAAATACTCACCATAATAAATACTTACCATACTAAATACTCACCATACTAAATACTCACCATACTAAATACTTACTATACTAAATACTTACCATACTAAATACTCACCATACTAAGTACTTACCATACTAGATACTTACCATACTAAATACTCACCATACTAAATACTCACCATACTAAATACTTACTATACTAAATACTTACCATACTAAATACTTACCATACTAAATACTTACCATACTAAATACTCACCATACTAAATACTCACCATAATAAATACTTACCATACTAAATACTCACCATACTAAATACTTACCATACTAAATACTCACCATACTAAATACTCACCATAATAAATACTTACCATACTAAATACTCACCATACTAAATACTCACCATACTAAATACTTACTATACTAAATACTTACCATACTAAATACTTACCATACTAAGTACTTACCATACTAGATACTTACCATACTAAATACTCACCATACTAAATACTCACCATACTAAATACTTACTATACTAAATACTTACCATACTAAATACTTACCATACTAAATACTTACCATACTAAATACTCACCATACTAAATACTTACCATACTAAATACTTACCATACTAAATACGAAGTTTCGAGGCGAAAAAACAAAAACTCTGGCATGTATCGTGTCAACGGCAAGGGCGTACATTTTGATTTGATGGTAAACATTTGTCGTAAAACCCTAATAAATTAAATTAAGATCACTTAGTTCATAAAAAATATTTTCTTTTACGTGTAATAGCGTTTTAGTTGCCTGAAACTATTCCAAGCTCTAAATTTTTAGTATGGCATACCCCGGAAATAGACTCTCAGCCCCCCCCCCCGAAAATTTCCCTGCCCCTCCTAAAATTATTTTCTATTTACGCCCAAGGTCAACGGACATAGATATATATATATATATATATATATATATATATATATATATATATGTATGTATATATATATATGTATATATATATATATATATATATATATATATATATATATATATATATATATATATATATATTAACGAGGTGCGACGTCAATAGCTACTTTCCTGCGGAGAAAAGTGCTAAAAGGATCAGCCCTAAGCTGGATGGAAAAGGCAGGGTGTATTTAGAAAATAATTTGGGGGCTGGGGGCATTTGTTGGGTATGAAATACTTACAATCTAGAATTTGGAATACATAGCCAACTAAAACACTATTACACCAAAAAAAAAAAAAAAAAAAAAATTTCTGAACTAGCTGATGTTATTTAATTTATTTTTAAGCTCTTAATGACACATTTTTACCAAGTTTTTTTGTTACGAAAGCAACCAAAACATGTAGACGCCGTCACGTGACCGGTCCTGGAACAATGCCACCTGGATCCGACAGAAACGCTTGCATAACCTAAAAGAGCCTCGTTCCTTATGAATCGATTGCCCTACACTATCGTAAGCGATCCCTTCGTCCGATGTAAGACAATCGATTATTAATCTCGATATAAAAGCCATCCCATTGAGCTCCAATCCATATCCGGCGTGAATGAGTGGGGCCATTGAGGCCTCCGAGTCTCGTCTTGATATTGTTCCAAGACACGTGTGCCTACTAAGAAACGAAGGACATCCCCATCGTAAATTGTCGGCTTGTTCCTACGACCAAGGTTCATTATTCGGCGAATGTATTTTTTCTATTTATTTTATTTTTATTTATTTTTCCTTTTAGACAATTCTTTACCGCTTTCTTTCCTTGCTAATAAAATTCCTCCACGACCTTCGTATGAACGGGGAATTTTAATTTCTTTGATGTCATGTCGTTTAGCAGCAAAGTATCGCACACCATTGCCAAATAAGGCAAACATACTTCTTAAAATGTTGCATATATATACGAAGTGTATTCACTTTTTGGATTTATGTGGCTTAGGTCAAGAAATAGTACTTCCTTTTTACTTTTGTACCATTTTATTTGTATAGTAAATAATAAATGGTACAAAAGGAAAAAGGAAGTACTATTTTTTGACCTATGCCACATATATCCAAAAAGTGACCAATAAATATATATGTATGTATACATTTGTCTGTTCGCTCTCTCACAAGATCAAAAGTGGTCGGATTTTGATGAAATTTGGAATAAAATCCTTTCGTTCAATTACGATTTCGAGTTTATATGATTTCAGGTACTCGTTACATAGATTTATTGACAGGAAAACGAATGAAACCATTTCTGTGGCTTTATCTGTACCCGTTTTAGAGAAAAGTGAAATAACAAAAAGAAAGAATTTTGTAACTCATTTTTGGTTTGAGTACTTAGAAACGTGGGATCTAATTGAGGTATTTTCTAGATCTTTGTAATTCATCTAAAATAAGATTTTTAAATTTTTGTAACATTTGGAGTTAAGGAAGTTTTCCAGAAAATATATATTATTAATAGACATGAAAAGTTTTGGGTTCTTCGTATGAATTTCGTAAATATCTCGAAAACGGTTGGGAAAACGTGGTAAGTAGAAGGTGACCATTTATAAGCTTACTAAATTTTCTACACAAATGTTCTGAAGCAATGCTCGATGGGGCGATATCAATCGAAAAATAAGTGCATAAAACTTCGAATGTGTTTAACGCTCTTTTCAATTGGTTTTTCTTTAATTTCAATTGCATTTTTCAGTAAAATTAGTATTTTTTATAAAATAAAGCTAAAAATAAGAAATTTATTGATAATAGTGTTTTCCTAGAGCAAACGTTGAGAAGGCGGAGGAGTGATTTCCGCTTAGAATATTATCAGTTTCCTGTTGTGGCGCCTTAAATCTTCCTTCTCTTTTAGGTATTATATTATATTTTTAACGAAAGAGCAAAACCTACTAATAACTGCATCTATTCCTTTGATAATGGCACTACGGATATGAACAGAGCGGCGCTAAGATGACGCAGTTCCTGCGAGGCGGGCTTTTTTACATTATTATGCTACCAGCTACACGTTTTATACGTAATTGGACGTGGGTAGTATAAAGAAAACGTTTTAGTATCTCGTTGTAGAGGAAAATAGAAAAAATATTTTTCTTAGGACTTTTCGGAATATTTTTATTTATCTCGATACCTGTTTCAGAGAATCGATGCTTAAATTATGTAATTTATGACGATTAGGATACTTTCAGTTTACTGATTTGGATACGAAGGTCATGCTTCGGTTTGAGGTTTCATTTAACCTTTCTCGAGAAAGATTAAGACAAAAAAACTAACGGTTTCTATTCTAAGCTTTCCGCATGATACCAGCCATAAGAAGAGACACCTGCTGAGATGACGCAGTTCCTGCGAGACGGACTTTTTATACAACACATGTTCCTCAAAGGTTGTGCGTCACGTCTAGAGACTTTCGCCGCAGGGATGTTGTTAGAACAACGCTCGGTTCATGAAATTTATGATTCAGTCCCATTCCTATCGCACCGATTTAATTTATCATTTTTTTTTTTTTTTCATTTTATAACCACGACGCATACGTAATTACATAGGAATATAACACAATTGATGGTCGTCAGTTGCATTATTAATAGCTTGCGTCCGGTGAAAACACCCTCACGATGATGCGGGTTTGCTGGTTTGCGAACTCCTCCAATCGTTTGACAAATTTATTTATTTTTTAAATAGTAATTAAAAAAAATATATATATATTACTGTTGAGTACGTTTTTAGCGCTTTCCCAAGGGTTGTAGCTATTAGGGTAGCACGCATGAAAGCATTTTAGAAAAATTTATTCAAACCCCACTTAGTAGATACCGGAAATGACTATATATATATGATTCCTGTTTGCACGGTACCCGCCAGTGTGGTTTTTTTTTTTTTTTTTTTTAACCACCAAAATCGGTCCATATAGAGGATACCCCAAACCTTAATTACAAATTTGCCAATACTGGCCGTTCTTTATGTTGTAACGAATCTTGGTATATGTCATTTGTATTTAAGGAGAAAGTTTTTAATTCAAAATAAATTAAGCTGCCGAACTTCGGGCATTGGTTCTTATTGCAACCACTAGAAGCGCTGAACAGCAGTATCCGGTTTATCTGTTGTTTTGGTTGTGAGATGTTGTCTTTGTAAATGCTTTTATTATAACAGAAGTATCAAGTTTTTGTGTACTTATTAAGTGGTGTAGTACGTTTTGTACGCAAGTTTTTTTTTTAAGGCAGACCGCTATTAGCGTTGGGTCCGGTTACCAACCTTCCTCAACATCCATTGTGCTGCTCTGAAATGATCTTCAGGCGGGACTCGAACCCCAATCTCCCTCACGTTATTCAAGCCACTATACCAAAGCGAGACCCAAGATAATTAATAAAAAAAAATGAATAATTGAGCCAGCTGCTCAATTCATACATAAAGGGGCTGGGATCATTTTCAGAAAAGAAAAACCGCCAACCCATAGTGGGAATCGAACCCACTAGTAGGCCACCGGTCCTACAAACAATTTAGAAGTTGGAATTGTTTTAGCCAAGTTATACGCTATTATACCTAAAATAAAATATTTGTTATGAACTAAGTAATCTTATTTAATTTATTTTTAAATTAAACACACACTTACAGACACCAGGGAAAGAAAAAACCTTGACTTACCACATGATTTACACAAACTACTCACACAGAAAAGTAAACACAACGATAATATACTAAAATATCTTAAACTTAAAAAGACATTTCAACATTTTTAATAGTATGCTATAATTTATTTAACATGACACTTTCTATATATTCTTCATTTTTAATTGAGTTGTTTTTTTTATTATTATTATTTTTTTTAGCGCGGTTCCTCCCTCCCCCATAGGGAGGAACCCCGCTTATAAGGTTGATACAATGAAACAATCCGGAAGTGCCGACTAGAAAATTTCGCGTTTCAGAACCCCTAGAGACCGAAAATAACGGTGGTTCAAATTTGTATATATATATATATATATGTATATATTTATTTATATATATATATATATATATATATATATATATATATATATATATATATATTTGTCTGTTCGCTTCCCTATTTCTGGCTTCCCTGATGGTCCGATTTTGATTAAATTTGGTACAAAAATCAGTCGTCCAATTTGAAAGGTCAAGTTCGTTAACCAGCAAAATCCGCCCACTGGAAGATGGCGTTTGGGGCGAAATTCGCGCAGAAAAAATCGTAACGCTTACGTTTTTGAGTTCGTAAGCTTGTAAGTACTCTTTTTATAGGCTTCTTGGGCTAGCAAAACGAATGAAACCGTTTTTTTTCAAGGCGATAGCTTTAACCGTTTTCGAGAAAATTGGAAAAATAGTTTTTGAATACCGGTTTTGGTTTGGGTACTTAGAATCACGGGATTCAGTTGAAACATTATCTGCATGTTCTACTTTCATTAAAACTAATATGTTGAAAGTTATGTTACGCTTAGAGTTAAGGAAGGGTTACAATAAAATATTTTATGAACAGACATGAAAAGTTTTGGGAACTTCGTATACTTTCATTAATATCTCGAGCACGGTTGGGAAATCGTGGTAAGTGGATAGAAACTATTTGAAAGCTTACTAAATTCTCTACAAAAATGATTCTAAAACTATTTTTGATTAGGGTATGTCAATCGGAGAAATAAGTGCTTAAAACTTTAAAGTAACTGATTTCGCTTATTCGAACTGTTCTTTTTGTCTTTGATTTTGTTACTTAGAATTATGGGATTCAGTTGAAACATTTTCTGCATGTTCGAATTTTATCAACACTAATATGTTGAAATTTTGGTTACGTTTGGAGTAAAGGAAAGGTTAGAATAAAATATTTTATTAACAGACAAGAAAAGTTTTGGTAACCTTTTATACTTTCGTTAGTATCTAGAAAACCGTTGACAATCTTGGGAAGCGAAAGGTTACCATTCGAAAGCTTACTAAATGGTCTACAAAAAAGGTTCTAAAGAAAGTTTTGAATAAGCGATGTCAATCGGATAAATAAGTGCTTAAACTTTGAAGTAATTGATTTCGTTTATTCGAACGGTTCTTTTTGTCTTTGATTTTGGTACTTCGAATTATGGGATTCAGTTGAAACATTTTCTGCATGTTCTAATTTCATCAAAACTAGTATGCTGAAAATTTACTTACGTTTGGAGTTAAGGAAGGGTTAAATTAAAATAATTTATTAATAGAGATGAAAAGCTTTGGAAACTTCGTATACTTTCCTTAATATCTCGAAAACGATTAAGAATCTTGGTAAACGGATGGTTACCATTCGAAAGCTTACTAAATGCCCTATAAAACAGGTTCTGAAGTAAGTTTTGATTAGGCGATGTCAAACGGAGAAATAAGTACATAAAACTTAGAAGTTTGATAAACGATAATTGATTTCGTTTATTTATACGGTTCTTTTTGTCTGTTTTTATTTCTTGTTATTTTGTTATTGCTTCTAATAGGAGGATGTATTTCTCAATAAAACAGGGGAATAAATACAAATTCTCTGAACCTGTAACAGAACTGAAAACGTAAATATTCTCCGTGTAAAGTCAGTCCGGGTCGAGGTAGTAGGCTGGCTTCAGGTAGGCTTTTATTGCACTTCATAAATCAAGATTCATTGTTCTCATCAAGCATTCTAGGACAGCTGACACTTACCTTTACCTGTAGGAAGTCATGCAGCCAAATGCTATACTAGAAATATAATTATATTTTGTGGTTGTATGTGGCCGTAGTTCAATAAAAAATAACACTACTTTCTCATTTGCATGTACATTTTTATTTTGTTTAATTGCATTTAAAAGTAAAATGGATATGTTAGCACTGCAAGTTAAGTAAATTAGAAATATATTCGTAGAAGAGTCTTCGTAGACCGAAACTTGGGACGGCGGAAAGAGTAATTTCTGCTTAGGATAGTTTCATCCCTAGCCGCAAATCTTGTTTGTTTTTTTTTTCGTATTTGTTTACATTAGGAATGATCTAAACAAAGTAATAACTGTTTCTATTCTAAGTCTACAAAATGACACTAGGGATATGAATGGAACCGCGCTAAGATGACGCAGTTCCTGCGAGTCGAACTTTTTTGTTTTTATTTTATTCTTATTTTTTTTTATGACAAGCTTTATTGTTTTATAAATAATCTTCTCAATTATGAATAGTTGTTTTATATATATATATATATATATATATATATATATATATATATATATATATATGTATATGTGGTTTTGTAGAACGGTTAGCTTTGTTCGCACATAGACTTAAAGAGAAAATCACCACGTTGTGAACTCTTCAAAAAATAAATAAAAATAATTTATGACACATTTTTACCGAATATATCAAAATTTAGGGGGGTGCAGCCCCCTCAACCCCCCCCCCCCCCCCCCCCATTATGTATGCCCACATCCATGAGGCATAATCCTCCTTCTTCTCATCTGTAAGCCTATATTCGTCATGTATTTATAGCTGTTTCCATGTAACTCATTTAAGTTTTAAATCTGTATTAATCTACCTCTAATTTAAGCTCCAGCAATAACAAAACATACCAAATGTGTGTCATTCATCCTCTTCCATGTAACTCTGTCCTTGTTTTACACTCCTGACGAAGGCTTGAATTTCAAGCCGTAACGCCGACAAATAATGAAATTCATTTTCTTATTAAAAAAAAATATAGTTTTATTAAGGTACCGCGATCGAACCCTGGCAAATTCTACCTTCATAATTTATTTCTGTTTATTGAGCCAGAGGGAATAAATAATAATGAAACATCAGATTCATTGACAAATCCCGATGATAGTAAAAATGATTTGCTAAGAATTCTATGAATAGAAAGAGGTATAATAAAAGAAAAGACTGAATGAACCAACGAGTATCGATTTCTTCTTCTAGGAACCTGCTTTAGATTCTAGAGCCCTACAAAACTAATCGATCTATTTACTATCGCAACCTCATGAAGAAAACAAGGATTCGCGATTCGAGTCTGATTCATAGGAAGTGTTCGTAAAGTCCGCCAGCCGAAACAAGGCTGCGAAAACATCACGTAATCGCTATGAGTCAGAGTTCGTTCGTCTCTCTGAAGGGATGAACTTTGGGTGTTTTCGTCGATGACTCATTTCGTGATTCATGAGGATTTTCGGAAAATATCATTTGTTTTGCATTTCTTATCAGGGGCGTAAATAGCAAAACATTTCATGGGGGAGGGCTGGTAGCACCGGGGGATTTGGTGGGTATAGAACACCAACAATCTAAATCTTGGAATAGTCAGCCAACTAAAACGCTATTAACAAGATTGCATATTGGACATACTTTCCTGACACATTCCTACCTTATGGACAGAACATACAGACCAGTTAAAAATTAAGAATGAAAAATTAGTCATTATTCAGAATGAAATAACAGATTTATTCATTACTAGCTGTTACCCAGTGTGCCACAACTACTTTCTGTCTATGACTCTCCCCGTATCTAGATCTATTTGATACCTAGTTGTCTACACCCAGTTACGAAAATCGGTCAAACGATGTGAATTTGTTTTAGTTCATAATGATATCGGCAGAGGCCAGTACAACAGCACTTCATCTAACATCCGACAGAGGCCAGTAGTAGTAGATTCAAAATGACCGTCACAATCTGAATGGTTCATTGTACCCAATTTTTCTTGAACAAAACTTTTGACCTTTTGACCAAATTTTGAAATTTGACTATTTTGACCTAACCTAGGAGATTTCTCGTATCAAGACCTACCTGTGTGCCAAGTTTGGTCAATATCGGTCAAACGGTGTAGATTTGTATAAGGAACAAACAAACAAATAAATAAATCAACAGAAAAACAGACAGACACGTGATTTTTATATATATATAGAATCTGAATGATTTTTGCCCAACACTGTCGTGTAGGTATTGTTATAAATTTAAGTTATTCCTTTTTCTGCTGTTTGAAAGTATGTGTTTAATCTTTAGTCTTATTACAAAATCTTCAAGTCGGTATGTCCTTTCTATCTAGTAGGAATGATTTAGTAAGGTGTTCCCAATACGAAGCCTGGTTAAAATAACTTCATCCCGACGTGAAAAGTGTCGTGAGGATATTTGGTTGGATTCGAACCCAGTGTGTCTTGTGTGACGTCCATTGTTCCTCAACTGGGTCATAACCGATATATTTTTTGCGATCCGTCTGCCCGCCAATTGGACTATACGCCGAGGCCTTTGTAGGCGGTGTAGGCCAGTGTGGCGTGGGAATAACGGGGAACTTGGATGACGTCATGTCTCCAAGGTCAGCCTCGTGTAACTGCTGGGGGGGGGGGATCTGTAGGCAATTTCGCCACGGGTTTAAATTAATCCCACCCACTCCATGATTAGGCCGCTGGTCCTTGCTGGACTTAAGGAGTCAATAATAGGCTGCAGCTCTCTACAGAGTGGAATCATATGAATTTATTAAATAAAAAGTCCGACTCGCAAGAACTGCGTCATCTTAGCGCGGTTCCGTTCATATCTCTAGTGCTTTTAGTAAAGGAAAATTAGGAGTTATTAGCGCGGTTCCTCCCTCCCTTCACAGGAAGGAACCCCGCTCTTAAGGTTGACATCATGACGCAATCCAGAAGTGCCGACTAGAATATTTTTCGTTTCAGAACACTTCTCTAGGTGTTAAAATAACGGCGGTTCAAATTTGTATATATATATATATATATATATATATATATATTTGTCTGTTCGCGGTGTAGCTAGCTCAGCGAATAATGGTCCGTTGTTGATGAAATTTGGTACACAAATCTTCCGTCTAATTTGAAAGGTCATGCTTGTTAACCAGCAGAATCCGTCCACTGGAACATAGTTTTTGGAGCTAAATTCGCGCCAAAAAAATCGTTACACTTACATGCTTGTAAGTACTCGTTTTATAGGCTTCCTGGCCTAGGAAAACGAATGAAATCGTTTTTAAGAGCATACCTTTAACCGTTTTCGAGAAAAGTGGCAAAATTGTTGTTGAACCAAGTTTTGGTACTTAGAATCATCGGATTCAGTTAAAATATTTTCTGAATGTTTCAAATTTATATAAACAAAGATATTTAAATTTTGGTTACGTTTGGAGTTATGGAAGGATTAGAATAAAATATTTTATTTATAGACATGAAAGGTTTTCGGAACTTCGTATATTTTCCTTAATATCTCGAAATCAGTTTGGAAATCTTGTTAAGCGGAATGTTACCATTCGAAAGCTTACTAAATGCTCTACAAAAAAGGTTCTGAACCCTTACAGCCCATTGATGTCATAAATTATTTCATGAAACCTCTAACCAAAATTAAAACTGTTTCTTTTTCAGCCTTTCCAAATGACATTAGGATGGATGGATGGATTGGGCTTTAGGGCAAACAGCTTTCAGAGCATCATTGCCCGAACTCATTTATCTCACACTCACGTTTGTATTTTCTCGGAAAACATATACTTATGGTTTACAGTTATTATTATTTATTTTCTTGCTTTATTTTTTTTTTACTAGTATAGAAACTTCTTCTATTTGAATGAATCGTATTTCTTTAGATATTCACACATTTATATATATATACAGACATGCACACATATATACATACATATATATATATATATATATATATATATATATGTATATATATATATATATATATACATGTATAAATATAAACGCACACACATACATGCATACACATACACACAAACGCGTACATACATATAAATGCATATATATATATATATATATATATATATATATATATATATACATTTATGTACATATACACATCTATTCACACGCATTTACGCATTATGGTTTTTTTTTTTTATTTATTTTTTATATATATATATATATATATATATATATATATATATATATATACATTTATTTTTTTTTTTTTTATATTTCGTTGTATAATTCAACTTTTTTTTTTAGAAAACTTATTATTTTATCCAGCATATTTGCATTGTCTGCTAATGCCTCTCTTATGCCTGGAGGGATATTCAATTCGTTTAATTCTACTCTGAATTGGTGGCATTCGGATATTAAATGCTTTATTGTAAAGGGTTCATTACATCTTGGGCATTTTTTAGGTTGCTCTCTTCCCATTAAATATCCATGTGAGATTTTTGTGTGTCCGATCCTCATTCTTGTTATGACTACCTCCTCTCTTCTGTTTTCCCTCGACGAGGAGTGCCAGGTGTCTACTGAGGTTTTTATGTATTTTAGTTTATTAC
The DNA here is from genome assembly GCA_946811695.1 of Gonocerus acuteangulatus. NCBI lineage: Eukaryota > Metazoa > Arthropoda > Insecta > Hemiptera > Coreidae > Gonocerus > Gonocerus acuteangulatus. Next base: position 54,332,983 of record OX328131.1, read on the forward strand.
CTTCTACTTCATTCCACATATTTTCCCAGTTTACTTTTATTCTTCTTTTTAGTGGTAGGAATAGCTCATTTCCCGTCAATAAGGTTGGCGTGATTTCACTTAGGTTGTGTGCCTCTTTTGCAGCCATATCCACCATCTCATTCCCCTCTATACCTATATGGCTGGGTGTCCATATGAACATTATTGTGTTTCCTTGCATTTCATGTGTATGAAGGTAAGTTTGTATTTTATAAATGACTGTATAAATGACATTAGGGATAGGAATGGAACCGCGCAAAGATGATGCAGTTCCCGCGAGTCGGACTTTCATATCTCTAGTGCTATTAGTGAAGGGATAGTAGCAGTTATTGGTGGGTTTTGGTCTTTCGTGAAAAATATAAAATAAAATCTCGCAGAGAAAATAGATTTAAGGCGCCACAACAGGAAACCGACAGTATCATGGCGATTTCATCAACGTTCACTCTTGCAAACACTATAATAACGTTTCACATTTTCTTACCTTGTTTTTGTTAAATCCAATTAAAATAACTAACAACCAGTTAAAACTTTAGGTAAACAGATACAAAAACCCGTTCGAAAGAGCAAAACAAACAATTGCGAATATTCTAGTCCTTATTTCTCCGATTGACATCACCCAATCAAAAATTACATCAGGATCTTTTTTGTAGAGAATTTTGTAACCGCTCGAATGGTAACGAATCTACTTACCACGATTTCCTAACCGTTTTCGAGATATTTTAGAAAATATAGGAAAATCCCAAAACGTTTCATGCCTTTTAATGAAATATATTATTTATAGTACTTCCTTAACTCCAAACGGAACCAAAATTTACCAATCATTAGTAAGCTGATTTGACTTTAATCGGGTGAAAATTGGAAGCGCTAACATATCGCCCGATTTGAAAAACATGTTTTTGAGAAATTCTACTTCAAATTTTCATGTTCTGGAAAATTCATTTTTTTTCCTTTCTATTTTTGTTCATACTTTCTGTTAATAAAGAAAATAATTAGTAATAATTTTTAAATTTATCGATACTTTAGTTGAAAAATCGAATTTTTGGCACATAAACACTCATAGATATAATTTTTCATTTGTTAAGAAAGCTTAAAGGTCCATAAAAAAGAAAATGGTAAAATAATAAAAAATTAATTTCGTTTAGAGCCTTCTGCTCAAATGTAGGAACATAAATATGCTTTAGGTCCACCCAACAAGCATATGTAATGTACTGTATACAATACAGTCTTCTTTTTCGTACATGGCCGCCGCGCATGCGCGAACACCAGCGGACACTTTTTGGTAACGCTTTTTTGTAACTTTTTTTTTCACTTTAGTCGTCGCTAAAAAAAACTTTACAAGGTAATATTACCCCTTAACGCTTTATGCGTCCAAGGCCTAGTGGTTCGAAAGTTTCAGAATGTCAACAATTTCCGTCAATGGTACAGTAGTCAAATCAGTTTTGGGCAATTACTCGAGTAAATGATTAAGAGTGAAGAGTGAATTACTCATGGGCCATGAGTGATGAGTAATGATTATATTACTCTTCACTCTCATGGTCATGAGTAATGAGTGATCACTCTTTTATTTTCAGCCATGAGTAATTCACTCGCCACTCATTAATCATGAACTACGATTTAAAATAGTTACTTGATTTTTACATTAATTAGAGTAGGTAAAAAAATATTTTATTTCTATAAAAAAAAATTGAGGAAAACAATTTTTTCCCTCTGGGACATTCTATTCACACTCGAGTCAAGCTTAATAATACTTCGCTGCCGAATAATAACTTGTGGGACACCATAGTCATTCGGAGGAAAATTCTAGAGAGGGAGCAGGGCACTTCCGGGTGGATCTAAGTGACTTCATGGTACTTGTTGGAAATGTTTAAAATGTAGAGAAAACGCAAAGGGAATAATTTACTCTTTACAAATGAGTGATGAGTAATGAGTAATGAGTACGAGTAATCACTCATTTTTGAGAGTGAAGAGTAATGATTAAAAATTTGATGTATGAGTAATGAGTGATGAGTAATGATTAAATTTTCACTCATTACTTTTACTCGAGTAATTATTCACTCGAGTAATTGCCCAGCTCTGAGTCAAATGATAAATAGCATGACAGTCAAGACAAATCTTCGAATTGGTCAAGAAAAGGTTGAGCTGTTCCCATAGGGACCTATATTTTTTTTTTCTGTTATTACTTCCAAATGAAGATGTCAAGATTTCTTCATCTCGTAACGACTTGAGCCTTGTCGTCGCCTTGACATTTGGCGGGCATATCTTGGCTCGTGCACAATGAAAATTTGTAAAAGTATCGATGTAATATCATTAGCATATTTATTAGACGTGTCATTGGCGTTTTACGATTCTCGCTGGCGGTAAGTTGATTTTTGGACGAGATTAAGGTAGATTTTCAGTCGATAAAGGTTATAGATTAAGGTTACCCGGTTAAATTGTCTGGGTCGCAAGAGATGCGTCAACATAGCGTATTTACCTTAAAAGATTATATATATATACTATACATTTGTCAAATACCACTCACTGACCTATCATCACCCAGCCCAAACCACTTGACAGAATATTTTAAAATTTTGCATGGAGGTTCCCTTTAGCATGAAAACACTAAGAAAGGATTTTTTGATACTCGAATTTTTAAGTATTTTTACAGGGGTTTGAAGTTTTAGTTGGTTAGAGCAGGCAAACCTAGGCAGCGTGCGTTGCTAGGAGGATAGCATATCAGCTGTTACCGTACTGTATCTATTTCATAATATTATTTTTATTTTCGGTTCATTTCAACTATGATGGCGTCCTTGAATTACGATAAATAAACTGTGATTTTGTGCCTCATAGAGTTTACGCTATACCTGGTGATGGTCCATCGGAGGTAATAATATCCCGAACCCTTGCACAGCCTCCTCACCCATCAGCACCCCCAGTCAGAGCACTTATTGTTAATGCTCGCAAATATAAAATGACAAATTGTAAACATACGATTTTTAAGTTTTTAAGTCCATTTATTGTTGACAACGAATTTAACCCTGTACTGGTTAAACTCCTGTTACTGATAACATATCGATAACGGCTTATCTCTAGGCTATCTGTTTGTTGGTCCGGAGCGCCCCAGTGTCAAGAAACATTATACTTTGATTACTTATCAATTGATGAAAAACTTTTAGTAAGACGGGAACCGTGCTATAATAAACTGCACAAAATTAAGTATAAGAGTTAATTTTCATGAAACATTAGTTAACGCAATAAAATATAATATAATATACAGTTGGTGATGGTCAGCTTAAGCGTATTCATCTGTAATTCCTAACTAACTAATTTAGTCTGGAATGTGATTAGCATACGCAGCTCCTGCGTGAGATCTTGTTTTTTTGTTGCTTTTTTTTTTTTTTTTTTTTTTTTTTTTTGAATGATTGATTAACTTCTTCCCACAAGCCCCCACAGTGTCTGCAGTTCTCTCGTTCATTTTCCAGCTTCAGTACTTCCTACTGCTGCTGGTTGAGGAATGGGGTACGGCTGTGTCTAGTCATCTCGCTTACCCGATGTGACAGGGGGCAGCTGGTGCAGACGCTCGTGATTTTAATTTGTCAATGTTAGCACATTAAAACATGTAATTATTTTGCACAATAAAATTTCATTAAATGAATAAATAAATAAAAAAAGAATGATTGGAGTGTTATTTCAAAATCGTCTTCACTAATGTATGTACAGAAGACACTTAGATCAATTTCTGGACGATCAAGTAAAATAATTATAAACTTAAACGACCGACCACCAAGAGAAAGTTTTGAGAATATCGCCGGAAAACAGGTTTCTAAGATTGATGTGGAAGAATGTGTTTAAGATGCTAATCGCAAATAGAAAATTACTTAAAACCTTTAATCAGTAGAGATTGTGATAAGGATTGGTTGGAAGGAGAACGGTGTTGAAGGGGTTAAGAAGGCCTGATTGATGTTGTGCTAAAGACTCTTATCGGCCTTTAGCTCGGGGAAATTATCATAATCCTGGCAAATTGGATAGGATAGCCGCCTCTCTCCTTAAATTATTAATGTAAAGAACCAGAAAGAAAAAAAAATAAAACTTCTTTGAATCCTTCTTGTGGTTATTTGAAGTTTCATGGCAGGGATGTTTGTAATGGTTTGGCTCTTCAGATTGCAGGTAATGTACAGGGTTGTCCCGAAGGAAATCGCCATACTTTAGGGTTGTATAAAAGGCTTGGAAACGCCTGTATCTAGGGAAATAATGCAAGTAAAAATTTCTCCTTGGTTGCATTCAACTACACTTCAGTCGGAGTACACACTCCTCAAGTATGGCGATTTCCTTCGGGACCACCCTGTATATAAAGGGTGCCCCATTCTTAAACCGACAGACTTCACATATCGATGGGGAATAAAAAAACTATGTCAAAAAGTCCTTTGGCGATTTTCTCGTTTTCGAGAAAAACGCAATTTTTTTTTTTGACAAATCCTGACTTATCGCTTAAAAGAAGCTTTGTACGAAATAACACTTCAATACAAAAGTTGTAGCTAATTAAATTATCTTTAAAATGACATCAAGTTCAGCGTCTTAGCTTCAATATTTTACGAGATAATCGTGCTACTTTAATCAACAATTTAAATTACATGAAGAGAATTTATATTTATATATTTTTTTAAAATAAACTAACTAAAAAAGACATTTGAAATTATTTTCATCCTTTATTTTTATTTTTATTTTTTTAAATTTAAAATATCAGGTAGATACACCTGTTCGATTAATGTTTACGTTGTTGTTCGTTAATTTATCGTCTCGCGTCTAATTCATGCGTTCAATTCAGTTTGAATACTAATTGGTACAGAAATTAGTATTTTTGTGTACTCAATTCTTCCGTCAAGGAATAAGTGAGATATTGTCGCGCAGACGGTTCGCCGGAGCAAAAAATGTATCAACGATGACAAAAAAAAAAACCTTTCTATGGAACAAATTGTCCATCCGATGGATTTTTCGAAACCTCATCGATATACGAAGTCAGTCTGTTTAAAACTAGGACACCCTGTGTATATACGTATATATACATACATACTCAGTTTGACTTATTTACATTATGTTCCACAACTTTGACTTTGGCAATAGACTCACTCAGGTGAAATTTACTTGTAACGATTTGGTACTAACGATTCTGTTCGGCATATTTAAGGATTGAATTGGGCTTAATGGTTTAGGATCTTCCTTATGGGTAGTATGAAAAACGTTTTAAGCTATTTTCTATAACACAGACACAAACAACACATATACTTATTAAGGGATTTCCGGTCTATGAAAGGCGAAAAGAAACGCCCTCAAATTTAGAATTGCGCTTAACGGTATGATTTACATGTAATAAAACTTTTGATGTGAATTTAATAAAGAAACTACCCGTGCTTCGCCACGGCAGATAAGTAGTTATTTTATTACGTTAAATAATGTTTATTCAAAATTAACGCTACTCTTTAACTTTGTGTAGTTTATTATTGGACGGGTCCCGTCATACTATTTGTTTTTTTTTTTTTGTTTTTTTTTTGTTTTGTTTTTTTTTTTTGTTTTTTTTTTTTTAACGGCGCATCTACATCTAGGTCATTAGCGCCGACATCCAGGGTGTAGCGAGGAATTTTACCAGCGAGCCGTGGGATGATAAAATTCCTGCCGGAGGTTGGGAATCGAACCCACCATCTCCCGCTTATGAATCCAAGGCGCTAGCCATTAGACCACGGGAGACCCCATACTATTTGTTATTCATCAATTGATAAGTTGTCAAAGTATAATGTTTCTTGACACTGGGGCGCTACGGACCAGTATCAATATCAACAATGAGATAACCTAGAGATACCCCGTTATCTATAGGTTACCAGCAATAGAAGTTTAACCCGTACCGGTAGAAATTCGTTGTCAATAATAAATGGACGCTAAAATTTATGTTTGCAAGATGTCATTTGGAAACATTCATTATATTTGCGAGCATTATCAAAAGTGCTCTGACTGGGGATGCTGATGGGTGAGGAGGCTGTCCAAGGGTTTGGTATATTATTACCTCTGATAGGCCATCACCAGGTATAGCGTAAACTCTATGAGGGACAAAATCACAGTTTATTTCTAGTAATTCAAGGTCTGCCATCATAGTTGAAATTAACCGCAATTCAAAATAATACTATGAAATAGATACAGTACAATAACAGCTGTTCTGTTATCGTCCTAGTAACGCATGCTGCCTGTCTAGGCTTGCCTGCTCTAACCAACTAAAATTTCAAACCCCTCTAAAAATACTTAAAAATTCGAATATCAAAAAATTCTTTCTTAGCGAGTGTCCATACAAAATTTCAAAATTGTCTGTCAAGTGGTTTGGGCTGGGTGATGATAGGTCAGTGAGTGAGTGAGTGATATTTGACAAATATATAGTACATTTCTATTAACATGAATTAAATAACTGTCTGTACCTGTTTGTTATCTAATATATAAAATTCTCGTGTCACAGTTTTCGTTGCCATACTCCTCCGAAACGGCTTGACCGATTTTGATGAAATTTTTTGTGCTTATCCGGTATCTATGAGAATCGGCCAACATCTATTTTTCATCCCCCTAAATGTTAGGGGTAGTCCACCCCTATATTTTTTTTTTTATTTTTTAGACAAAATTTTTAATTTCTATTTTTTTATGATACAACATACAAAAATACATACAATCCTCAATTTTCACCCTTCTACGATCAACCCTTATTTTTTAATAGCCATTTTAGTAATTTAATCATTTTTCCTCTCCGGTCGAAAACTGATCAATCGTCATTTAATTAGTTATCCCCGCCAGATGTCTACAGGTGTCACTTCTGACCCAGTAAACAGGACGGAGTAGGGATGAGAACGAGAAAGTTCTCAGGATTTTAAATGGCAAGTTCAGAGGTGAAAATATACTCATACCACGGATTCCTATTATACCTACAGATGTGCCAATTCAATTCAAACGTATTCAGTTTCCCATTAGATTGGCATTTGCAATGACTATCAACAAATCCCAAGGTCAAACGATGTCTGTTTGTGGATTAGATTTGAGAACACCATGTTTTTCACACGGACAATTATACGTGGCATGCTCTGGAGTGGTTAAACCATCCAGTTTGTTTGTGTTAGCCAAAGATGGACTAACAAAAAATATTGTTCACGCTATAGCATTAAGAGATTGATATTGTTTAATAGTGTTACTGTCGTAATTGTTTAATTAATGATATATAATTTTAAGGAATAAATTATAATAACTTAAAAATAATGTTTGCCTTTTGTTATTTTTATATTCCCTCATCGTTCACAGCGCTCCATGCTTATTTCACGCATATACCACATTCTTAAATACATACAATATACACATTCTAACATACATACATACTTACAATAAGTAAGCTATTTTTTGTCTACACTAGAAATTACTAGGAAATTATTTATATGGCAAAACAACGTTTGCCGGGTCAGCTAGTATGCCTATATAAACGTTGAGACTATTGTTTTAGCACTTTCCTCCGAAGGAAAGTAGCTATTGAGGTTGGACTCATGACGGAATTTTTGAAAAATTTCTTCAAATCTTTATCGATCCTACCTAGTAGACACCGAAAATGACCCCCGTTAAAATTTATATATATATATATATATATATATATATATAGATATATATATATATATATATATATATGTGTGTGTGTCTGTTAACACGATAGCGGCCAGAGTTTTTGTTTTTTCGTCACGAAACTTGGTATATAGCAAACGATTGAACGAGTTCGTTAACCACCAAAGTCGGTCCATCAGAAGGGGGGGTTTACGACGAACCCAAAACACTAATTTGACTATGTCAGCCGTAATATTTGTTATATTTCAACAAAACTTGGTATTCGTAGTGGTAATATAGAGAGAAAAGTGAAATATAAAAATGAACTAAATCGGTTCACTAGAAGGGGGGGGGGGGTTTACTCCGGACCCACAATACCAATTCGCCACTACCAGCCGTGATTTTTGGTATATTTCGACGAAACTCGGTATTCGTAGTGGTAATCTACAGGTAAATATGTGTTGTAAAAATAAACTAAATCGGTTCATCAGAAGGGGGGGTTTACTCCGGACCCAAATTCCTAATATACTCATACCGGTCGTAATTTCTGCTGTATTGTAACGAAACGCGGTATACGTCGTGGGTAACTCATGAGAAAGAAGTGTTGTAAAAATGAGCTGAATCGGTCAATCGAAAAGCGGGGGTTTAATTTGTAATATATTTCAATAGAAAAGCCCGCCAGACGTAGGTTCACAAAGCCGCCGCAAGGAGCGCTTTCTACCACTAGAGTGACTGTATCCTGTTCCTGCGTTAGATCAAAATACGATAATATGAGGTTTTTTGTATTTATTACGTCGTGTAGTAGGTACCATGTGTAAACATAACTCTGGAAGCAAATTAATAATTGATCAGTTACTCATTACAAAGTTAAAAGAGAACTATTCACGTTTTTATTTTATTTATGTAGGATATTTTAAGCAAATTGTTCTGGAAAGCAGTCTACACTACCCAAATTCTGAGGAAAGTACTTAGTTATGCACCTCCTGCGTGACGGACTTTTTAAAAGAGAACCTACCCATTAGAAATCTAGACAACGTTCTTATAAAAACATACACGATCCATTTTACAAGCTACTATCATAGAATGAATGATGGGTTCATGAAATCTCGAATATCTATGAATCTGAAGGCAACATCATAGAACGTGGATCTATGTGTTGTACATTCCAATCACGCACGTATCTAGGATAGTTAGTGATTGTTATGCAAAAGGTGTTCTACTAGACATTGCATGTTGACAACCCTTCTCGCCTTTTGATAAGTTTTAATTTATGGGAGGCGTAATAAAGAAAAGATTGAAAGTGGGTCATTCGTAGTCTTGTAAGAATTAATTCTCTGTTGTTCTTTTTTAGTTTACTCATTACGGAATCTGAAGAATAATGAATTGTTCAATTTTTTAAAAATAAAAACCGTGTTAACATTTTGTTGGAGAATTTATTTTCTTATTTGCGTGGTTCCTCCTTTCCAACCCGCTTATGAGGTTGACCTCGTGACGGAATCCAGAAATGCCGACGCTGGTTCAAATTTGAATATATGTATATATATTTGTCAAATACCACTCACTGACTCACTTCACTTATATCTCGGAAACCCTGCTTCCTAGCGATATGACCACTCTATAACAAATGAAAGCTGATTAAATATGCAACAAATTCTATACAATAAAGTTTTTCGATATATGTTCAGTTTTCGAAATATCCTCTCTTGAATGTCTGTCATTTTGGGGAAAAACACACTGTTTTCAATTCTTGACCGGATATCCCTTCAACGATGAACCCAAAAAATAAATGACGTTTATATGGTTGTAGAGCATTACATTCCCTTCAAGAATATATATATCTTTGCTATTTTATGTATTTTCCTTCAAACGTGAAAACAGTTTTAGTGTTCATCGTGATATCTGGCGACAACTGTCCATCAATGAACCTTTCAATTTCTCACCATTTCCAGCCAAAGTATTGTCCAAAATATATTCCATTATGTAAATATAGTGAGTACTGGGCGTATAAATAGCACAATATATAATTTAGTGCCCACTGACCAGTTATTCATATTCAATGAGATAAGATCTTGTCCATTATATTGGCAATTGTTTTGCTACGACCTTGTGAGTGCGTATATAACGTTTGAAAGAAAATACATAAAATAGTAAAGTAATATATATTATTGAAGCGAATGGAATGCTCTACAACCCTATAGCCGACATTTATTTTTTGGGTTCATCGTTGAAGAGATATCCGGTCGAGAATAGAAAACAGTGTGTTTTTTCCCAAAATGACAGACGTTCAAGAGCGGATATTTCGAAAACTGAACATATCTCGAAAAACTTTATAGAATAGAATTTGTAGCATATTTAATCAGCTGTCATTTGTTATAGAATGGTCATATCGCTAGGACGCAGGGTTTCCGACATATAGGTGAAAACCCGAAAAATAGGACCTTCTAAACCCCCCTCCCCCCGGCACAAAGGCTACGGGCGAGGACTTTTGATATGTTCACCTCCTATCCAGCCCAAACAAAGTTACGAAGTCCAAAATTGTGTTCCAAAAATTTCCACCCATAACTCTTAGTTTCCAGGACTATTAGTCGCTAAATTTCTGATATCACGATGAACACTGAAATTATTTTACATTTGAAGGAAAATACATACAATAGCAAAGTAATATATATTATTGAAGGGAATGCAATACTCTAAAGCCCTGTAACCGTTATTTATTATTTTGGTACATCGTTGAAGAGTTATCCGGTTAAAACGGGGAAAAAATATGCGGTAAAAGGGTTTTTCCCCAAAATGAGAGACTTTCGAGAGTGGATATTTTGAAAACTAAAGATATCTCGAAAAACCTTATAGAATAGAACTTGTAGGAGATTTAATCAGCTTTTATTTGTTATAGAATAGTCATGTCGCTAGGACGCAGGGTTTCCGAGATATAAGTGAAAACCCGAAAAACGGGGCCTTCTAACCCCCCCCCTCCCCCCCGGCACAAAGGCTACGGGCGAGGACTTTTGATATGTTCACCTCCTTTCCAGCCCAAACAAAGTTACGAAGTCAAAAATTGTGTTCCGAAAATTTCCATCTATAACTGTTCGTTGACTTGACTGATAAGGAGAGTCTAGTATATAAATTCTTCAGGGATATGGCGTGAACTATTAACCTTGCTCAGGGATGTGATTAGTTATGCAGCTCCTGCGTTACGGACTTCTAACTTTAATCATGGACCACTCGAAGGTTAAGTAACGCAAGAAAACGCGCCAAGATGCGCGATTCGTACGTTACTGGAAAACTGAAAATTACTTTAATGAAAACACTTTTTACACAAATGCTTGTTTTTACTGCAAACAGTATACTAAACCTTAATTATTTAATGTGGCCGCTGATATCCTTCCAGCTTGTTCTAATTAACCCCTCCGAATGGATTGTAAATTTTAATTATGTATTAAGTGCATAATCTGCGGGGTTCATTAGTTGCAAGGTTCTGTTGCTAATTATCAGCGAAATAACTAGCTGCGAGGATGCACATTAGCTGTCAGTTGGTGTTCAGGTTTTCTTATTAATTAGGAAATTAGTTCCATTTTCGTTATTATCTTCTTTTTTTTTCTTTTTTTTTATTGTTAATCATAAGGTTTTTAGGCAGATGTGAGGGAAAGGCTTTATGTTGTGCCGGTGTTTTTGCGTTTTCTGTCGGCACTTTGGACGTCGAACCGATTATTCATAATCTCCCGGACAACAAAAAAGTTATACACAACAATTGTCAAAAACGAAAGGTTCGGGTTGTAAACAGCGAAATACTCAAGCCGGTACTCTGTATTTTCATGAAAATTCTAAATTTTAAATTTATAAATGTATTTCATTTTATTGAGTTCATCGTGCCGTTTTGGTCAATTTTTATGTAAAAAGAACATATTAAAAAGAAAAATGTCTTCAACATTTACTCTGGTTTACGAATTGTCACACTGACCTAAAATATTTAAAATTAATGACATTGCTGACTTACTTACTGATACCAGCCACCACATTGACAATAAATATTATTACACACTTAAAAAAAATAAGCATCCGCAATTCCTTTTATTTCAGAATTTAATGATTTTTTAGCTAGTTTATTTAATGTATAATTTCAATTTATTTGTTGTGTTTTCTATAGATTTTTTTTTAATCTTGAATTTAATTTATGTGGTTAGTTATTTTTAAAAGTATTTTACCTAGATTTGTGTACAGTGTTGGGCTAAACTAACGTTAGTTTACTCAATAAACGCTAATTCATTCTAACTAAAAATAAACTCACGTTATATTATAAGTTTTAGTTTTAGTTAAGTTTTAGGTTTTTAAAAGTATTAATCATATGTTGGAGTATTTTCTTAATAAATAGTTATTTTTAGTTTTAATATCCGTTTTTAGTATGGTAATCAGTTTAATTTAAGCAAAAGTGACATTAATTTATGATTTTAGCTTATTTTTAGTTTTTACTTCACTAATTAGTTTATTTCACACTTTGATTCAAAAAAGTCCGTCACGCAGAAGCTGCATAACTAAGCACTTTCCTCAGAAGAACAATTTGCTTAAAATATCCTATATAAATAAAATAAAAACATGAATAGTTCTCTTTTAATTTTGTAATGAGTAACTGTTCAATTATTAATTTTGTAATTAATTTGCTTCCAGAGTTATGTTTACAGATGGTACCTACTACACTAATTAATAAATACAAAAAACTTCATATTTTCGTCTTTTGATCTGACGCAGGAACAGGATACAGTCCCTCTAGTGGTAGAGAGCGCTCCTTGCGGCGGCCTTGCGAACCTACGTCTGGCCAGATAATTCTATTGAAATATATTACAAAGAAAACCCCCCTTTCTGATTCACCGATTTAGCTCATTTTTACAACACTTCCTTCTCATGAGTTATCCACGACGTATACAGCGTTTTGTTACAATACAGCAGAAATTACGACCGATATGAGGATATTAGTAATATGGGTCCGGAGTAAACTCCACCTCCTAATGAACCGATTTAGTTTATTTTTACAACACATTTTTATCTGTAGATAACCACTACGAATACCGAGTTTCGTCGAAATATAACAAAAATCACGGCTGGTAGTGGCGAATTGGTGTTGTGGGTCCGATGGTAACCCCCCCCCCCTCCTAATGAACCGATTTAGTTTATTTTTACATCACACTTTTCTCTCTAGATTACCACTACGAATACCAAGTTTTGTTGAAATATAACAAATATTACGGCGGGCATGGTCAAATTAGTGTTTTGGGTCCGGGCTAAACCCCCCCCCCCTCCCAGTGGACCGATTTTGGTGGTTAAAGAACTCGTTCAATCGTTTGCTAATTTAATGCTAAATACCAAGTTTCGTGACGAAAAATCAAAAACTCTGGCCGCTATCGTGTTAACAGACATAGTCATATATATATATATATATATATATATATATATATATATATATATATATATATAGATATATATATATTTTAAATGGAGTCATTTTCGGTGTCTAGGTAGGAGCGATGGAGATTTTAAGACATTTTTCAAAAATTCCGTCATGAGTGCAACCTCAATAGCTACTTTCCTTCGGAGGAAAGAGCTAAAAGAGTAAAAAAAGTATGTAGGTATGTATTTTTGTATGAATAAAGAGTGTTCATTTCTGAACTATTATGGGGGAAAATGTGATTACAACTTCTAGTTCTATAATTTACTTAATTATCGAAATTACATATGATTTACATTAATTTACTTTATTTTTGTAAATCTAAACTAAAATGAAGCTTTAATTTAGTTTTTAAAGATTCCCAATGATTTAGTTTTAGTTTAAGTTCTTATATTTAGTTTAAGTTAACTTATATCCGTTAGCTATTTTAATTTTAGTTTTAGCTTTTTTTAGGTTGAAATTTTTAGTTTAGATTTAGATTATTCTATAAAGTGAATGTAATTTTAATTTTAGTTTTAGTTTTGCCCAACATCGTTAGTGTATTACTGTCATGGTATTCCAAATATCACTATGAGCAGCAATTAACAGCAAAAGAGTAATTCGATGCCATTCACCAATGATGTGGAGCATCGCAAAAATAAAATAATAATAATAAAATCCGGGACGCCCTCCATCTTGGGGGGAATTAAATACGCCCAAATCCTCCGGTAGCCCCAACCCCTCAAGAAATTATTTCCTATACACGCTCCTGTCACCCGCACCTCCATATGCAGGAATCCGTAGCGCTATCCACTCTCTACATCCCCATTGTTCCTAGAAGTTGTTGCATACAACCGCTATAGAATAATGAGAACTAGAAGAAGGCTTTATCAGCTACTAACGCGGTTAATTTCACTAATAACAGCCGTTATAATCACAGTGATCATCAGGCCGTGGAAAGAGGTGGAGCCGAGTACTAATTAGTAACTGGATGGAAATCACTATCATTGTAGCAGTGATTACTCACTCACTTCGTCTAGGCCTCCATGGGCGATAGGTAAGATTCCAACTACATCAACGAGTATTTTTAAGGTGACGAATCCATGCTAAAAAGTAGCCTGGGTCTGTTTGCGAAGACCAGATCCAGTTACTTTGAAGTATCTGTCGTGATTTTAAACAGTGATTTTGGTACTTACGGATTAGTTTACAGGTTGTTAGCAGGTTATATATTACTTCCTTCCAGGTTATCTGAGGTTAGAAACGATATAATATAAATATAGTTATGAAAATTTAATATAGTGATGAAAAGTATTTAAAATCTCTGCAATCACTACTAAAAGTAACTACTCTTGACTACTGTATGTATATAATATGGTTTCTAACTAACCGTTAGATAACTTGTATTTACTTACAAATACAAGTCATCTAACTTCTAGGCTTGTAAAGCATAAATGAAAATAAACAGAATATATTTCAGCAAGCAATATGTATTATTAAGAAGGTTAATATTATAACGGCCATTGGAGACCCGATGGCCGTGAGGCGTGAGCACTTAACACTCTGAGCCAAAGGTCGTGGGTTCGATTCCTACTAGGGGTGGTGGCTTTTCTTTAGAAAAAAGAAAAGGCATCAGCCCTATCCTGGCTAGAAAAGGGTGGTAACCTATAGATAACCCGTCCTAAAATTCCTAGTTAATAATAAATGGACGTTAAAATTTAAATAAATAATATTATAAAAATCAATGGTATCTCAGCAAGCAATATTTATTAAGAAAAAGGGGTTATAAGTTTAGGGGCCTCCTCACCGAGTTTTTTGTCCGGTGGTTTTATAGCATATTTATACTTTATATTTATTTCGCATTATGAGCACACGTGCTATGCGTTTCCGCTCGATACGCTCGCTCAAGAAGATATCAAAACTCTAGTGAAACCAACTCGCTAAAATTTATAGAATTCCATTAATGTTTGCGAGTTGGATTGACTTGAGTGTTAAAGCTTACTTTACTACCATCAACAACCAATATAAATTCGAATGAGTAAAGCGCATGCGCTGAATCACTGTTGTAATCACTACAGATACTTCACAAGTAACTGGATGTGCTCTTCGCAAACAGACCCAGTAGCCTTTAAAACTGTACTTAGGATGTAAACCATATACAGGGTGTCCCAGTATATGTGTCCACCCCCTTTTCCTCCTAGAGTTGTTGGAATTTCGAAATGAAACTTGTTAGGTCTTAGTTATGTTGCATGAGGTTACTTTTGAAGGTTTAGTTGACTTTGTAGCATTCTCCAGTTTTTCTCCAGCGCATCTAACTCTTGATTTTCCAATGGCGGCAGGTATTTTTATGACAAATTCTGATCGAAAATTTAATTTTAAGACTAATTTATTCCGAGACATCTTTTGATCCGACGCACCGTTTGCGCGTAAAACGCAAAAAACTGACAAATATCGCCCTTTTGTAGACAAATTCCTATTTATCATTGAAACCAAGCCTTGTACGTAAAAAACACCTCTATGTAAACGTTGTAGCCTATTAATTTTCCTTTCAGATGATACCAAGATCAAAGTTGTAGATTAAATGTTTAACGGGGTATTATGAATGAAAACAAAGGCAATTTTTTTTTTAGTTTTATGATATAATAATTTCATATGGAAAAATAAATTTATTCTGTTCTGTTTTATAGTAATTTTTATATACTTTTTTTCATCAAATAAAGAAGTACTTTTTTTTTATTGTTTATGTCAGCTACTTTTTTTCTATTCATATCGATTTTCTGAATTGTTACTTTTTAAAACTTTTAAGGTATATTGTTCATTCATAATACCCCGTTAAATATTAAACCTACAACTTTGATCTGGTATCACCTGAAAGGGAAATTAATAGGCTACAACGTTTGTATCGAGGTGTTTTTACGTAAAAGGCTTGGTTTCAGTGATAAATAGGAATTTGTCCACAAAAGGGCGATATTTTTCAGTTTTTTGCGTTTTACGCGCAAACGTTGCGTCGGATCAAAAGATGTCTTGGAATAAATTAGTCTTAAAATTAAATTTTCCATCAGAATTCGTCATAAAAAATACCTCCCGCCATTAGAAAATCAAGAGTTAGATGCGCTGGAGAAAAACTGGAGTATGTTACAAAGTCAACTAAACCTTTAAAAGAAACCTCATGCAACATAACTAAGACCTACCAAGTTTCATTTCGGAATTCCAACAACTCTAGGAGGAAAAGGGGGTGGACACATATACTGGGACACCCTATATATGTGTATATATATATATTGCGGCCACAGGTTTTCTTTCTCTATGAAACTTTGTGTAGCAAGTTTACTCGCATTCCTATTGCAAACAATTAATAATAATAAAGGTATTTGCTGTATGAATTAATTTGCTGCGGTCCATTAAGGGGGGGGGGGGGGTACTCCGGATCCAAATGGCAAATTTGCCCCCTACTGACCTTAAGTTTTACTCTCTTGGAATGATACTCCGTACACATGAACCCCATATATTAAAAGGAACGATAGACTCGATAAAAAAATATGATAAATATTTAAAACTAGCAGACTATCAGTGCTTCGTCACGGCAGACAAGTAGTTATTTTATAGCGTTAAATAATGTATCACCAAAATTAACGTGACTTCATAATTGTATAAATCCTTTCTTAGCGAGTGTTTACATGCTAAAGAGAGTGTCCATGCACAATTTCAAATTTTTCTGTGAAGTGGTTTGGGCTGGGCGATGATAAGTCAGTGAGTGAATGAGTGGTATTTGACAAATATATAGTAAATGGTTTTCATGGTTAAAAATGCATTGGGAATTGGTCTGTGGTGGGTAAGATTCATTATTTTATGAGTTTTCGGGAAAATTCTACAATGAATTCATGGAGATGACATCAGTAAGCCTTTCGGATGACGTCAAGAAAGTGTTTTTATGATATCTTTGTCCCCATTTAGCTAGTGTCGAGCCGTCTAGGAAGCGAGTCGCAAAAACGCTTCAAAAACACGCCGAGACACAAAAAGAAGGACCAAAACAAAACACAAACAAGCTCCGTGGGATAGTCTGCTCCAGGTCTGCCCACGTGCGTCTCCGCTCGGTTGGCAACCTTGGCGTTATGGCGGGAGAATCCCCCCACCACCGCTCTGCCCTTATCAGGAGAGGATGTAGTGATAAGGTCAATGTCGCGCGAATTCCCACACACCGGGGTTAGGGACCGGCATATCTTATCCAGGGTCACCACTCGAAGGGAACACAGAGACCGATTGTGGGGCGCCGTGTTAATACATATGGTGCGTTGTGCGTTCTGCGCAGGTACGCAAGGGGGTTGTTTCTTGCGCTCAGGAAGTCGCAAGCAGAGATAGTCCAATGCCGATGAAGAATATTCATGTTGGCCGACACGCAATTTTCTCTTCCAGGAACTGCGTATCGCAAACATGACGGCAGCTTGACATGGATTGTCAAACATTAACGCTATGATGTTTGCTGTAGATAATAATGAATTTTATTATCATTATTTTGAAGGGTTATGAATTTTAAACAGCGCTATATTTAACTCTTTATCGTTTCTTCATTTGGATCTTTTATTCGAGATTCACAACAAACCAACTTCTAAGATATTTGAGGACCCCAGAGGTCAAGGGGTCACAAGGAGTAACAAACTCAATGTTGTGAGAAAAATGGAGTCAAAGTTGATCATATGTGGTAATAGCAAAAGCTATATTTTTACAGTTGCGATCATACTAGACGAATCCTCAGGTCCTTAGCTCTTTATTATCGATGATACATGATACATAATAGGTACATCATCCGGTTTATGATTAATATGCAAATGAATTGGGTAATCCGCACATAGATCCCTTAATGCCCTCCTGGACTTAATATTACAAAAGCGACAATACTCAAGAGAACACAAGCTAGGTGGCAGCAACTGTCAAGAAAATCACTTGGATCTCTTTACCGCCAACAAGATTATTGTGTTCACAACCCATTCCTGTATCTAATACATATATTTCGGAAATGTCACTTAGACCCTTCGTCCTCAAGTAATATAGCCTTTAGTATTAAACACCTTCTTACAGAATTCAGGTAACAAAATGAACTCAATATACCACACATGCTAATATTGAAACCATGGATTAACATTTCGTTGTATGCTTTTAACTATATCAGTACAAAAAATTAACGGTTATTATAATCATTGGTAACGAAGATCATGCAACAAAATCAATGATTTATATTATTAATCCGGAATCCTGATGACTGTGAGTTTTCAGGCATGAGCGGTCCTTGCCTTAGGTCGCGTCAAGAAGTGAAAGTCATCAGCACTATCCTGGCTAGAAAAGTGTGATAACCTCGAGACAATCCATCCTGAAAATTATTTGTTACTTATGAAGGGATTTATAAATTATAAACATTTGAAAACATGGGAATATGAGTAGATATTTTTGAGTTGTCAAGATTCTTGCTATTTCGGTGGATTATATACATTAATAAACGAATTTTCTACAGAATGCGAGTTATTAGGCAATATCTAGCATAGGTGTATATAGAAAATAATTTCGGTGACTAGTCAACGTTAGCAACTAGACTGAACTCGAATAAAAAGTGTTTTGACGTGCGCACATATCGTGGATGCAAATGCAAAGTATCGAATGTGAAAAAACGCATTTTTCATTTTAAATATTTTCTGATTACTGTTTAACTGATGTATGGCACCTCTCGAATCTAAGTTCACTCACTGAAAGGGGAGAGTAACCACAGTCAAAAGGTCGAATCTTCCGACTATTTGACTGTCCAAAATCAAAGTAATAAATACGATACTTTGCATTTGTATCGACGATATTCTATCAGAACCAATTGGTTAAACTAGATAGTGCAAGAAAAAACGTTGTTATCTAATTCTTCCCTTTCTTTGCGGTCTTATGATCGGATAGGCAGATGATTTTTGTTCTAAACTTTACTTTAACACATCTAGTTTGAAAAGTGATCGTCCACATCTTGGTGGAAGCCGGAGCTTCTTCATAGCTGTTCTAAATGCATATTTAAAATTCGTAACTTATTGCGTTATAAGTGCTCAAATGTTTTTTGCCCAGTTTGATTAATGTGTGGTTTAGTTAGTTATCGTAGAGCAGGGAAACAAAATTGATAATATTTTTCTCCCTCTTTTACAACTATATATCACTCACTTAGAGTAGTGCATAATTTGGTCAAACTTCCCTTATTCTGGCAGCGAACCTATCTTTAACACCAATCCTAGCCCGAGCAGACATACTTACTGTTTCAGCCTCCCTCACACATGATCCCTTGAACCAATGTCGCCACAACCCATACACACCCCGTACTCCGTGTATGGTTTTGATGACACCAATCCTAGCCCGAGCAGACATACTTCCTGTTTCAGCCTCCCTCACACATGATCCTTCACATCCCTTGAACCAATATCGTCACAACCCATACACAGCCCGTACTCCGTGTATGGTTTTGATGACACCAATCCTAGCCCGAGCAGACTACTTCCTGTTTCAGCCTCCCTCACACATGATCCCTTGAACCAATGTCGCCACAACCCATACACACCCCGTACTCCGTGTATGGTCTTGATGGCACCAATCCTAGCCCGAGCAGACATACTTCCTGTTTCAGCCTCCCTCACACATGATCCTTCACATCCCTTGAACCAATATCGCCACAACCCATACACAGCCCGTAATCCGTGTATGGTTTTGATGACACCAATCCTAGCCTGAGCAGACATACTTCCTGTTTCAGCCTCCCTCACACATGATCCTTCACATCCCTTGACCCAACATCGCCACACCCCTTACTCCGTGTATGGTCTAGTTAACACCAATCCTAGCCCGAGCAGTAAATAGATACCATTTACTACCTCGAGGAGTAGGGAGATGGAAGGCGGGAAGCCTTGTACGCTGCCCTCGTTAGCCAAGGATAAAGACGGCACGTGGCTGTACTCGAGTTTCCTTGACAGTTTTATAATCCTTTTCAATGGCAGCCTATGCTCCGTGCGCTATTTATATCTAGGAGTTCTATGTGCAATACTCACTTCAAGGATTTCCTCGCTATTTATAGAGCCGGAAAAAAATGTCTAACAATGTATGACAATTTAACCAAATGCCAAGGCTACGGAAGTCTTTTATGCCATTAGCTAGTCTGTAGAGTACAGAATTTAATAAAAAGTATTTGATTATTCGAATAAGAAGTCCAACTCGCAGGAACAGCGTCATCCGATTATATCACTTGTAACTAGAGATGTGGGTTTTCCGGAAAATTTTCAAAGCCACTAAATGTTCGCGGTGCTTTAAAATAAACGTTTATTGCTAGAGACTACGAGTAAGCAACACTGGAGTATTTTTATTAATTATATTATATAATGGATTGGCTACCCTTTTGAGTTTTCCCCCTTCCAACTAAAACTATAATGAACAAAGCATAGAAATGTGATTTATAAGATTTTAATCTACTATATATTTGTCAAATACCACTCACTCACTCACTGACTCACTCACTCACTGACCTATCATCCCCCAGCCCAAACCACTCAACAGAAAATTTTGAAATTTTGCATGGACACTCCCTATATAACGTAGGCACTCACTAAGAAAGGATTTTTTGATATTCGAATTTTTAAGTATTTTTAGAGGGGTTTAAAGTTTGAGTTGGTTAGAACAGGCAAGCCAAGGCAGCATTTGTTGCTAGGACGATAACAGAACAGCTGTTACCTTACATTATCTATTTCATAGTATTATTTTTAATTGAGGTTAATTTCCACTATGATGGCAGTCCTTGAATTACTAGAAATAAAATGTGATTTTGTCCCTCATAGAGTTTACACCCTGGTGATGGCCCATCTGAGGTAATAATATCCCGAACCACTTGACACAAAAATTTGAAATTTTTTACGGACAATACGTTAAGAGTGTAAACACTCGCAAAGAAAGTTTTTTTTGATATTCAAATGTTTAAGTACTTTTAGGGGGGGGGGGGGGTTTGAATTATTAAGAAGTTCCTCATCGGCTCAAAAATGGTTCGATTTTGATAACATTTGGTACAAAAATCTTTCTTCTCATTTAAAAGGTCAATTTCATTAACCAGTTGAATCCGTTTACTGGAACATGGTTTTTGGATAGATAAGTGCTTAAAACTTCAAATTTGTTAATTTTATGCTTTTCAACGTGTATTTGCCTCTGTTTACCTAACTTTTTAAGCGGTTTTTTTTTGTTTTTTTTTTTTTTTTTTTTTTGTTTTTTTTTTCCTACTCTCCAACGGAAACAAGCACGGTTACCTCCACATGGTGTTTGCTGGGTAACTTTAAAGTCCGTGCAATAATAAGCTGTACAAAATTATGTAGTAGCGTTAATTTTGATCATATCTTATTTAACTCAATATAAAAACTACTTATCGGCCGTGGTGAAGCACGGGTAGTCAGCTAGTCATGTATATAGCCGAAAAGTTAAAAAATAATAATTCTTTAAAAACTCTTATGCATATATAATATTTCAGTAATTAATTAAAAAATGCAATATTGGACAAAATATTTTATTTGGTAAATTGATGTATGAATATACCTATCCGAAATGGAAACAAAATATATTTTAATATATCTGCATACTTCTCTTCTCTACAAAAAACTAAAAGACATTTTTGTATTAATTACACTGACACATTTCATAAAAAAAAACTGAATTACCATAAAAAGTCCAACTCGCAGGAACTGCATCATCTTAGGGCGGTTCCGTTCATATCCCTAGAGTCATTAGTAAAGGAATAGAATCTCCAAGAGGAGGAAGTTTAAGGCACCACAACTCTAAACTGACAGTATCCTAAGCGGAAATGACTCCCCCGCATTCTCTATGTTCGCGCTGTTAAATGCAATTAAAACGCTAGGTAAACGGTGACAAAACCCCGTTGAAATGAACAAAAATAACGGGTCTTTTTGCGAAGACCACATCCAGTTACTTTTGAAGTAGCAGTAGTGATTTATAACAGTTACTCGTACTCGCTGATAAGCTTACTGATTAGGTTATAGGTTCTTTGCTGGTTATCTACTACTTCTCGACTCGTTATCTACGGTTATAATTCATATTAGATAATGGCAAGCAATATTTATTAATAAAAAGGTTAATATGTTCAAAATCAATTCTCTCAACTATGAAATAAGTTATTAAGCATTAAATTTGGCTGTTTTGCAGGTTATGAAGGATAACATAAACAATATTTGTAAAAACACATATTTTATTCCTTTTCTCTCTCTCTCTTTTGGATATTTTACATTTATTAGGCATTCCATGCTATGCGTTTCCGCTCGCTACGCTACGCTCCGCTCGCTCAAGAAAACATCAAAACCCTAGTCAATCCAACTCGCAATTAATAGAATTATATTAATTGTAGCGACTCTAGTCTAACGAACTCGCTAAAATTAATAGGATTCCGTTAATTTTTCCGAGTAAGAAACCAATCCCTTTTTCTTTGTCAGGAACATCGCGAACTAATTGTAAAAGACTCATTTTTCTTACTAACAAGCAGAGCTTTTTCATAAACAAAAGCTTATTCACTGTTGAAGGTTACTTTACACCCAGCAACAACCAATGCTATTGGTCATCGAATTCTCCAATAGGAAGGCAAAGGAGTTATGCGCATCCGCTGAATCACTGATACAATCACTACTGCTACTTCAAAAGTAACTGGATGTGGTCTTCGCAAAAAGACCCAAAATAACAATTTCGAAGCATTTCTTTCTCTGATTGACATCGCTCTATCGAAAATTACTTTAGAAACTTTTTTCTATAGAATGTAGTGACCTTTCGAATGGTTATGTTTTATTTACTATAATGTCCCAACCGTTTTCAAGATATTAAGGATAACATACGAAGATTCGAAAACTTTTCATGTATGTTAATGTTAACATTTTTTTTCTAATACGTCATTAACTCCATAAGTAACAAACTTTTAAACACCTTAGTATAGATGAATTTTCAAACATGTATAAAATATTTCAGCTGATTCTCACAATGGTATCTAAACCAAAAATGAGTGACAAAAACTATGTTTCCTTTTTTCTCAAAAAGGGTTACAGATATCGCCTTAAAAGTAGTTTCATTTGTTTTCCTACATTAGAGAACCTATTAAACGAATACCTGCAAGAATAAAACCTCTAAAACGTCCGTGTTATGAATTTTTCCATGCGAATTTCGTGTGTTGGTGACGGATTCTAACGGTTAACGAACTTGAGCTTTTAAATTAGATATTTGAGACAAAAGACGTTTGTAACAAATTTCATCAAATTCGGTCCATATATATATATAAAGACAAGGTATAGTTGGGATTAGGCTAGGTGAAAAACGTCAGACTTTGAGGAAGAAATCTGTATTTGGACGTTTCGGCTGCACATTGGCAGCCTTCTTCAGCTAAAAAAAATACAACTTATAAGTAAAAAAATAAATATACAACTTGTAAGTAAAAAACAGGCAGAAATGAGCGTAGTATATACATCAAGACAATAAATTTTAACCAATCTTATTTTTAAACAATGAAAATACGGTAGTTGGAAAGTAAACAGCATGTAGAAAGTAGTAAGTAAACAGTACAACAAACTAATCAGTACAAAAAAGGAACATTTTTCACATAGTGAGAAAACCCCGATATAGTTGGGCAACTAAACTTCTTTTTTTTCTCAAAAATAACTTTTTTCTCTCTCTGCTCAGAAGAAGAAGCAGAATTTGAGAGGATGACATTGTCATCAAATGGAGATTTTGTGAAAGTGAAAGGAGCTTTGCCTTGTGCTAATCTTTCAATTTATTTGCATCACAATATTTGCATTTACCTATAATTATGTTGTCTTTCATGGACTTCTACAAAATGTAGAAAGAAAAAAGTCCACACAATTGTTGTGGTTTTTTTTTCTTCTGGTTAACCATTATTCCTGACAAAGAGCAGTCTGATTTTTTTTTTTACTTATTTATTTTTATTTTTAAATTCCAATCTAGCGTTGTTTACATGAGGTGAATTTTCTTAAAACTGTTGCAGCTAGTACAGAGCGGTGGAGCTTTTTTCTGGTTTCCCCTACAACCTCGTTTATCAAATTTTTTTTTTTTTTTTTTTTTTTTTAACGGCGCATCTACATCTAGGTCATTAGCGCCGTCATCCAGGGTGCAGCAAGGAATTTTACCAGCGAGCCGTGGGATGATAAAATTCCTGCCGGAGGTTGGGAATCGAACCCACCATCTCCCGCTTATGAATCCAAGGCGCTAGCCATTAGACCACGGGGAGACCCCGTTTATCAAATATTAAGAGGATTGAGTGATTTATTTTCTATGAGTGCTCCTTTATTATGAAATAGGGTGAATTGCCTTTTTATGAGTTATTTCATAAGCAATATGACAATTGTTAGGTAAAACATAATCACATTTAATTTTATTCATGAGGATAAAAAAGTTGAATTATAACCTGTAGTTTTTGTTTAAATGGTTCAGAAATGGTTTAGCTCATGTATGTCCTAGAACAAATTTACCAAAAAATTGCCTTTTGCAAATGGAAAAATTTTCGGAAAAACATAGCTGAAAATTTTCTGGATTTTCCAAAAAATTTTCCACCCCATATTTCTACTTGTGACATTAGTAAAGGAATATAAGCTATTATTGGTAGATTTTGATCTATCATTAACAAAATAAAATAATATCTCATAGAGAAGGAAGTTTTGTGGCGCCACAACAGCAAACTGACAATACTAACACTGTTTTACATTTTCTTACCTTGTATTACTAAAGTACCCATTTTTAGCGCGGTTCCTCCCTCCCCCATAGGGAGGAACCCCGCTTATAGGGTTGATACAATGAAACAATCCGGAAGTGCCGACTAGAAAATTTCGCGTTTCAGAACCCCTAGAGACCGAAAATAACGGTGGTTCAAATTTGTATATATATATATATATATGTATATATTTATATATATATATATATATATATATATATATATATATATATATATATATATATATATATATATTTGTCTGTTCGCTCTCTAGATAGAAGACGAATGGTCCGATTTTGATGAAATTTGGTACGAAAATCCTTCGTCCAATTTGAAAGGTCAAGTTCGTTAACCAGCAAAATCCGCCTGCTGGAAGATGGCGTTTGGGGCGAAATTCGCGCAAAAAAAAATCGTAACGCTTACGTTTTTGAGTTCATAAGCTTGTAAGTACTCGTTTTATATGATTCCTGGGCTAGGAAAACGAATGAAACCATTTTGAAGGCGATCGCTTTAACCGTTTTCGAGAAAATTGGAAAAATAGTTTTTGAATACCGTTTTTGGTTTGGGTACTTAGAATTACGGGATTCAGTTGAAACTTTATCTGCATGTTCTACTTTTATTAAAACTAATATGTTGAAAGTTTTGTTACGTTTGGAGTTAAGGAAGGGTTAGAATAAAATATTTTATGAACAGACATGAAAAGTTTTGGGAAGTTCGTATACTTTCATTAATATCTCGAACACGGTTGGGAAATCGTGGTAAGTGGATAGAAACTATTTGAAAGCTTACTAAATTTTCTACAAAAAAGATTCTAAAACTATTTTTGATTAGGTTATGTCAATCGGAGAAATAAGTGCTTAAAACTTCAAATACGTCTGTTTTGTTCTTATGAACGGGTTTTTGTCGTTCTTGTTGTAATTTTTGTCTCTTTCCCTTCGTTTTTTATTGCTTTTTATTTTTGTAATTTCTTATGTTGCGAAAATTTTGTGTGTAAAACAGGATATGAAAAATGAGGCCAATTTTCTGTTGCTAGAAATAATATAAATTTTGGGAACTTTCATTAATATCTCGAAAACTGTTGAGAATTTTGTTAAACGGAAGAATACCATTAGAAAGCTTATTAAATGTTCTACATAAAAGGTTCTAATGAAAGTTTTGATTAGGCGATGTCAATCGGAGAAATAAGAGCTTAAAGCTTTAAAGTAATTGATTTCGCTTATTCGAAGTGTTCTTTTTGTCTGTATTTTATTCCTTGTTATTTTTTAATTGCTTATAGTTGGATAATGTATTCGAAAATAAAACAGGTTAAGTAAAATAACAAAAACAATTTATTGTTAGAAATATAGAGTTCCAAGATTCCAAGACCTTGTAACTAGCGGGACGGTTTCTAGTGTTGCCGACCCTTCCAGGTAAGATTGTAAATCCTACCTTTCAAGACTGGTGGAACCAAAATATAACTGTCAGGGTTCGGTCACTGCTACTTAATAAAACTACATTTTATCGTAAAAATGGTTTTATTGTGCCGACGTTTCGGCTTGAACTTCAAGCCTTCATCAGGGCTGTAAATACAAGTAGGACACATTTAACACTAATATATGCACATATCTATGTAAATATACCTAACATATATATATATATATATATATATATATATATATATATATACATATATAATATATATATATTTATATATATGCATATACACATACACATATACACGCACACATATGTACATATATATGCCCACATACATACACATATGGGGTATGTATTATTAAGTAGCAGTGACCTAACCCGGAAAATCCCTACCTTGCATCATCAACGGTCAACGATCTCCTCTCAACAAAATAATAACTGCTTCTATTTTAATCTTTCGAAATTAGACTAGGGATAAGAACGGAACCGCGCTAAGATGAGGCAGTTCCTGCGAGTCGGACTTTTACTGTTAAATGCAATTAAAAACAACAACAACCAATTAAAACGTAAGGTAAAAAGATACAAAAAAAAAAAAAAAGTTCAAAAGAGCAAAACTAGCAATTTCGAAGATTCGAGCACTTATTTATGTATTTGACATCACCGCATCAAAAAGTACACCGTTTTTGTGGGGAATTTAGTAATATTTCCATGATGATTACTATCTAGTTACCACGATTTCCCAACAGTTTTCGACATATTTACGAGTATGTACGTATTTCGTTATTAGTACAAATAATTGCAGATTAAATCAATCGATGTTAAATAAATAAAAGAAAACTAAAACTCTAGTAAATAAAAAGATAGCGTAAACGACCATGAGCCTAAACTATACCAGTAGTTTGTCGGTCAAGGTTGAGCAGGTGGCGCACTAGTGAACTAATTCTTGGCTAGCACAAATAGTGCTGGTTTTGTTGACAATAATAGTTTATCACCGATAAAAAACAATTAAATTTATTTACAATTGTCATAATATCATACATTATTATTATTATTATTAGTTTATTGTATGTATATTATAAGAAGGAAGCTCCATCTTTCAAATTTTTGGCAAATTGAAGAAAACGTTTTAAACTTTAGTTTCTTGATATTTTTTTCCATTTTCTTTTTCTTATCATGACATAGCCACTTATGAAAGTAAGACCATAAGGACCCTATCCTACTTTTTTTAGAGTGGTAGTGTCTGGTTTAATGATTTGGATCTGCCTCCTTATTGTGACACGTTCTATAATTAACCCAAAATTTACGACTTTTTCTTCTAAAATAATCGAAATTTGCTTTTGAAAATATTGGACAATCAACAACGGCGGACGAACAAGCAAAACAAGCAAGCGGAAGAGAATCATTTGACTTGAACCTACTTACGACTGAAGACTTACACTTACAAATTACTGAAAATATCCGTCTTGGATGGCAAGCCTCATGGTACAGCACAAGAGACAACCTCCTAAGGGAGATAAAAAGCAGTACTCATGAATG
This sequence comes from Gonocerus acuteangulatus, assembly GCA_946811695.1. Taxonomy (NCBI): domain Eukaryota; kingdom Metazoa; phylum Arthropoda; class Insecta; order Hemiptera; family Coreidae; genus Gonocerus; species Gonocerus acuteangulatus. The sequence continues at coordinate 54,360,717 of OX328131.1, forward strand.
GCAAGCTAGTACACAGCTATCAAGACGTGATGAAGTAGTAATTACAAGACTTAGAATTGGACATACACATTTAACACATTCCCATCTCATGACTAGACAAGACAGTCCAATATGTCAGACATGCAACAGACAACTAACAGTTAAACACTTACTTACAGAATGCAGAACACGAGACTATTTAACGATTCCACATGACATGTCCGAACTATTTTCTGAAAAAAGCCCACACATTGTTACCATTCTACAACACTTACATAAAATGAAACTGTGCGACAAAATATGACTCAACAGAACGTATGTATGGTTTAATGAAGCGATTGTAAATAACTGTTTTTGTATGTTTGAGTGTGTGTGTGTGTGTGTGTGTGTATGTGTGTGTGTGTATGTGTGTGTGTGTGTGTGTGTGTATGCGTGCATAAGAGCGGCTTCTGTATACAATGTCCTTACATTAAATCCCTCAAGACATAGAATAATGATTTTTATATTGTAACAAACTATCAGACACTCTATTATTTATTTGTTCCTACAATATTTCGGTTATTGTTTTGTTTGAAGTTTTTATTTATTTATTTTATTTTTTTTATTTTCTTTATCCCTCTTTTTTTTTCTAATGATTTTCTATGCTTTGTCTCTTTGTGTTTATACTTTATAAATTTAAATTTTTTTTTTTTTTTTTTTTTTTTTTTTTTTTTTTTTTTTTTTTTTTTTTTTTTTTTTTTTTTTTTTTTACCTATTTCCTTAATTTTATTGAATTAATTTTCACGCAGTATGCGAGCATATCACCTTGCTGTTGTGGTGCTCCGTAACAAATAAACATTTCATGGAGCCAATCGCCTACGTTACGTAGCTCCTTAACAGAATAAATAAATAAATAATGCTTTTAATCATATTTTCAATCTAGCAAGCTCATATGACGACAAAAACAAAAAAATATAAAATACAAAAAAAAAATCAATTAATGCAAAATTCAGTTATCTTATCGCTCTGTTTCTATCAAATCATCATCGTCAGTGTTGTTGAAGATGCTACAAATTTTAATTTATTGTAGAATGGCATCTCATTCAGTCCGACATATTTGTGTGCTAGGCGCATTACGGCATTGTAGTTCTTAGATTTTTTGGGATTAATTGTCTGTATGTTGGTCAGAAGGTCCCAACAACAATAAATAAATAATATCCGTGTTCATAAAATAATAAATAAAATAAAAACTTTATTGCTCTTGCATAAATAAAATAATAAAACTTAACTCCAATAAATAAATAAAAGTATAAGACGACTGTCAATAAATAAATGAAATAAATAATTGTTCATAAATAAAAAGTGTTCATAAATTAGAAGAGATCAGTTGTAGGGAATGACGTAACTTAGGCTGATGTGTAGATCTCCATGCGGAGAGTTGGTGGCCGGGAGATTGGATCTCGCTGGTACTGCTTGTACCGAGTAGGTAACTTGGGGTTATCGCAAGCTGCTTTAAATCTAGCAAAATGTTCAGTACTTGCGGATAAATCCTAGTGTACAGAGATGTTGGGCCGGTTTTGGTGGTTCTCTCGGAGCAGGCAGCAGGACATAGAATGCTAGGAGAACGACAATTGGCTTGAACTGCTGAGATGCCGAATCCTCCGGTTATCTGCTCACTATCTGGATACTAACTAACTAACTCTAACGGTAAAAATTATTCCCGCGGGCAAGCTCCATTAAAACTTTAGTGCAGCGTGCTTTTCTCCCGCGGAAAAATATAATTTAAAACAAGCTCCGCTACAGTTTTTAAGAGCAGGGGTTGGCTGTACGGAGATGGAAAGTCAATAGTGGACCTGACACAGTGGTTTAGTTGCTGTCATTCCACTATTGAAGTGACCAGAGCTGCTGTCTTATTCTACCAGAAAATGGGGATAGTTTTTAAATCCATGATAATGTTCAGCAAGCCCGTCAATTGTCCAGTTATCATATATTTTTTAATCATTATTTTCGGCAATTATATTAATTAATAATTATTAAGTTATAATTTAATTTGCCAATAAAACTGCACAATCTTAGCGCGTGTCCATTCTTATCACTAGTATCAGTCGGAACATTTAGAATAGAAAAAGTTTTTCTAAAAAGTTTTCACTAATTTCATCCAAAAAAACGTGTTCCTGTGGACGGATTCTGCTAGTTAACGACTTTGATGTTTAAAATGATACAAACTATTTTTGTACCAAATTCTATTAAGATCGGTTCATTTTTTGTGTAGGCAGGGAACGAACAGACACATATATATATATATATATATATATATATATATATATATATATATATTCTGGTCCTAAAACGTGGAGGTTTCTAGTAGTAACTTCTGGAATGCGTCATTAGGTCAATTAGGGAAATGGGTTTTTCCCTATGTAGGGACACCGAAAATATTATCTACCTTATGTATGTTTTGTCCTGAGATTTTCGGAAATATATCTTACTGTACATGTTTGGCCCAGATTTGGCGCATCAACAAATCTTGGCCATTAGCGCCGAAACCAGGGTGCAGCGATGAATTTTCTCAACGAGATCTGAGATGAGAAAATTCCTGCCGCCGCACACTGGGCAAAATGACTTTTACGGCGTCAAAAGTCGAAAATGTGATGTCGTCGTAGAAAGTCAATTCACGTGTCAAAACGCGCTCAAGTCTTGTATTCATTAAAAACAGAACATTTTTTTTATCTATTTTAACCCAAACCTGTTTAAAACAATAAGGAAGGCAACCATTGCTATTCTCTTCCACTTCCTCGGTATAGTCTTGTTCCAACTATGGTCCATTTAAGTTGTCTTTTAAAAATTCTGAGCAAATTTTATAAATTATTTTCACAATGGATTTATTACCTAGTGGTATGTTCTTTATAAATACATAATATATATCTCATAACAGAAAGGCATATCAAAGAAAAAAAAATATTAATGAAATTATTACTAGATTGTTCATATTTTGTTGATTACTCAAGTTTGAGTAAGGTTTAAAAAAAAGTTCCACAAAGTTCCACTTCCAAATATTTTTTTTCGATAAGCCTTAAGCTTCTACTTTACTGTCTTGAGACTTTCAGCTCCCACTTCTTCCCCCTTTTAATGCAAATTTAAATTTAGTTTAGGCAGTCAGATAGAAGCTGAAGAATCCGCGGCGCACAGTGGGCGAAAATCACATTTTAGGTGGACAAAATTAAAAAAAAAATTACAAATCACTTACTAAATACTGTCTAGTATTAGTAGGATTAAGGTAAAATGTAGATATTTACTTTCTTGGTTCATGAACGGGCGCGGAAGGGAATATTAATCGGATTCTAAGAAAGGGAACATTTTTCCCAGTGTTTATTGCAGTTTTGTTCTTGTAATTACTTTTCCATTTTTTTAACAGAAACTATACATGATTATTTAAATTTCATGTTACCGATGTATATGTAATTAGCCTATTGAAGTGTAGTTTACCACATGATCCACTTCAAGAACTGTCATTAGAAAATGAGGCAGACGATACTGGCTTGTCAAAAGAAAATGCTGAAGGATGTAGCAGTTTTGAATCAGACGATGATTGATGGATAATTCGTTTTTAACGCATAATATAATTGTAGATTTTGTTATTATTAAAAAAAACAAAAAAAAAAAAAAAACAAAAAAAAAACAAGTCAGTACAATTACTTTTTTCTTCAAGTTGTTAGTCTATTTTTGCTATTTATTTTCGAATTATAGTCTATGTATTATTTTTTATGAATATATGTATTATGTTTATGTAAATAATAGATGTAAAAAGGTACTACTTAAATGTTCCATAGATTTACAAAATGTTTTCCCAATTTTTATCTATTATGTCAAAGAATTTGTGAGTCTACAACATTTGTTTGTTGGATATACTAAAAACTATGGGTCAACGAATTTTTTAAATATTTTCCCGATCTCAGTGAACTCAAAAATATTGAAAAAAAACAAAAAAAATAATTTTGTCGCCCTAAAAGTGGATTTTTGCCCAGTGTGCGCCGGTGGGGATCGAATCCACCATCTCCCGCTTATGAATCTAAGGCTCTAGCCACTAGACCACGGGAGACCACACTGTATTTGTCGTCCAAAGGTTTTGTTGCACCTCATATGAATGAGTGCAGTTTTTAGTACGAGCATATATAATCGATATAGTGTGAAAATTATGTTACGGATGTTAATATGCATTGAGGTAGTTACACGGAGAAAAAAAACAGCCTGCCGGCAGCCAGAAAACTGTGACTCAGTGCCAGTATTTTGAAATAGGACATTTTAGTCTAAAATAGGATTCTACATATTTCAGCCTAAAATAGGATCCCACTAGTTAGAATGCCCGCACTTTATAATAGGGTGCTGGAATGCTAGCAGCCTACAGAGAGATGACTTTATTATGTGGATAAAAAAGAACAAAGGTAAATTCAGAGTAATAATAATGAGACTTTATTTGGGTGTAATTTACATATACACTTCTTAACAAGTAGATATTTACAAGTAGGTAAGAGGTATACACTTTTTAACAAATATAGATATTTACAAGTATTAGGTATTCGGTACAATGTACTTATGAACAATATTGAACAAGTAGGTCTAGAAATAAAATATTTTTTTTTGTTTCCATGACACTTATAGCCGCATTCATAAAGCCGAAGACAGTTGATTTCAGCATCTGTTCAAACAGAAACAAAAAGAAATTTTTTTTAATAACAAAAGAAAAGTTGATGTTGTGTTTTAAATTAAAAAGAAACATAAATAGGCATTTTTTCTAGTTTAAAATGTCGCAGTAAATTCAAAGCTGCCAGGGTATTTATTACAAAATAAATATAAAATAAGGTTTTTGTCTATGGATATGATCATAAATGAAGGAACTCTAGAAACAGAATGGACACCAAAATAAAAGTCTACTAATACAATTTTGAACTAATATTCTCCCCGTATTCTAGGAACGTATACAAAATGACTTCCATCAGTTCTCAGCTTACCAGGCTTATTGAACTCCATCTTCAGTTGGTTCTATACCCGCAGCTCCATGTTATATTAAGGGAATATATTCTTGAAAAACAAACACAACTTTCTTCATTCTATTGTATATAACATCTGCTTTTATTATTTAAATTTTAACGTCCATTTATTATTAACTACGAATTTTAGGACGGGTTATCTATAGGTTACCACCCTCATCTGCTTTTAAAATTAATAATAAAAACAAGAGCCTGAACTCTGTTCTGGCGGTACAGTCTGCATCCCGCTTTAGGCTTCCAATACCTGCTGTCTTATATAGGATTCCTTAACTGAAAGGAACTTAAATGTAGAATGCATACAGGCTCTTGTTTTTATTATTTAATTTAAAAACAGATGTTATATACAATAGAATGAAGAATGTTGTGTTTGTTTTTCAAGAATATATTCCCTTAATATAACATGGAGCTGCGGGTATAGAACCAACTGAAGATGGAGTTCAATAAGCCTGGTAAGCTGAGAACTGATGGAATTCTTTTTTTATACGCTCCTAGAATACGGCTAGAATATTAGTTCAAAATTATATTAGTAGACTTTTATTTTGGTTTCCATTCTGTTTCTGGAGTTCCTTCATTTATGATCATATCCATAGACAAAAACCTTATTTTATATTTATTTTGTAATTCCCTGGCAGCTTTGAATTTACTGCGAAATTTTAAACTAGAAAAAATGCCTATTTATGTTTCTTTTTAATTATATAAAACACAACAACAACAACTTTTCTTTTATTATTAATAAAAATTTCTTTTTGTTTCTGTTTGAACAGATGCTGAAATCAACTGTCTTCGGCTTTATGAATACGGCTATAAGTGTCATGAAAACAAAAAAAATATTTTATTTCTAGACCTACTTGTTCAATATTGTTCATAAGTACATTGTACCTAATACCTAATACTTGTAAATATCTATATTTGTTAAAAAGTGTATACCTCATACCAACTTGTAAATATCTACTTGTTAAGAAGTGTATATGTAAATTACACCCAAATAAAGTCTCATTATTATTACTCTGAATTCACCTTTGTTCTTTTTTATCCACATAATAAAGTCATCTCTCTGTTGGCTGCTAGCATCCTATATGGGTAGGCTGCTAGAGGATCCTATCAGAGTGCCAGCAATCTAAAGTCTAGGGGTACGCACTTGAAAGTAGAGTGCTGGGCACTCTATTGTTGGATGCTAGCTTTAACAAGAACTCTTGAACTCTACTATAGGATGCAGAATTAGCATTCCAGCACTCTATTATAAAATGCGGGCACTCTAACCAGTGGAATCCTATTTTAGGCTGAAATAAGTGGAATCCTATTTTAGACTAAAATGTCCTATTTCAAAATACTGGCACTGAGTCACAGTTTTCAGGCTGCCGGCAGCCTGAAAGTAGATGCGAGCAGCCTGTTTTTTTTCTCCGTGTAAGTTTGTTATCTCTTTGTAATTAGACCTCCTTCCGTCTGACGAGAATTATTGCAGACAGAACTGCCGTCTCGAGATCTTAGAAGTAATTTTCCGCGAATCGTTAATTCTGTGTGAGACCGGATTACCCGGTAGGAGAGGCGGGGGTAATTAAATACAAGAGAGGCGCCGCTCTCTATTAATCCTTAGTTTTTTATCATTAACTCTACATTACGGTGGTTTCATGTCAGAATAAAGGGCTGGTAATTATATTCTCCAGTGGTCTAGTGCATTCTACAATTACTGCAGGCCCGAAACGTCGGGATGCAAGTTCCGCTGAATAGTTCATTATGGAGGTTAACGATGTCTGGGGATGGACTTTGCAGGAAGTTTATTTTTAGTCTTATTTAGATTTATTTTGTTGATATGTTTGAATTTATATCGCTATAATAAAGCGATATTAATTCAACATATCATATCATACATGATCAACATATCATATCAACAGCATATCATATCATGATTATATATATCATATTGCGTTAGGAATTGACGACTCCAAAGGCGCGACCAGCGAGACTGCAATGTGAGTTTCTTTGACAATTGATGCTTTAGCATCATTTGGATCTTTGGCGACATCAGATTCTTTGAAAACATGCAATCCATTGTGGCAATATTAGGCCGTTTGGCAACATCGGGACATTTGATGACATTTGAAGTTGGAATCGTCAGGCCCTATCGCCAGAAGAAGTCCTTTTACAATATGAGATGATGGGTAAAATCAGTTTCTTTTACAACAGATGCTTTGGTACCATAGGATTCCTTGGCAACATCAGTTCCTTTGATAACATGCAATCCATTTGGCTAAATCAGGTCGTTTGGCAACACCAGGACACTTGATGACTTCAAGACCTTTGGAATCGTCAGGCCCTATCGCCAGGACAAGTCCTTTGAAAATATTTCAATTGTCCTTCCTACCTCTTGTAAATTGTAAGCATATACACTGAAGAGCACTCTGGCATAAATTATTAAAAGAAAAAGTCGCTTGAGATCTTTAGTGCACTTTATAAAATTTATTGCGTTTATAAACGAGATCTGCGATGAATTAATTAAAAGAGGATTGCCTTGTTCGCCCCATCCAGGATGGAATCACCTTTGAATGATATAAAGAAAAGAAGCGGACAAAGACTAAGGTCAAAGCGAACGACGACCTACAGACTGAGTTTCGTCATGGTCCTGAAGGACGTCAGGGTATCTCGGCGGGACCTTCTTAGAATGTAAATCTCTCCCTCCGAGGAGGAAAAAATATATTACGGATTTGGTATGCGGGATTCGCAAAAGGAAAACAAGCCAAAAAGAAATAAAAGGAAGAAAAATTATTGTTCCATGTGTGTGGGAAAAATAAAAGTGTTTCGGTGCGGCGTAGGAAAGCTGCAGATGTTCGGCGCGAAAACGGGGTTTCCCGTTACTTTGTAAAAAAGAGGACTCGATTCCAGAACGGGAAAGTAACTCCAATTACATTGGGCCGATCGGAATCCAAAAAGGACGACAAACCAAAAAGAGGGCTTTAGGCTCCATTATTATAGGGTTGCCTTATTCCCTTGGTCCATTCCTTAGGGTGGATACTATTTGCAAAAATAACACTGATTGGTGCAAAAATAATTGAGGATTTCAATATTCATTTTTGATATCCATTTAACAAAGATAAAGTCTAGTTAATGGATTATAAACAATGTATAGGCATAGAAATACAAAAATACAATAGAGTATGGTATAGTCAATATTATTGATTACACAGGCACACAAAAAAAGTGGTATTTTCCAAAGACGCCATACATATCGCACTATTATTTCTAAAGTGACACAACTAAACTGAAGATGTATGAGGGAGTAGCATTAAGACAGGAAGAGTGACACAAGTACCTTCTGTTGTAGAAGCTCTGTACATACAGTTTTGATGATTGATAATGAGATATTTACCTTGTGTTTTAAAGTCATAACTGAAAAACGCCGATTTTTGAGTTTTGTCACTTTAGAAACACTAGTGCGATATATACTTATGTGTTTCGACAGGCTTAATCCGAATCCGGAGTCCGTTTCACTCCATCACGTCAGGTTTAAGAGCATTTGAAGGTCTAATTTCGTATGAAGCCGTTAAAGAAGAAATGATTAGAGCTTCCATGGTTTCTATTGTCGCTGAATTCGAATCCGAGGTTTCAACGAAGAACTTGCCTATTTTGCATAATTTAATTTTGACTGCAGATTCATTTTTTTCCCCCAAATTAAACATTTTTGTCGTTGAAATGACCTTGATTTTGCGCCGATGGGTTGAAACAGACCTCGGAATTAAGCAACCCTCAAATTCCATCGTTTTGAGGGTTGCAGAATTCGAATCCGAGGTCTATTTCTCTAGTTGTTTCTTCTTAAAAGACTTCATCCAAAATTTTACCTTAAATGCCCATAAAACTGACATGCATTCGGATTCAGCGTGTAGAAATACATAAGAATATATGTCTTTGGAAACGACCACCTTTTTTTTGTGTGTGCCTGTGTTATTGAGTGTACTGGACTCAATGGAATAATTATTTCACTGGGCGTCAAATATCTGACGAGGAAGCAAAGAAGCAGATAGGATTTCTGAAGAAGCAGGAAGCATTTTGGCAATGGGAAATCAAATTGATATCAAAATGGGTAGTTACCCTTATCCAATTATAGGTCAAAGTCATAATCGGATCCAATTTTTCCTTTCACGTTCTTAGCACATTTTCTCCCACCATGGTGGGCAATTCATTGATGAACCTGATATAATAGGATAGATGCCAACGGCCATAGCCAAGGTGAATACCACGGTCCCCGTAGAGCTCTTCGGGCGTGGCCAGCACCCGAATGGGTAACCGCTAGAGAAGAACAGGTGCCGTTGGTATTATTAAAAGGTGACAAGCCTTAGATTTGCCGGTTCTATTAGGCTAGAGGTTTATACGCCATGAAATAAAGTCCGACTCACAGGAACTGCGTCATCTTGGCTTGTTTCCTTTCTTATCTCTAGTGCCAGTTGGAAAGGAATAGAAGCAGTTGCTGGTTGCTTTGATCAATCTTGGAAAATGTATCTTGAATAAAAGCAATATTCGAGGTGCGACAAGACACAGGAAACTGACAGTAGCCAAGTTACACAGAAGCGGTAATTACTCAATCCGCCTTCTCACTCATCTTAAGGAAGGCCGTATAAGTCAATACAAAACTAAAATACCCCTTTCACTGATCAATGCATTATAAAAAACAACCAAATAAAATGTGAGGTAAATAGAGTGAAAACAAAAAGTTCTAAAGAACAAAAGCAACAACGGTACAGTAGTAGAAAATATCCACAATAGTCCCACTCGGAAAGCTCTATTTTTAACAATAAAAAATAGTTTCTAATTTTACTTATCGTGTTTTATTGGCAAACACATTTACCTAATACACACACATTACAGCAATTACAAAAATAACAATCAATAAAAAATTAAGAGAACACAGACAGAAAGAACTGTTCAAATAAACAAAACCAACTACATCTAAGTTTTATGCCCTTCTTTCTCCAACTGTGGCCGACCCATCGAAATCTTCTTCAGATCCTTATTTGAAAAGAATTTAGTAAGCATTGGAATGGTCACCTCCTACTTACTACGATTTTGAACCGTTTTCGAGATATTTAAAAAAATATACAAACTTCTCATGCCTGTTAATAATACATTTTAGCGCGGTTCCTCCCTCCCATTAAAGAGAGGAAACCCACTTATGACGCAATCCGGAAGTGCCAACACGAAAATTTCATGTTTCAGATCCCATAGATCAATAATATGACAGTGGTTCAAATTTGTATATATATATATATATATATATATATATATATATATATATATATATATACACAGCTCAAAAATGGACCGATTTTAATGAAATTTGGTACAAAAATCTTTCATATAATTTTAAAGGTAAAGTTCGTTAAGCAGTAGAACCCGTCCCCCGGAACATGGCTTTTAGAGCAAAATTCGTTCAAATAAAATCGGAACGCTTACGTTTTTGAGCCAATATACATGCTGGTACTCGTTTAATATGTTTCTTAACGTAGAAAAAACGAATGAAACCATTTTTAAAGCGATATTTGTAACCGTTTTCCGGAAACATTTAAGCACCTACTTTTCCGAGCTAATTTTCAGTTTGGGTATTCAGAAATGATTAATTAAGTTGAAACTCGTTTCAGATGTTTGATATTCATCTAATCTAAGATAGATAAAATCTGGCTCCGTTTGGAATTAAGGATGTACTAGGAATAAAATTCTTCATTACAGGCTTGAAAAGTTTTAGGAGTTTCATATATTTTCTAAAATATCTCGAAAACGGTTGGGAAATCGTGGTAAATAGAAGGAAGCCATTCGAGAGCTTACTAAATTCCCTACAAAAAAGGTTTAGGCGTAATTTTCGATGGGGTGAGGGAAATCCGAGAAATAAGTGCTTAATACTACGAACAAAAAATATTTTTATAAAAAAAAACTATTTTTTTATACATGCACAAGACATGTTTTGTAAACGATTATGATGTTTAGCAAGTAATTGGCAAAGGTGAGGAGAATACCTGACGTACAAAAGTAAAAATAAAAAAAAAAAATCAAATTTTAACAGCCTTTCTCTGCCACAGTTACCCAAATATACATAAATTCTGCCTACAATCCCACGCCATAGCTAAACCTCGCCAGAGCAATAATTTGTTGACGGCACTACTGAACTAGTTTTCACTACTCCCATAGAGGTAGGCTCTCAGGGTCATTTTTACCACTCGCTTAATGACGTCATAATGATACTCTGCGTCATTAATATGCTCACCTAATGTGCGCAGGTTCTAGCAGACTCTTGACCTTAATGATGGCCGTTTAGTGTTTGTAATTTTCTCATTTGTCTAAGGAGTGGATTATAACACTTAGGAAATTTGTCGTTGTAGTGTGCTTAACGAATAAGTAATTTGTCGTTGTAGTGTGCTTAACGAATCAGTAATTTGTCGTTGTAGTGTGCTTAACGAATAAGTAATTTGTCGTTGTAGTGTGCTTAACGAATAAGTAATTTGTCGTTGTAGTGTGCTTAACGAATAAGTAATTTGTCGTTGTAGTGTGCTTAACGAATAAGTAATTTGTCGTTGTAGTGTGCTTAACGAATAAGTAATTTGTCGTTGTAGTGTGCTTAACGAATAAGTAATTTGTCGTTGTAGTGTGCTTAACGAATAAGTAATTTGTCGTTGTAGTGTGCTTAACGAATAAGTAATTTGTCGTTGTAGTGTGCTTAACGAATAAGTAATTTGTCGTTGTAGTGTGCTTAACGAATAAGTAATTTGTCGTTGTAGTGTGCTTAACGAATAAGTAATTTGTCGTTGTAGTGTGCTTAACGAATAAGTAATTTGTCGTTGTAGTGTGCTTAACGAATAAGTAATTTGTCGTTGTAGTGTGCTTAACGAATAAGTAATTTGTCGTTGTAGTGTGCTTAACGAATAAGTAAGTTGTCGTTGTAGTGTGCTTAACGAATAAGTAATTTGTCGTTGTAGTGTGCTTAACGAATAAGTAATTTGTCGTTGTAGTGTGCTTAACGAATAAGTAATTTGTCGTTGTAGTGTGCTTAACGAATAAGTAATTTGTCGTTGTAGTGTGCTTAACGAATAAGTAATTTGTCGTTGTAGTGTGCTTAACGAATAAGTAATTTGTCGTTGTAGTGTGCTTAACGAATAAGTAATTTGTCGTTGTAGTGTGCTTAACGAATAAGTAATTTGTCGTTGTAGTGTGCTTAACGAATAAGTAATTTGTCGTTGTAGTGTGCTTAACGAATAAGTAAGTTGTCGTTGTAGTGTGCTTAACGAATAAGTAATTTGTCGTTGTAGTGTGCTTAACGAATAAGTAAGTTGTCGTTGTAGTGTGCTTAACGAATAAGTAATTTGTCGTTGTAGTGTGCTTAACGAATAAATAATTTGGAAGGTTTACGATGAAATTATTAATATTTTGCTTATTTTTTTTGTAACCATTAATTTATATATTAAAAATTCCTGCGTCCTCCCTCGATTCGATTCCTATTGGGGATGATGATTTTTCTCTAATTACAATAAAAAAAAAAAAAGCATCAGCCCAATCTGCGATAGAAATGGGTGAGTATCCTGTTGAAAAACTGCCCAAAAATATTTGTAAAAGTGAATATTAATTTGAATAAATAATAATTAATAATATTAATAAATAATTAATAAATAAAAATTCTCTAAAACACGACCCTGGAACCCAGTTCCTTTCCTCTTTGAGCCGATTGCCAAAATAACAATAGGTCCGACTAGCAGGAACTGCGTCATCTTCATAGGAGCGCGGTTCCGTTCATATCCCTAGGGTCATTAGCAAAAGAGTAGTAGCAGTTATCAGTAGGTTTTGATCTTTAGTGAAAAATATAAAATATCTCAAAGAGAAGGATAATTTAAGGCACCACAACAGGAAACTCATAATGATGATTAGATAGTTAGCCGTCGAGGTGATAAGTACAGATGGAATGGTTGGGATTCGGCTAAATAAACCTCAATATGATTTTGTTTTAAAAAAATCTATATTTCGGACGTCCCCCCACCTTTTGCTGTTTCCAGTTACATATACCCCTTGCAGATTCCTTTTTTTCCTTAGACACTTTCACAATGGTTACTTAATTGCCAACCTTGGTCTTCCTCTGCCGCTCGGCATTTCCATTGGTATGTAGTATCTTATTTCTTTGTAAAATTAATTAATGTTACTATTAGCTACTATATTTGTCATTGGTATATAGTTCTCTTATTTCTTTGTAAAATCAATTAATGTTACTAATTACTATTAAAATCAATTACTGTACCTATTTTCTTTTTCATTCTACTCATTCTAAGAATTTTAAGACGATATGTTCTGTTATAAGTTAAACTGTATCTATAGTTCTGTTACCTATCACAATTATAAATTTTTCTTGATTGTTTCTGTATTAATTTCTTTTTTTTGTCATTTTAGCTGACGAAGGCTACCAATGAGTAGCCGAAACGTCCGAAATATAGATTTTTTTAAAACAAAATCATATTGAGGTTTATTTAGCCGAATCCCAACCATTCCATCTGTACTTAGGAAACTCATAGTATTCTAAGCGGAAATTACTCCCCCACCTTCTCAACGTTCGTCATGGGAAACACTATTACCAATACAATTCTCATTTTCATATCTTATTTTATTAAAGTACTAATTTTACTATTAAATGCAATAAAAAAAAAACAACCAACGTTAGGTAAATAGTGACAAAACTAATAAAACGCCGAAAAGAATAAAACTAACAATTTTGAAGTATTAAGCACTTATTTCTTGGATTTAAATCGCCTCACCGAAAATGAGATCTTAACCTATTTTGTAGGGAATTTAGTAAGCTTTCGAATGGTTACCTTCCACTTACAACAATTATTCAGTCGTTTTCGAGATATTTCAGAAAATATACGAAATACCCAAGACTTTTCATGCCTCTTAATGAAATATTTTATTCCTAGTACATCTTTAACTCAAAACGGAACCAAATTTTATCTATCTTGGATTACATGAATATAAAACATCTGAAATAAGTTTCGACTGAATTAATCATTTCTGAATACCCAAACTGAAAACTAGTTTTGAAAAGTAGGTGTTTGCACATTTCTCGAAAACGGTTACAGATATCGCTTTAAAAATGGTTTCCTTCGTTTTTCTACGTTATGGAACCTATTAAGCGAGTGCCTGCAAGCATGTGAACTCGAAAACGTATGAGTTCCGATTTGATTTCGCTCCAAAATCCATATTCCGGTCAACGGATTATGCTGGTTAACGAACTTGACCTTTCAAATTAGACAAAAGATTTTTGTAACGAATTTCATCAAAATCGGACCATATCCACTTACCACGATTTCCCTACAGTTTTCGAGATATACGAAAATATACCAAGATCCCAATACTTTTTATGTCTGTGGATATTTTTTTAAGTATTTCCCAAGCATCAAAGGTTTTTCAACGTTGCCCATCGATTTGCTACGATTACGTCATAAGTCAGTTGACGAAACACGCTTGAAAAAATTGCATCAGACAAACTGAAATAATTTTCTGGACAGTTCCTTATAGCCGCAAATATTTTTTTGTTTGTTTTAGGATAAAAAAAAGTACTAAATACACATGTAATAACCGAGACATTTATGTCAAACGTCAAGTAAAAAATAACAGAGATTTAATAAATAAAAATAAATCCCTAAATGGGTGGTATAATAATGAACCTCCGTTAAAATATCAAGGACATCAGGTAAATTCCTGACCTTAATCTCTGGGGCTTTGAACCCGAGGAACGAAGGTTGAATGGGGAACGCTTAGAGGCCATTCACAAATCTTATCGCGTAGCTGGTATCTTTGGGGTTTTTTTAGGTTTATTTTTTTCTTTTTATTGCTTCTTTTCTGGCGTGAGAAAGATGTAGTTAAGTTGGGAGTTTATTATTGAAACTGATTTCACTTATTCGGAAATACTTGCGTAACTGAATATAAAACCTTAGGCGAAGAATGATTCCGTTTTTCAATAGTTTAAGTTGTAATACTGCCTTATGCGATCAAAATTAAAGTCATTTTCTTGAATTTAGAAATAAAAAATAAAGCAATATTCAAAAGTTTTACAAGGAATGCTAAAAGTATCAAAAAAAAAGTTCCAATTCTTCGAAAAAACAATGGCGGCGTGTCTGAACGGAAACCCTCTTTTTTCGAGGGCGATAGTCTCCAGGCGGAAATTTATAATCTAGAACTAAAAACTAAAATTATTTCGAAAAAATAACGTTAAATCCAGTAAAGTGCGTAGGATTTTTAAGAAATATGAATATTTTTTGAAAATGGTGAACAGTTATTCACTTCCTCTTAAAAAGTCAGTCGAAAATCGGTCATAAAATCATTGTAACTCAATAAATCAAATACATCCTACGTACTTTACTAGCAAATATCATTAACAAACTGCAGTTAAAAATTTGAAGTTGATCGGGCAAAAATTGAAGACGCCAGAGAATCGCCCGATTTGAAGAACATATTTGAGAAAACGACTTTAAAGTTTAACGCTCTGAAATGTTAATTTTTTTCGTATTATTTTTTTTCATACATTCTTGTAAAAAAGATTAAAAAAATGGGTTTTGATTTTAAAATGTACTGAAGGAGGAGATACAAAAAGTTAACAATTAAAAAGGGACCAATCCAAGCTTGCTCAAAATCTTCTTCATACCAGCACCGCGTTCACTCGACATTGGGACTTAACTAGTAAAATCGCATTTTTTGCCCATTTAAATTTTTTTTTTTTTTCACATAAACACTCTTGGATATCATTTTCGATTAGTTAAGGAAGAATTTTAGAACATAAAAAAAAAGTTACAATGTAGTATTACCCTTTAAGAGCGTGCCGTTTAAACTCTTAACGACCCAAGTTATATTAAAATGTATGCAAAAAATTCCCGTTTTAGTGGGTTTCCTACCTATCTGCATAGGGAGGAACCGCACTATGAGATTGAAATCATGAGGAATTTGGCAAGTACCTTGTAGAAAATATATAAAATCATTTTTTTTTTTATTTTTAGCTGAAGTTGAAGTAGGTTGCCAAAAATTAAGCCAAGACATCCAAAATATAGTTTTTTTTCGAAAATCTGAAGGGTGTTCTCAGCCGAATCCCGGACTTCTTATCGCCCTGACTTCATATATGAAATAATGAGAGATAGTCCGAGTTTATATATATATATATGTGTGTGTGTGTGTGTCCCGCATTGAGATCTCATAACTTCAGGGGTTTATTCTGTACCTCATTTGTAGTTCAGGGACGCAGAAATGAGCGTTCAATCTCAACATGTAGCAGAGCTATTCAAACGTTTGTGTATTTTCAAAACTTTTAGTTTTGTTTTTTTTTTATGAAAAACTGTCTTTTCCAGATTTCTAGTTAATGGATCGTAAATAACGACCACATAATTAGAATCTACATTAAATTTCCAATAGGAGATATAATAAAAAACTTAAATACTACTATTAATATTAGTGTTTTCTTAAATTATTCAATATTTTCTTAATCAGGTATTTGTAGACTTAGAGGTCTACAATGCATCCGCCTCAAAAGTTGCCTTATTTAATAAGTTTTGAAATGCTACCTCGTTGTTACAGAAAAAAAATTATGTGAATCTAATTTTTACTGATTCCTAAGTAAAAACAAATAAATGTGGTTTAATGTGAAGGAGCCATTATGAACACAAGGGTGAAAAATGACAGCAGAACATATTAGAAATAATTACAATTATTGTAAAGAAGAAGAAATTCTTTATTTAAAAATAAATAATGTTTGCTGCCCAAATGTTTTGACTGCTTATCAGCTCGACGGCAGCAATCTCCACCTATGTTTTTGTGTGTGTATATATATATATATATATATATATATATATATATATATATATATATATATATATATATATACACACAATTATAGGAAACTTCAAAAGTCTTAAGAAGTGTCATTGCCCCCTGTATCTTGAGTTATCAGCCTAGACCTTCCACACTATCAGCCCAGGAGATCCAAGACTGAACACGGCATGTGTGAGGATTCCCACCATCGCTAGAGGAGATGTAACATGAAAGAACTTGTGGAAAAAAAGGAAGATAAAGGAAAGGGACTTATCGGTCTATCTGGAACAGATAGTAATGTTTGTGGAGTTACAAAGTAAACCAATAACTGTTGGAAGTTTTAGGTTTATTTGAGTTCAACTCTCAAACACAGTCGAAAGGCAATTTTAAAACTTTGAAAGTCCGCAGGAACTGCGTCATGATAGCGCGTTTTCGTCCCTAATCCTAGTGTCATTTGGGAATTTTTATTTATTTATTCTGAATTTACAACAATGTATTGTGGGGGCCTCCCCGTGGTCTAGAGTCTAACGTCTTAGATTCATATGTGGGAGATGGTGGGTTCCATTCCCACCGGCACACAGTGGCAGCAGTTCCTGCAAGTTATTTCAAGAATATATTTATCTAATTGGGGGGCGAGGTTAGCTCAGTGGTAGAGCACTGGACTAATAAGCTGGAGGCCTGAGTTCAAATCCCGAGCAAGCACTAAAGATTTTTTCTTCTAGTGTCTTCGTTCATGGGTTGAATTCGGCCTCCCTGACCGTCGCTAGGACAACCCAGCCTTTAATTAATTTAAGAATGGATACCCTTGGCTGCTTCGACTGCTAGAGTCGAAGCAGCCAAGGGGAAAATCAGGCGGCCGGAGCTTAGTACTGACCACACTATCTCCCTAGTGTGCCGTATGGTCATGAATCAGATAACTCTATAGTATCTGCCCCTCAGGGCCCTTGTGGCCTGTTACGGGACTGATTTTTTTTTTCTTTATTTATCTAATTATGTTTCTTATATTTAATTTAGTAGAACCCATATTATTATTATTAATGCAGAAGGTATAACAGTTTAGTTTTGATTGTGGAAGTTACATATTTGTATTAATGCAATATGGCTGCAACACTTGCATTTAAATTTCGAGCGCTGTAACATAGATGATTCGCTCATATTTTACAAATCACTTCTTCTTATCAAGTCTTCTTATCATCTTATCAAAACATTATGTATGACAATAAAATTAACTTACAAATTAATATAATAATTTAAATTGCTACAATATATACCCATATTACATAGAAATATAAATATATCTTCTACAAGTATACGAAAATTAAATTTTATTGTACATTTCTCATAATAAAAATAAATAAAATAATATATATACATATATATATATATATATATATGTATATATATATATATATATATATATATACTTTTTCTTCCATTGTTGACCTTAAACTTCAATATACTTGTTTTTTGTAGCCAATAGGTCATGACCTATTGGCTACAAAAAACAAGTATATATATATATATATATATATGTAATAAAAGCAATGAATTACTCCGAAGGAAAGTAGCTATTGAGGTTGGACTCATGACGGAATTTTTGAAAAATTTCTTCAAATCTTTATCGATCCTACCTAGTAGACACCGAAAATGACCCCCATTAAAATTTATATATATCTATATATATATATATATGCATATATATATATATATATATATATATATATATATATATATATATATGTCTGTTAACACGATAGCGGCCAGAGTTTTTGTTTTTTCGTCACGAAACTTGGTATATAGCATTCAATTAGCAAACGATTGAACGAGTTCGTTAACCACCAAAGTCGGTCCACCGGAAGGGGGGGGTTTACCCCGAACCCAAAACACTTATTTGACTTTGTCAGCCGTAATATTTGTTATATTTCAACGAAACTTGGTATTCGTAGTGTTAATATAGAGAGAAAAGTGAGATATAAAAATGAACTAAATCGGTTCATTAGAAGGGGGGGTTTACTCTGGACCCACAATACCAATTCGCCACTACCAGCCGTGATTTTTGGTATATTTCGACGAAACTCGGTATTCGTAGTGCTAATCCACAGGTAAATATGTGTTGTAAAAATAAACGAAATCGGTTCATTAGGAGGGGGGTTTACTCCGGACCCACAATACCAATTCGCCACTACCAGCCGTGATGTTTGGTATATTTCGACGAAACTCGGTATTCGTAGTGGTAATCTACAGGTAAATATGTGTTGTAAAAAGAAACTAAATCGGTTCATTAGAAGGGGGGGTTTACTCCGGACCCAAATTCCTAATATACTCATACCGGTCGTAATTTCTGCTGTATTGTAACGACACGCTGTATACGTCTTGGGTAACTCATGAGAAAGAAGTGTTGTAAAAATGAGCTGAATCGGTCAATCGGAAAGCGGGGGTTTAATTTGTAATATATTTGAATAGAAAAGCCGGCAGACGTAGGTTCACAAAGCCGCCGCAAGGAGCGCTTTCTACCACTAGAGTGACTGTATCCTGTTCCTGCTTTAGATCAAAATACGATAATATTAGGATTTATGTATTTATTACGTAGTGTAGTAGGTACCATGTGTAAACATAACTCTGGATGCAAATTAATAATTGATCAGTTACTCATTACAAAATGAGAACTATTCACGTTTTTATTTTATTTATGTAGGATATTTTAAGCAAATTGTTCTGGAAAGCAGTCTACACTACCCAAATTCTGAGGAAAGTGCTTAGTTATGCAGCTCCTGCGTGACGGACTTTTAAATATACCGAACCGAATGTATTTCAGAGAATCGTCAGACTTCCCAAAAAATATCATGTTGTTTGTTTACAGATTTTATCTTCATTCAATGACAGCTGCACCCTGAAAAGATTTTTTTTCTCCTTTTTTTCTATCATATAATATTAAAATGAAGTATCGCTTTGAGCACATGCTGTGAGACATCTGCCCAGCAAGTGCTTCTCGAGAGGTCTGATATAAAGCCAAGAAAAACCTTCCAGCGTTATTTTTAATACTGTTTTTTTGTTAATCATATGGTTCAATGTCTGAGCATTTTTATATTGAATAAAAATAACAAGTATACTTCGCAATGCTATTATTAGCGCGATGAAGAAATTGTCATTATATTTTTTTTTTTGTTTTTATTTATTTGTCAAATTTTGCAGGTTTTATGAGGATGAATGGTCTGATAGCAACGACTTGTCTTTTACTAACCTCAATGAAGTAACCCGAATCCACTTGCTCCGCCTAAAAACAGGCGTTGCGCAGCATACACTACAAAACATGTAAGCCCTATTCTTGTTTTTGCTGTTCTTCTTTTTTTGTGTGTGTTTGTGTTTTAATCGAAATGTGCTAAAACCTTTGAGAGCAATGGTTGTAAAATGTGTAAAACATTTCACAGAATATGCATATACTTATTTTTATATTACAGGTATATATATTTAAATTTTAACGTCCACTTAATATTGACAACTAATTATATATATATATATATATTTATCTTTTATATATATGGTGAAGGTCCAAAGAATAGTACTCCATTTTCTATGTACTACTTTATTGTTGGCACGCCCTACATGTTTCGTGGCCTTTATGACACCTCCTCAGGGCCCATTAAATCCACATGTGTGGTCAGCTCGCCACCCAAATTACGACTAAATGAATCTAAATATGGGTGGCGAGCTGACCACACCTGGGGATTTAATGGCCCCTGAGGAGGTGTCATAAAGGCCACGAAACATGTAGGGCGTGCCAACAATAAAGTAGTACATAGAAAATGGAGTACTATTCTTTGGACCTGCGCCATATATATAAAAAATAAATAAATATATGAATTAAAGTTCAGAAATACCTGGAATAGAATATATACAGATATATATTCTCTCCAAAATCTTAACAGTTATGTAATTTTTCATTCACTATGACTCCTGAAAGTGTTGTTCCATTCATTCATTAAGAGAAAATCGAAATCTGAATAAATAATCGAAATGTGACCGTAAAAAAAAAAAAAAAAAAAAAAATGTACTCACTGCGGAGGCTGTCTTAGTGTTAATTTATTTAACGAATTTAATAAGTAATCATTAAACTTTGTTGCTAAAAAAAGTGTGGTAGTTTGTAGAAAACCCGTATCAAAATCAGTGACATCTATAATTGGACGTTAAAATTTAATAAATAATTGATTATTATTTTTAATTTATTAATATTATCCATATGATAATTTTCAACTTTTCGAAGGGCTGAGTCGGAACCACCGTCTACAGATGAGCTGGTGAAGAAGGAGCAGCCAGCTCTCTTGACATCTAACCCAGAAGAAAGGTAGGTAAGCACAAAGTATTTAAAAATAGAGAAATGTGAACTTAAATCCTCCAGGAATTTGACATTTAGGTCAATTTATTTTATGTCCAATCGGGAAAGTTCGTGGGTTATTTAATAAACAGGTGAAACAAAAGTCTAGCCAGACAAAGGTATTTTCAAATAAGTGACCGAATCTGCTTCATATTGTAAAGCAAATTCAACAATCATGGCACCCTGAAGAATAATCTTGTTATAGGTAGTTAGTAACAGCTTTATTCAGTCCTCATATATTTTATTTTCAAGTTACATATGGTGCGGCATGTCACACACCAGGTTATTTAACTTTTGTGTGACATGCCGCACCATATGTAACTTGAAAATAAAATATATGAGGACTGAATAATGCTGTTACTAACTACCTATAACATCTTAGTCTTCAACTTAGGATCTACACAATGAATAATATTGTAATCTACTATATATTTGTCAAATACCACTCACTCACTGACTCACTGACTCACTGACCTATCATCGCCCAGCCCAAACCACTTGACAGAAAATTTTGAAATTTTGCATGGACACTCCCTATATAACGTAGGCACTCACTAAGAAAGGATTTTTTGATATTCGAATCTTTAAGTATTTTTAGGGGGGTTTAAAGTTTTAGTTGATTAGAGCAGGCAAGCCAAGGCAGCATGCGTTGCTAGGACGATAACAGAACAGCGGTTACCTTACATTATCTATTTCATAGTATTATTTTTAATTGAGGTTAATTTCCACTATGATTGCAGTCCTTGAATTACTAGAAATAAAATGTGATTTTGTCCCTCATAGAGTTTACGCCCTGGTGATGGCCCATCCGAGGTAATAATATCCCGAACCACTTGACACAAAAATTTGAAATTTTGCAAGGACAATACGTTTAGAGTGTAAACACTCGCTAAGAAAGGTTTTTTGATATTCAAATGTTTAAGTACTTTTAGGGGGGGTTTGAATTATTAAGAAGTTCCTCATCGGCTCAAAAATGGTTCGATTTTGATAACATGTGGTACAAAAATCTTTCTTCTCATTTAAAAGGTCAAGTTCATTCACCAGTTGAATCCGTTTACTGGAACATGGTTTTTGGAGCAAAATTTGTGCGAAAGATTCCGAAACGAATGAAACCATTTCTTAAGCGAGTTCTGTAGCCATTTACTAGAAAAATTGATAGAAATACATTTCAAAACTAATTTTCTGTTTGGGTATTCAGAAACGAAGTATATGGAAAAAAAGTGTATGAACGGTGATACAAAGTTTTCGGATCTCAGTATATTTTCTAAAATATCTCGAAAACGGTTGGGTACTCGTAGTAAGCTGAAGGCGGCTATTCGAAAGGTTACTAAATTCTCTACAAAAAGATTCTGTTGTAATGTTCGATGGGGCGATGTCAATCGAAGATTTCATGCTTTTCAACGTGTATTTCTCTCTGTTTACCTAACTTTTTAAGCGGTTGTTGTATTTCTATTTTTTTTTTTTTTTTTTTTTACTCTCCAACGGAAACAAGCACGGTTACCTCCACATGGTGTTTCCTGGGTAACATTAAAGTCCGTGCAATAATAATCTGTATTTTTTTTTTAATGTTGAATCGCCTAGCCGCTACAACTTATTAAATAATAAATAAATAATAAGCTGTACAAAATTATGTAGTAGCGTTAATTTTGATCATATCTTATTTAACTCAATATAAAAAATACTTATCGCCCGTGGTGAAGCACGGGTATTCAGCTAGTTACTTACATATCCACGACCATAAATTAACGAATATGTGTTGCAATATTGTCGGTAAGTTGAAGACAGAGGTTAAGGTATGAAATATTCACACTACGTCCGTCGGAAGGCACAACTACCGACCCAGCTGCTCGAAAGCTTCTTGCTGGAAATTATTTACGACTGTTTTAAAATTTAAATATACAGCTGGGCATATTTAAATATCCCATAGGCCCAGGGTTGATATTGCCTTATCCCCCTCCATCTAGAGTCGGGGATTAACTCCGAGATAAGGGTGAGGGAATTTGTTAGGAAAGGAGGGGGATTGTATTTCTCTGACTTTATTACAATTAATGCTCCCTATTTAATTTTCGAACCGTGTAAGGGAATTACTTAATAATAAACTCATTTGTTCGACTATATTTACTTCCCGTGTAGTCACTTTTAGCGCGTTTCCAATCTCTCTCTAAAGGAGGAAGCCCGCTTATGAAGTGACGTCATGACGGAAGTGCCGGCTAGAAAATGTTAAAAATCCAGAACCTATAGATCTCAAAAATAAGGGTGGGTCAAAATTGCGGGTATATTATTATTATTATTTTATTTATTAATTATAGGTGCTTCTAATGCCAAGGTCATTAGCACCTCTGTTTTTTTGTTTTGTTTGTATATTATTATTATTATTTTATTTATTAATTATAGGTGCTTCAAATGCCAAGGTCATTAGCACCTCTGTTTTTTTGTTTTGTTTGTATATTATTATTATTATTTTATTTATTAATTATAGGTGCTTCTAATGCCAAGGTCATTAGCACCTCTGTTTTTTTGTTTTGTTTGTATATTATTATTATTATTTTATTTATTAATTATAGGTGCTTCTAATGCCAAGGTCATTAGCACCTCTGTTTTTTTGTTTTGTTTGTATATTATTATTATTATTTTATTTATTAATTATAGGTGCTTCTAATGCCAAGGTCATTAGCACCTCTGTTTTTTTGTTTTGTTTGTATATTATTATTATTATTTTATTTATTAATTATAGGTGCTTCTAATGCCAAGGTCATTAGCACCTCTGTTTTTTTGTTTTGTTTGTATATTATTATTATTATTTTATTTATTAATTATAGGTGCTTCTAATGACAAGGTCATTAGCACCTCTGTTTTTTTGTTTTTTTGTATATTATTATTATTATTTTATTTATTAATTATAGGTGCTTCTAATGCCAAGGTCATTAGCACCTCTGTTTTTTTGTTTTTTTGTATATTATTATTATTTTTTTATTTATTAATTATAGGTGCTTCTACTGCCAAGATCATTAGCCCCTCTGTTTTTTTTTTTTTTTTTTTTTATATTATTATTATTTTATTTGCTATACAGGATTTCTCCTTAGCAAAGGAGGTGGCTTACATATTTATTTAATTAGTACGATTGTTAGTAATTTTAAATTTTAACTTTTATAACTGTTCAACAATTATAGCATATATTTGTACTATTTTACTAATATGAACAAACCATAATAAGCAAATGAGTTGCAAAATAACAATATCTGTATATGAGAAATAAATAATATAACTAATAATACATAAATAAAATCCTCCCCTTATGATTAAAAGAAATATAATCATAATATTAAAACATAAATCAAATGTAAATTAACTGAAAAATGAATTATTAAAAGAACAAAACAAAAACAACAAAAAAAATAAAAAAGTAAAGAATAAAAAAAAAAACAAATAATTAACTTCTATTCATTTAAAATGATCGGCACTTTAGAATTTCCTTAATATATCTAGATATTCCTAAGAGTTTATATTTATTATTGCTATTGAGTGCGTTGAGGTAATTAATTTCTGTATCATCATGAGTAAGAAAGGTAAGATGTTTAGCTCTTATCGGCTCATAAGCAGGGCAATGAAGAATTAAATGATTAATGTTCTCTAAAACATTTAAACTACAAACAGAACATTTCTTTTTAAATTTTTTATGTTGAATTTTATTGCGTACTTACTGCAGCTTCTTAAGTGGAATATTTTTTTACGTATGGAAAATGGTAGATTAATAGTGAGAAATTCCTGGACAGTACCTGGTTTTATGGATATTCTATTGTACAAAGAGCTGTAATTGGACTGATTTTTTTTATTTATATCCTGGCCTAACAACTTTTATATATATATATATATATATATATATATATATATATATATATATATATATATATATATATATATAATTTATGTAAACGACATTTTTCTCCAGCGGTGGTACTCCTCCACACTTCTTCCTGGGATATTTCGATGGGTTCATCTCCATCTTCGTCAGCGAGGTACTTGTTGTTTCTTCCTCGGTGGTTGCCAAGGGAATGACATTTTTCTCGATCTGGGCGCCCTTTCTACTCTCTAGCCCCAGTATCGCCGGACCAATGGTGTTGAAGCTCCCTGGTGTTAGTTATTGCCCGTTCGTAGCGCTGATGGTATTGCTTCTCGTGAGAAGGAGGTCTTAAGTGAGAAGTAGTACCACCACTAGAGAAAAATGTCGTTTCATCAAAAAATATGATCCCAGCGACGAAAAACAAACATCATATATATATATATATATATATATATATATAATATATATATATATATATATATATATATATATGGAGGGGTTCCATAAAGTAGTACACCGTTCGTTCTTTTCAACTACTTTATTTAAAATCTTTGCCCTACGTGTTTCGTGTTTTTTTTATACCTCATCAGAGGCTTTCCTACACAGACATTATTCTTTTTACAAATCCTGAAAAATACATGTTTACAATAAAATATCCCTTCCCTAAATAAATTTTAACAAATTGTGTTAAATTGTTAGTCTTACCTTGTAAGGATTTAAGCCCTATCCGCTTTTCATCTTTTCATAGTAAATTGATCAATCATCCTAATCCTTCAGCCCAATCCTCATCCAGCACCAATCATCCATCCTCTCCACCAATACGTCTTAATAGGAAGTGGCCTCGGGATCTACTTAGGCAGTGAAGTGTCGTGGAGTGATCAAAAATCAGTGTAATTGTAATTATTATAATTGAGAGTGATATCGATGGATATTTTCTCTCCTCGGGATATCACAGGCCACGCCTCATTCGCCACCAATCCTCCCTGCTAGTCGAAGGGTGTGGTTGGATTGCGTAAGGTTAACTCCAGGTCATCCTAGAATCCTTCCTGAGGTGACACCTGAGGCGTGGTCAAGCTACCTGTACCTATATCAAATTACATAATACATATAATTGTAGACTGTAATATTTGTGTAAATTTTTTTTTTTTTTTTTTATAATTTTTTTTACGGCGCATCTACTTCTAAGTCATTAGCGCCGACATCCAGGGCGCAGCGAGGAATTTTCCCAGCGAGCCTTGAGATGAGAAAATTCCTGCCGGAGGTGGGAATCGAACCCACCATCTCCCGCTTATGAATCCAGCGCGCTAGCCACTAGACTACGGGAGACCCCTATTTGTGTAAATAAATAAAATATAAATACCTTGTAAGGAAGTCCAACCGTCATGTTCTCTCTTGCGAGTCAGGAATAATACTGTTCTAATCAACATGGCCGTATTGGTGAGCTTTCCAAAAAGTTGAACCTATAATACTCTGGAAAATTTTATGGGCAGTTTTTAAATCTGTATATATATATATATATATATATATATATATAAATATATATATATATATACATATATATATATATATATATATATATATACATATACATATATATATATATATATATATATATATATATATATATATATATATATATATATAAAATCAGTCCCGTAACAGGCCACGAGGGCCCTAAGGGGCAGATACAATAGAGGTATCTGATTCATGACCATACGGCACACTAGGGAGATAGTATGGTCAGTACTATGCTCCGGCCGCCTGATTTTCCCCTTGGCTGCTTCGACTGCTAGAGTCATTAGCAACCAAGGTACCCATTATTAATTTAATTAAAGGCTGGGTTGGCCTAGGGACGGTCAGGGAGGCCGAATTTAACCCACGAACGAAGACACTAGAAGAAAAAATCTTAAGTGCTTGCTCGGGAATTGAACTCAGGTCCTCCAACTTATTAGTCCAGTGCTCTACCACTGAGCTAACCTCGCCCCCCTATATATATATATATATATATATATATATATATACATATATATATATATACATTCCTATTCTTATCGGCTTTTTTCTTTCTATAGCCAAGAACATGCTGTATCTCCTCCTGGAATGGATGATGTCTTGGAGACCCATGTCATCAGCGAGCCAGACGATCAGGACTACCTGTCTGCATCCGACATGAGGAGGAAGTCTTTACAAGGAGTCCTCACAGAAGAGGTTCGTTCATTTACTTCCTGACATTTATGTACACGCATAATCTTAGGTGGACCGCAAAGCGTAAACGTTCATTATATTTGTGCATGAAGTAGGGATGGCCGGAACGTATGAAGCCGTGATTTGTCACTGAGTACGGGCGTGCCACCGTTCCACAGAGCTCCAAGGGAAAAATGGAACAGGAGTGGAGAACCTTTTAGTATCGTCAGACACAGACCTCGGAAGCATTTCACGTTCCACTCTCACTCGATCCAAGTTAGCAACGAAACTGGAACGGTATTTTGTATCTGTGACAAGCATGTCACTGGAGCAGTTAGAGCTGTGACAATAAAGCCTTGGTCATACCTCAACATGGTCATGGTCAACATTTCTTGCGCGAAGTTAGAGGAAGCAACTACTCCGATTAGGATGTTTTCGAGACTGGGAAGCAAGAAAGTCCTGCTCCATCATAAAGGACTAAGTTTAATAAGCAGAGATATGTAGGGATAAGCGTGAAATGTAATCGGAATTTGAATAACTTCATTGTGTTTGGTAGCCATTAATCGAGAATTCTAATGTACCTTCATCAAAACTCCTTTGTGTTGACGGCATATCTTTCCCAAAGGACTGAGGAAAAGCAAGTACAAGCAATGAGGAATGAGTTCGGTAATAATGGTGGGTTACTCAAGACCCATCGTACTAAGAAACGTAAATCATTAAACGTCGTTGGCATAGAAAGAGAAAGATGTCTGTAAAAAAATAAACTATATAGGTCCAGATGATAGAGGGTTTACTCATGTACCAAATTACTAATTTGACCATATCGTCGGCCTTTAATAGTGTTATATTGCCACAAACATTGTAAACGGCGTGGGCATATAAAGGGTTTTTTTTGGTGTTTTTTTTTTGCAAAAAATTAACTAAATCGTTCCATGTAGAAGGAGGTTTTAATCAGACCCAAGTTACTAATTTTCTCATACCGGTCGTAATTTCTGTCGCATTGGGAGCAAACTCGGTATACGACGTGGGCGCCAAAAGACATACACCTATCTTAAAAATAAACTAAATCTGTTCATTTGAAGTTGGGGCTTATTCTATATTATGTTCAAATTGAATCAAGCGCCAAACCGACTCGGGCAATCGTTGTAACTTCCACCACTAGGGATGCTGTATCCGGTTTAAGCGTTGCTACGATTTTGGGATATTCCCCTTTTTACACGTCACAACGCTTTTATTATTCACCAAGATCACTAAACAAAACTTTGAAGTTTTTGTGTATTTATTAAGTAGTTTTGTAGTACCTCGTATATACAACACTGGATGAAAATTAATAACTGAATCAACCGCTCATTACAAATATAAAAAAAAAAAAAAAAAAACATTCATTTTTCATGTTTTTATCTATGTAGGTTATTTTAACAAAATTACTGGAGAGTTCACTATCTACCTTCTGAGGGATGTACTTAGTTATGCAGCTTCTGCGTGTCGGCCGTTTCAAACTTGACATGTTTTTATTGTTTTATCTATTTAAAAGGGAAATTGCCTTCTTAGGGGCTAATAGCAACGATTATCACCTCGAGCTCGCATTACAGGTATGTTCAATATAATTTGGTAATCAAGTATTTAATTGTTAACTTTTAATATAATCGAATTCTTTTAAGGTCCCTAAAGCGAAGATAAGTCAAAACGTGAAGAAAAAAAAGTCGAGACAATCCAACGCAAAATTTATAAGAGCAATGGAGGCTAATATGAGGGAACTAAATAGGCCCAAGAAACCAGAAAAAGTAAAACTGATCGACAGAATGCCGCAAAGATGGCTACGGGATAAGCCAAGACAGCCTGGTGACGCTTATTTGGTGTTTGCGGGAAGTGGAGCTGTGTCGAGTGGGCCAACGCCTTGGCGTAATAACTTGACGGCCCAGACTGCTTCGGCTGCGAGGGAAAACTTCAAGAGAAATGTATGAACTTTTGCCATGTGATGCATTTAATATGTCTTTGTCTATTGAATGAAGAAAATACATGGCATTTCAATCATTTTAGCACGTGCCAGGCTTCCATTTGGGGAAACTAAGGTCGAACCGAAAAACCCCATCCGGAGGGTTCGGTAAACAATATTGATGTTACATGAATCATATGTTACAAAGGATTCCGTACTAAAAAATTGTATTTGAGCACAAACATTTATATCTGGGGGCAAGGTTAGCTCAAACGTGGGGCACTTAAATAATATGCTAGAGGGCCTGAGTTAAAATCTAGGGCACGCACTAACGATTTTCTATTTTATTACTTTCGTTCACGGGTTGGTTAGAATCCGGGTGCCAAACCGTCCCTCGGCTCACCCAGCCTTTAATTCATTCATAAATGGGTATCCGCAAAGGGTGTGTTGTATGGTCTTGTATATGTTTGTGTTTTATTTTGTTTACTTTGTCCCAAACCATTTGTGGTGAGGTAGGGATGTTAATAGATGATAGAAAGTCTGTCTAGCTTTGTTTTTTTACTTGTTTTTATTATTCATTGGGCTTTGGTCTTCATAATTCTGTAATTTTTATAGTTCGTGTATGACGGTTGCCTATGGAATAAACTAAGACCTTTCTTCCTATTACTGATTTCAACTCTAAAATTTTCACTCCACCAAGGAACTTGTGTTTTGTAATAAATGTTTGCAGAATTTTGGATGCTGTGGTCGGCAGCTTGTGATATTACTTTATTCAAGTCATCCCGTTTGTTGATGTTTTGTATTGTTAAAAATGTCTGTCATGTCCTGAAATCAGACCCAATATCATTTATGGGTGTTTTAGGTGTATGGAGAGTTGACAGGCATAATGTGTGGATTTTGAGGGTAATAGTCGCTAGAGTATGTGTCAACAAGGACCTCCCACTGGTAATGAGTGTGTACAGAGAGTGAGCAAAATGAAAAGTCTATGTTTGTCAGAGTACCAGTTCTTGGGCACATGCGTGTTGGTAGGTGTTTATTTATTGCCAGTAAGTCGAATTTTTCAAATATTGGTTCTAAATGTTGTCCTCTGTTACTAGTTCTTGTGGAATTCCTAATTTCACTTAAGGCATTCACATCACCCAGTATAAGTATAGGTGACGGTATTGTTTTAATTTGTTGTATGCTTGACTATAAATACATATTTTTCTACATTGTCGAATGCTTGCCGTCAAAAAAATCTCCTGTGCAGTTACTGAGATGAAGCTTTTCGTAGGACATGTTCCAAGCATATTGTGCATCTGAGTAATATTCTGTAATAGTTGTGGAATAAACTTAATTTATTTTTTATTTTTTACTTTACAAATACAAATTAGAGAAACCCCTAATCCCAAATATACAGATATTCCAGAAAATGTGTAACTTTATTTCAATTTCAGATACCTTACATGGACATAGAGTCGGAAGAATTTTTCGAAGACCCAATGGAATCTTTATCAAGATCTCCAACACTTTGGACTTTGGGTTCGATAAACGTTGGAATGGAAACAACTAATGTTGTGAGTAAATACGCTTATATAACAAGATCTGTCTGCGCATTAATGTATTTTCTTGACAGAACTTGCGCAGCTATATATAGATTTGTTTTTTTCATGGGTTCATTTCCTGGAGGTCCAAATGTCGGGTGCGCACAGAGATTTTATTTTCAAGCTTAGTAGGGGCCCTCACAATGGAAAAAAGTTTCTCAAAATTTTTAGCACAAATATTAAACAAAATATTGAATGGTACCGGACCCCTTACACTACGCAAAAATATTGCAGACATTTTTGTAATTGTATAACGGCGGTTATTGTTTTTTTTTTTTTTTTTTTTTTTGTATTTGTGTCATTGTTGACTACGTATATATGTGCGATTGAAAATGCATTGATATAAAAATGCAGAATAATGTATTATTTGCATCAAAATAATTAATCAAATCAATATATTTTTAATAGACAGGATAAGATAAAGAAGAAAAAAGGATAAAATTTACTTAAAAATGTATTGTAAACGCACACAAGCTAAGTGACATACACACAACTGCGCAATATTTTGTCGGCCCCCTCACACTGCACTTTCATACTACAAAATATTGACAGGTCCGCAAACTTTTTTTAAACTTTCTGAATTTTCTAAATTTTCTGAACTTTCTAGACTGCAATCTACCTGTTGTGTCAGTCTCCAAGCAAGAATTTATTTAAATGTCAACGCACATTATTATTATCTAAGAATTTTAGGACGGGTTATCTATAGGTTGTCACCCTTTTCTAGCCATGATGGGACTGATGCCTTTCCTTTTTTCTAAAGAAAAGCCACCATCCCATAGTGGGGTTCGAACCCCACTATTCCAAGCAACAATCAATCGGGAAAAAATGATCCCAGGATCCACTTCTGGGTGGGGCCTGGAATTTGCATGCCTATTTTTTTTTAACGTTAGCTTTTTTTTTGGGGGGGGGGGGTCAGATTAACATCCCTTTCTGTCAAGGGCTCAATTTCTTTAAGGGAAAACGTTCAATTCCCCTGAATGAAGATCCGAAATTTGTTTGTACGACTCCTAAAGGAATAGACTTTCGAAGGAATCCGGCAGCAATCCTGGAGTAACAAGTAAACATGAATCACACAAATGTATGATTCAAATATTAAGAAAACGAACATTACATTACAATAAAATGTTTAACTCATTAAACATAATTTTTTATGAGTCACCCATAATTTGTGAATCTATGTATCACATGACGTGTATATTATTTTTTTCTTTTGTTGATTCCACACAGTAGATTTCAAAACTAAAACATTGGATTCAAACTCAATCTTTCTGAGCTTGTGAAAAAAGCATTTTTAAAATAATTTAACTAAGTTATCTACAGCTGTTAAAGTTCTGTCTGGGAAATAAGTTAATGTAAAAAAGATTTTGTTTTCTAAGTGTATTTAACTAATAAATAATCAGCTAAATAGGGATATTTTATAATATGCCAATAGCATTAATAGCATTATTATATGTTGCTAGCATTAGATTTGTTGTTTATTAAAAATGTTGCAGTTCTTATTGCTTGATTTGGTGGTCCTTTTGTTAAATCTGTACTAATCATATAAACTAAATGCTGTATTTTAAAATAAAGAACATAATTCAAAAAAAATATTTTCATTGAAATTATGTATATATATATATATATATATATATATATATATATATATATATATATAAATATAAAATAAGGAGTGCTATTTCATCGACTCAAGCCAACCAAAATAAACATATAAAATAAAGTAGTAAATTTGAACCAAGAGTGTACTGTTTTTAGACCCCCTGCCAGAAAAAGAAAGAAGAAAAAGTGGAAAATATATATCCGGTCATCTTTCACAAGAATTTATATGTATAAATTGCAATTTAATAATTTTTATCGATTGCAGAGCCGAAAGCTGAGTGGAATATCAGTCAAGTCCACTAAGTCCAGTAAACAGGTAACCATCCAAGAAGCTCCTCCAAAAGGCATCTTAAAGAGCGAGGTAAACCTTTTCAAAATCAAATTATATATTTGGGTTGCAAAAATATCTGAATCAATGTTAATTGTGAGCCAAATTCTTGGCAGTAAAATAAAATAAATAACCTGAAATAATATATATTTTGACTAGCTGAACTGAATCTTTTAGCTGAATTTCATGTTTTTTGGTGTGTTAAAGTCAAAAATGAGAGCCATTTTTCTCCATAACGAACAAAATATGAGGGGTGGAAACATAATACATAACAATAAATCATCATTTTTATTTGTAAAAACTAAAAAAAAAAAAAAAAGGCACCCTTACACCTCTCTTTCTTCAATCTGATACCACCTAACGGCGTCATACCCCCTCTACTGGGCACTCCCCCACACCAGTACTCAGCCTCCCTTACGGTCCGCTCAACTGCTCAAGAGGGACGATTCCTGGAGCGGAGACAGTCTTACCTAGAACATACTCAAGGCCTGCACACTGGGAACAACTGTGACTTGCCACTTCTTTCTCACAAGTCCTTCAAGCCTTCAGTCTCTCCAGCTGTAACAAATCCTATACCACCTCCTTTCCCCCCTACAATCTCTCTGTCATTTCGTATGATCCCTGGGATGACAAATTCAAAAATGGCTCAATTTGAATACACATTCAATATCAATATATATATATATATATATATATATATATATATATATATATATATATATATATATATATTTGTCTTCTCACTCTCTCAGACTGTCTCGCATCGAGTTATACATGAATTATAATTTTCAGACTCCAAAGATAAGCGCAATGTCCCTGAAGTCGACGGGTTCCATTGTCACTTCTAAAGAAGTCGTAAAGAACGAAGAAAGTCAAGAAGCTGTTGAAGAGGATTCTACTGTCCCAGAGGTATTTTAAACATAATTTTGCATACTGTACAAAATGTAGTCATAATGAGATATTTGAGAGCTTTTCATAGATGGATTAGGTTTACAAATGAATCTACATATATAAAAAGCACGTGTCTCTCATTCGCTTTGTTCCTTATACAAATCCACACCGCTCAACTGATTTTGACCTAACTTGGCAGAAAGGTAGATCTTGATCCTGGGAGTGTAGTAGGCTAAGTCAAAAACATCTACCAGCTGTCTGCCTGTATGTTTGTTCCATATACAAATCTACAAAGTATAACCGATGTTGACCAAACTTGGCACACAGGTAGGTCTTGATCCGGGTAGTGTCATACGCTTGATTAAAATCGTCTAGGACTCACAGTTTGGAGGTGACGTGTTCGAAACTGTGAGCCCAAACAGTTGCAGATTTGCGTTATTAGATTTTAATATTACTTCTTTGGTTTCTAATTTATAAATGCAGAAAGTAGGTGCAGTATGGCATGCCGGGTAACTGCTAGTTGAGACATAAAACTAACATAATGTCTGATTATGTTAATATGGTAGTGTACATGAGCCGTCTGTTTTATAGCCAAAATCAATCCCAAAAATTATAAATTTTTAAAATAGGCTTATTTTTCAGACGCCAGAAGTTGAAACTGCTCATACAACAGAGCCCGCTGCGACTACTGAACCACAGAGCGTAGACAGCAACACTCCCAGCCCTGCTACAGGTCCAAGCACAGGACAAGAACCGAATGTAGTCCCAGGTACAGCTAAAGGCGCTGCTAAGGTCATCGGTGGATGGATGAGGAAGAGGTTCGGGAAGACAACCACAGCTAAGAAGCCGAATAAGAAGGCTGCTGCGCCTAGGGTCGGATCTCAGAGCAGGCAGAAGCCATCATGATGTGTATCTATAGCTGCTTTGGAGATGTGGTTTATCAGTAATAAATACATTATATCATACTTGTTCCATATAATTTCACAGATCATCAGTATTATGATTTCTCCAAATTTGGAGAAATCTTACTTAGGGTGGGTTTACTCTTGATAGTTATTGCAGGATATTTATATCAGAGAGAAATTGCTAACCACGTAAAATGTATGTCTGCAATAAATTCTACATGGTAGAATTTATTGCAGACATACATTTTATATGGTTTTCGGTAGTCGCAATTTCTCTCTGATAGAAATATCCTGCAATAACTATCAAGTGTAAACCCACCCTTAAATGTCGATTCTATTAGCCGGAGAGCTGGTAACGCACTTTTCATGAAGTGTTTTCTGCACCTTGAAATTTTGCTATAATGTACCTCTTGAGTAGATTAGAAGGTAAATACACATGGGGGGACATACCATGGAACACCAGGTACTGCGCATAGGGCAAAGGTGCAAAACAATATTTCCCAAAAATAGTGTTTTATTCAAAAGCCAACTATCATTAATGTAAAAACAAAATTCAAATTAAGGCAATTTTACAATGAATAATAAATAAAACAGACACTTTTAAGGGGGTTAAAAAGTAAATGAAAAAAAAAAAAAAAACAACCACAGTACCTAGTTTTTATTTTTAATATTAAATGACGTGCTTTATTCACGCTGCGATTTAAACAGCGTCTTCAATAAACATATTTGAAAATAATTACAAAAGGGCAGACACATTTGTCGGGTAGGAAACTAAAGTAAATGTTGCCTATGATAGACTGCAATACACTGCGTGTAACCGTATGAGTGAATGAGAGCACCGCGCAGTTCTGGTTGTTCCATGCGCTCTTATTGGTTCTTGCTCACATGATCTTATACAGCTGTTCCGGTTTAAATGGCAGAGTGACTAAAACTCCCATTTAATATTAGAATAAAAACTTTTTTTTTTTTTTTTAACATGTTATACCCCTTAAAAGTGTCTGCCTTATTTATTATTCATTGTAAAATTGTCTTAATTTTACATTAAAGATAGTTAGCTTCTGAATAAAACTCTATTTTGGGGTAATATATTTTTGCACCTTTCCCCAATGCCTGGGGAAAGGCATGTACCTGGTGTTCCACGGTAAGTCTAGCCGACACATTAATACCTTCTTCTCTACCCAAGAGGTACATTACAGCAAACTTTCAAGGTGCATAAATCGTTTTTGCTCCGTAGAGGAGATCAAATTAGTCATGACGAAGACCTTGCAAAAGATCCCCGAAATCGCTTTCTTGGGCGGGTATCGGTGATGGCAGAGTCAATGGGAACAAGCGTAGAGACACAAGTATAGTAGGTAACTTGATGAATTTTAAGTGTTCGTAATAGTCTGGTGGATAAATTACTTTAACAAAAAAAAAAATGATTGCATTATTTTTGGAACGCACACTTCCACTCAGAGAATACCAGGAATGTCCATTTTGTTTCCCACAGGTTCGTAAGCACTGGATGATGTGAAGATAAGTTAAATAGAAATATTTTCACCACAAACATTGGCAGTGCATTCATGCCTAAAATCTCTTTTAGCGCGGTTACTCCCTATCTCCATAGGGAGAACCCGCTTATGAGGTTGACCTCATGACGCAATCCGGAAGTGCCGACTACAAACTTTCACGTTTCAGACCCTAAAGATCACGAAAATATAGGTGGCCCAAATTTGAATATATATATATATATATATATATATATATATATATATATATATATATATATATATGCTTGTCTGTTCGCTCTCTAGGAAGCTCAAAAATGGTCCGATTTTAACGAAATTTGGTACAAAAATCTGTCGTCTAGTTTGAAAGGTCAAGTTCGTTAACCAGCAGAATCCGCTCACTAGAAGATAGTGTTTGGGGCAAAATTCGCGCAAAAAAATCGTAACGCTTACGTTTTTGAGTTTATATGCTTGCAGGTAGTTGTTTTATAGGTTTCTTAACATAAGAAAACGAATGAAACCATTTTTAAGGCGATATCTGTAACCGTTTCTGAGAAAAATGGAATCAATGTTTTTGTAAGTCATTATTTTTTTGTGAGTACTTAGAATGGCGGGATTCAATTGAAATATTTTCTACATCTTGGAAATTAATCCCAACTAAGATGTTTAAATTTTGGTTATA
The DNA here is from genome assembly GCA_946811695.1 of Gonocerus acuteangulatus. Classification (NCBI taxonomy): domain Eukaryota; kingdom Metazoa; phylum Arthropoda; class Insecta; order Hemiptera; family Coreidae; genus Gonocerus; species Gonocerus acuteangulatus. The sequence goes on from OX328131.1 coordinate 54,397,345, forward strand.
TTTGGAGTTAAGGAAGTATGCGAAAAAAATTATTTTATTAATAGACATGAAAAGTTGTCGGATCTTCATATATTTTTCGTAAATATCTCGATAACGGTTGGGAAATCGTGGTAAGTGGGAAGTAACCATTCGAATTCTTAGTAAATTCTCTACAAAAAAGGTTCTGAAGCAATATTGGATGGGGCAACGTCAATCAGAGATATAAGCTCTTAAAACTTAAAAAATGTTTGTTTTGTTGTTTTGAAAGGGTTTTTCGCTTTGTTTATCTCAATTTTTAATTGGTTGTTTTTTGTTGTAATTGCATTTATCAGTAAAATTAGTATTGTAGTAAAATAAGCTAAGAAACGGCGAATGATATTGGTTATAAGTTTGGAGTGGCTGTCATGGTGGCTGATGCTAATCATGATGACGTAGTTTGTTTTGAATTCTCCTTCTATATAACCTTCCACATAGCCTCCAACTGAAGTTACCGTTATTTCTTATTTTATAGAAATATTTAACCCACGACAGAATGGAATTTTATTCGCCATGAAGCACATATTTGCAGTTTATTATAACAGTAAAGCGAATTTACTAGTAAAACAAGATACTTAAACTGACAACGCATTTTTGGTTGTTTAGAATAGAGCTTTCTCAGCAGTAGACAAAGAGTAAGTACGTTTTCAGTACATAATTGTATTGAGTTATACAGATTATGAATTATCCGTTTATGTGTAAGTTGGCTACTGTCAGTTTCCTGTGATTTGTGATGCTAATCAATTCCACTTCTTCGAGATGTACGTAACCGCGCTAAGATGACGCGAGTCGGACTTTTTAAATAAGTAAGAACGGGTGAAATCAATGTGTCCAATTCTTCAAAAACTCCTCATCTTGCCGTGTCTTAACATGAGGATTGCCATTTTGAAGCCCTTCTTATTACCACTTTTTAAATAAGTAAGAACGGGTGAAATCAATGTGTCCAATTCTTCAAAAACTCCTCATCTTGCCGTGTCTTAACATGAGGATTGCCATTTTGAAGCCCTTCTTATTACCACTTTTTAAATAAGTAAGAACGGGTGAAATCAATGTGTCCAATTCTTCAAAAACTCCTCATCTTGCCGTGTCTTAACATGAGGGTTGCCATTTTGATGCCATTCTTATTACCACTTTTTAAATAAGTAAGAACGGGTGAAATCAATGTGTCCAATTCTTCAAAAACACCTCATCTTGCCGTGTCTTAACATGAGGGTTGCCATTTTGATGCCATTCTTATTACCACTTTTTAAATAAGTAAGAACGGGTGAAATCAATGTGTCCAATTCTTCAAAAACTCCTCATCTTGCCGTGTCTTAACATGAGGATTGCCATTTTGAAGCCCTTCTTATTACCACTTTTTAAATAAGTAAGAACGGGTGAAATCAATGTGTCCAATTCTTCAAAAACTCCTCATCTTGCCGTGTCTTAACATGAGGGTTGCCATTTTGATGCCATTCTTATTACCACTTTTTAAATAAGTAAGAACGGGTGAAATCAATGTGTCCAATTCTTCAAAAACACCTCATCTTGCCGTGTCTTAACATGAGGGTTGCCATTTTGATGCCATTCTTATTACCACTTTTTAAATAAGTAAGAACGGGTGAAATCAATGTGTCCAATTCTTCAAAAACACCTCATCTTGCCGTGTCTTAACATGAGGGTTGCCATTTTGAAGCCATTCTTATTACCACTTTTTAAATAAGTAAGAACGGGTGAAATCAATGTGTCCAATTCTTCAAAAACACCTCATCTTGCCGTGTCTTAACATGAGGGTTGCCATTTTGATGCCATTCTTATTACCACTTTTTAAATAAGTAAGAACGGGTGAAATCAATGTGTCCAATTCTTCAAAAACACCTCATCTTGCCGTGTCTTAACATGAGGGTTGCCATTTTGAAGCCCTTCTTATTACCACTTTTTAAATAAGTAAGAACAGGTGAAATCAATGTGTCCAATTCTTCAAAAACACCTCATCTTGCCGTGTCTTAACATGAGGGTTGCCATTTTGATGCCATTCTTATTACCACTTTTTAAATAAGTAAGAACGGGTGAAATCAATGTGTCCAATTCTTCAAAAACACCTCATCTTGCCGTGTCTTAACATGAGGGTTGCCATTTTGATGCCATTCTTATTACCACTTTTTAAATAAGTAAGAACGGGTGAAATCAATGTGTCCAATTCTTCAAAAACTCCTCATCTTGCCGTGTCTTAACATGAGGATTGCCATTTTGAAGCCCTTCTTATTACCACTTTTTAAATAAGTAAGAACGGGTGAAATCAATGTGTCCAATTCTTCAAAAACACCTCATCTTGCCGTTTCTTAACATGAGGATTGCCATTTTGAAGCCCTTCTTATTACCACTTTTTAAATAAGTAAGAACGGGTGAAATCAATGTGTCCAATTCTTCAAAAACTCCTCATCTTGCCGTGTCTTAACATGAGGGTTGCCATTTTGATGCCATTCTTATTACCACTTTTTAAATAAGTAAGAACGGGTGAAATCAATGTGTCCAATTCTTCAAAAACACCTCATCTTGCCGTGTCTTAACATGAGGGTTGCCATTTTGATGCCATTCTTATTACCACTTTTTAAATAAGTAAGAACGGGTGAAATCAATGTGTCCAATTCTTCAAAAACACCTCATCTTGCCGTGTCTTAACATGAGGGTTGCCATTTTGATGCCATTCTTATTACCACTTTTTAAATAAGTAAGAACGGGTGAAATCAATGTGTCCAATTCTTCAAAAACACCTCATCTTGCCGTGTCTTAACATGAGGGTTGCCATTTTGATGCCATTCTTATTACCACTTTTTAAATAAGTAAGAACGGGTGAAATCAATGTGTCCAATTCTTCAAAAACACCTCATCTTGCCGTGTCTTAACATGAGGGTTGCCATTTTGAAGCCATTCTTATTACCACTTTTTAAATAAGTAAGAACGGGTGAAATCAATGTGTCCAATTCTTCAAAAACACCTCATCTTGCCGTGTCTTAACATGAGGATTGCCATTTTGATGCCATTCTTATTACCACTTTTTAAATAAGTAAGAACGGGTGAAATCAATGTGTCCAATTCTTCAAAAACTCCTCATCTTGCCGGGTCTTAACATGAGGTTTGCCATTTTGAAGCCATTCTTATTACCACTTTTTAAATAAGTAAGAACGGGTGAAATCAATGTGTCCAATTCTTCAAAAACACCTCATCTTGCCGTGTCTTAACATGAGGATTGCCATTTTGATGCCATTCTTATTACCACTTTTTAAATAAGTAAGAACGGGTGAAATCAATGTGTCCAATTCTTCAAAAACACCTCATCTTGCCGTGTCTTAACATGAGGATTGCCATTTTGATGCCATTCTTATTACCACTTTTTAAATAAGTAAGAACGGGTGAAATCAATGTGTCCAATTCTTCAAAAACTCCTCATCTTGCCGGGTCTTAACATGAGGTTTGCCATTTTGAAGCCATTCTTATTACCACTTTTTAAATAAGTAAGAACGGGTGAAATCAATGTGTCCAATTCTTCAAAAACACCTCATCTTGCCGTGTCTTAACATGAGGGTTGCCATTTTGAAGCCATTCTTATTACCACTTTTTAAATAAGTAAGAACGGGTGAAATCAATGTGTCCAATTCTTCAAAAACTCCTCATCTTGCCGTGTCTTAACATGAGGGTTGCCATTTTGAAGCCATTCTTATTACCACTTTTTAAATAAGTAAGAACGGGTGAAATCAATGTGTCCAATTCTTCAAAAACACCTCATCTTGCCGTGTCTTAACATGAGGGTTGCCATTTTGATGCCATTCTTATTACCACTTTTTAAATAAGTAAGAACGGGTGAAATCAATGTGTCCAATTCTTCAAAAACACCTCATCTTGCCGTGTCTTAACATGAGGGTTGCCATTTTGATGCCATTCTTATTACCACTTTTTAAATAAGTAAGAACGGGTGAAATCAATGTGTCCAATTCTTCAAAAACTCCTCATCTTGCCGTGTCTTAACATGAGGGTTGCCATTTTGAAGCCCTTCTTATTACCACTTTTTAAATAAGTAAGAACGGGTGAAATCAATGTGTCCAATTCTTCAAAAACTCCTCATCTTGCCGTGTCTTAACATGAGGGTTGCCATTTTGATGCCATTCTTATTACCACTTTTTAAATAAGTAAGAACGGGTGAAATCAATGTGTCCAATTCTTCAAAAACACCTCATCTTGCCGTGTCTTAACATGAGGGTTGCCATTTTGATGCCATTCTTATTACCACTTTTTAAATAAGTAAGAACGGGTGAAATCAATGTGTCCAATTCTTCAAAAACTCCTCATCTTGCCGTGTCTTAACATGAGGGTTGCCATTTTGAAGCCATTCTTATTACCACTTTTTAAATAAGTAAGAACGGGTGAAATCAATGTGTCCAATTCTTCAAAAACTCCTCATCTTGCCGTGTCTTAACATGAGGATTGCCATTTTGAAGCCCTTCTTATTACCACTTTTTAAATAAGTAAGAACGGGTGAAATCAATGTGTCCAATTCTTCAAAAACACCTCATCTTGCCGTGTCTTAACATGAGGGTTGCCATTTTGATGCCATTCTTATTACCACTTTTTAAATAAGTAAGAACGGGTGAAATCAATGTGTCCAATTCTTCAAAAACTCCTCATCTTGCCGTGTCTTAACATGAGGGTTGCCATTTTGAAGCCATTCTTATTACCACTTTTTAAATAAGTAAGAACGGGTGAAATCAATGTGTCCAATTCTTCAAAAACTCCTCATCTTGCCGTGTCTTAACATGAGGATTGCCATTTTGAAGCCATTCTTATTACCACTTTTTAAATAAGTAAGAACGGGTGAAATCAATGTGTCCAATTCTTCAAAAACACCTCATCTTGCCGTGTCTTAACATGAGGGTTGCCATTTTGATGCCATTCTTATTACCACTTTTTAAATAAGTAAGAACGGGTGAAATCAATGTGTCCAATTCTTCAAAAACACCTCATCTTGCCGTGTCTTAACATGAGGGTTGCCATTTTGATGCCATTCTTATTACCACTTTTTAAATAAGTAAGAACGGGTGAAATCAATGTGTCCAATTCTTCAAAAACACCTCATCTTGCCGTGTCTTAACATGAGGGTTGCCATTTTGATGCCATTCTTATTACCACTTTTTAAATAAGTAAGAACGGGTGAAATCAATGTGTCCAATTCTTCAAAAACACCTCATCTTGCCGTGTCTTAACATGAGGGTTGCCATTTTGAAGCCCTTCTTATTACCACTTTTTAAATAAGTAAGAACGGGTGAAATCAATGTGTCCAATTCTTCAAAAACACCTCATCTTGCCGTGTCTTAACATGAGGGTTGCCATTTTGATGCCATTCTTATTACCACTTTTTAAATAAGTAAGAACGGGTGAAATCAATGTGTCCAATTCTTCAAAAACACCTCATCTTGCCGTGTCTTAACATGAGGGTTGCCATTTTGATGCCATTCTTATTACCACTTTTTAAATAAGTAAGAACGGGTGAAATCAATGTGTCCAATTCTTCAAAAACTTCTCATCTTGCCGTGTCTTAACATGAGGGTTGCCATTTTGAAGCCATTCTTATTACCACTTTTTAAATAAGTAAGAACGGGTGAAATCAATGTGTCCAATTCTTCAAAAACACCTCATCTTGCCGTGTCTTAACATGAGGGTTGCCATTTTGATGCCATTCTTATTACCACTTTTTAAATAAGTAAGAACGGGTGAAATCAATGTGTCCAATTCTTCAAAAACACCTCATCTTGCCGTGTCTTAACATGAGGGTTGCCATTTTGAAGCCCTTCTTATTACCACTTTTTAAATAAGTAAGAACGGGTGAAATCAATGTGTCCAATTCTTCAAAAACACCTCATCTTGCCGTGTCTTAACATGAGGGTTGCCATTTTGATGCCATTCTTATTACCACTTTTTAAATAAGTAAGAACAGGTGAAATCAATGTGTCCAATTCTTCAAAAACACCTCATCTTGCCGTGTCTTAACATGAGGGTTGCCATTTTGATGCCATTCTTATTACCACTTTTTAAATAAGTAAGAACAGGTGAAATCAATGTGTCCAATTCTTCAAAAACACCTCATCTTGCCGTGTCTTAACATGAGGGTTGCCATTTTGAAGCCCTTCTTATTACCACTTTTTAAATAAGTAAGAACGGGTGAAATCAATGTGTCCAATTCTTCAAAAACACCTCATCTTGCCGTGTCTTAACATGAGGGTTGCCATTTTGATGCCATTCTTATTACCACTTTTTAAATAAGTAAGAACGGGTGAAATCAATGTGTCCAATTCTTCAAAAACACCTCATCTTGCCGTGTCTTAACATGAGGGTTGCCATTTTGATGCCATTCTTATTACCACTTTTTAAATAAGTAAGAACAGGTGAAATCAATGTGTCCAATTCTTCAAAAACACCTCATCTTGCCGTGTCTTAACATGAGGGTTGCCATTTTGATGCCATTCTTATTACCACTTTTTAAATAAGTAAGAACGGGTGAAATCAATGTGTCCAATTCTTCAAAAACTTCTCATCTTGCCGTGTCTTAACATGAGGGTTGCCATTTTGAAGCCATTCTTATTACCACTTTTTAAATAAGTAAGAACGGGTGAAATCAATGTGTCCAATTCTTCAAAAACACCTCATCTTGCCGTGTCTTAACATGAGGGTTGCCATTTTGATGCCATTCTTATTACCACTTTTTAAATAAGTAAGAACGGGTGAAATCAATGTGTCCAATTCTTCAAAAACACCTCATCTTGCCGTGTCTTAACATGAGGGTTGCCATTTTGAAGCCCTTCTTATTACCACTTTTTAAATAAGTAAGAACGGGTGAAATCAATGTGTCCAATTCTTCAAAAACACCTCATCTTGCCGTGTCTTAACATGAGGGTTGCCATTTTGATGCCATTCTTATTACCACTTTTTAAATAAGTAAGAACGGGTGAAATCAATGTGTCCAATTCTTCAAAAACACCTCATCTTGCCGTGTCTTAACATGAGGGTTGCCATTTTGATGCCATTCTTATTACCACTTTTTAAATAAGTAAGAACAGGTGAAATCAATGTGTCCAATTCTTCAAAAACACCTCATCTTGCCGTGTCTTAACATGAGGGTTGCCATTTTGATGCCATTCTTATTACCACTTTTTAAATAAGTAAGAACAGGTGAAATCAATGTGTCCAATTCTTCAAAAACACCTCATCTTGCCGTGTCTTAACATGAGGGTTGCCATTTTGAAGCCCTTCTTATTACCACTTTTTAAATAAGTAAGAACGGGTGAAATCAATGTGTCCAATTCTTCAAAAACACCTCATCTTGCCGTGTCTTAACATGAGGGTTGCCATTTTGAAGCCATTCTTATTACCACTTTTTAAATAAGTAAGAACGGGTGAAATCAATGTGTCCAATTCTTCAAAAACACCTCATCTTGCCGTGTCTTAACATGAGGATTGCTATTTTGAAGCCCTTCTTATTACCACTTTTTAAATAAGTAAGAACGGGTGAAATCAATGTGGCCAATTCTTCAAAAACACCTCATCTTGCCGTGTCTTAACATGAGGGTTGCCATTTTGAAGCCATTCTTATTACCACTTTTTAAATAAGTAAGAACGGGTGAAATCAATGTGTCCAATTCTTCAAAAACACCTCATCTTGCCGTGTCTTAACATGAGGGTTGCCATTTTGAAGCCATTCATATTACCACTTTTTAAATAAGTAAGAACGGGTGAAATCAATGTGTCCAATTCTTCAAAAACTCCTCATCTTGCCGTGTCTTAACATGAGGGTTGCCATTTTGAAGCCATTCTTATTACCACTTTTTAAATAAGTAAGAACGGGTGAAATCAATGTGTCCAATTCTTCAAAAACACCTCATCTTGCCGTGTCTTAACATGAGGGTTGCCATTTTGATGCCATTCTTATTACCACTTTTTAAATAAGTAAGAACGGGTGAAATCAATGTGTCCAATTCTTCAAAAACTCCTCATCTTGCCGTGTCTTAACATGAGGGTTGCCATTTTGAAGCCATTCTTATTACCACTTTTTAAATAAGTAAGAACGGGTGAAATCAATGTGTCCAATTCTTCAAAAACACCTCATCTTGCCGTGTCTTAACATGAGGGTTGCCATTTTGATGCCATTCTTATTACCACTTTTTAAATAAGTAAGAACGGGTGAAATCAATGTGTCCAATTCTTCAAAAACACCTCATCTTGCCGTGTCTTAACATGAGGGTTGCCATTTTGAAGCCATTCTTATTACCACTTTTTAAATAAGTAAGAACGGGTGAAATCAATGTGTCCAATTCTTCAAAAACACCTCATCTTGCCGTGTCTTAACATGAGGGTTGCCATTTTGATGCCATTCTTATTACCACTTTTTAAATAAGTAAGAACGGGTGAAATCAATGTGTCCAATTCTTCAAAAACTCCTCATCTTGCCGTGTCTTAACATGAGGGTTGCCATTTTGAAGCCATTCTTATTACCACTTTTTAAATAAGTAAGAACGGGTGAAATCAATGTGTCCAATTCTTCAAAAACACCTCATCTTGCCGTGTCTTAACATGAGGATTGCCATTTTGATGCCATTCTTATTACCACTTTTTAAATAAGTAAGAACGGGTGAAATCAATGTGTCCAATTCTTCAAAAACACCTCATCTTGCCGTGTCTTAACATGAGGATTGCCATTTTGATGCCATTCTTATTACCACTTTTTAAATAAGTAAGAACGGGTGAAATCAATGTGTCCAATTCTTCAAAAACACCTCATCTTGCCGTGTCTTAACATGAGGGTTGCCATTTTGATGCCATTCTTATTACCACTTTTTAAATAAGTAAGAACGGGTGAAATCAATGTGTCCAATTCTTCAAAAACACCTCATCTTGCCGTGTCTTAACATGAGGGTTGCCATTTTGATGCCATTCTTATTACCACTTTTTAAATAAGTAAGAACGGGTGAAATCAATGTGTCCAATTCTTCAAAAACTCCTCATCTTGCCGTGTCTTAACATGAGGGTTGCCATTTTGATGCCATTCTTATTACCACTTTTTAAATAAGTAAGAACGGGTGAAATCAATGTGTCCAATTCTTCAAAAACACCTCATCTTGCCGTGTCTTAACATGAGGATTGCCATTTTGATGCCATTCTTATTACCACTTTTTAAATAAGTAAGAACGGGTGAAATCAATGTGTCCAATTCTTCAAAAACACCTCATCTTGCCGTGTCTTAACATGAGGATTGCCATTTTGATGCCATTCTTATTACCACTTTTTAAATAAGTAAGAACGGGTGAAATCAATGTGTCCAATTCTTCAAAAACACCTCATCTTGCCGTGTCTTAACATGAGGGTTGCCATTTTGATGCCATTCTTATTACCACTTTTTAAATAAGTAAGAACGGGTGAAATCAATGTGTCCAATTCTTCAAAAACTCCTCATCTTGCCGTGTCTTAACATGAGGGTTGCCATTTTGATGCCATTCTTATTACCACTTTTTAAATAAGTAAGAACGGGTGAAATCAATGTGTCCAATTCTTCAAAAACACCTCATCTTGCCGTGTCTTAACATGAGGGTTGCCATTTTGATGCCATTCTTATTACCACTTTTTAAATAAGTAAGAACGGGTGAAATCAATGTGTCCAATTCTTCAAAAACTCCTCATCTTGCCGTGTCTTAACATGAGGGTTGCCATTTTGAAGCCATTCTTATTACCACTTTTTAAATAAGTAAGAACGGGTGAAATCAATGTGTCCAATTCTTCAAAAACACCTCATCTTGCCGTGTCTTAACATGAGGGTTGCCATTTTGATGCCATTCTTATTACCACTTTTTAAATAAGTAAGAACGGGTGAAATCAATGTGTCCAATTCTTCAAAAACTCCTCATCTTGCCGTGTCTTATCATGAGGGTTGCCATTTTGATGCCATTCTTATTACCACTTTTTAAATAAGTAAGAACGGGTGAAATCAATGTGTCCAATTCTTCAAAAACACCTCATCTTGCCGTGTCTTAACATGAGGGTTGCCATTTTGATGCCATTCTTATTACCACTTTTTAAATAAGTAAGAACGGGTGAAATCAATGTGTCCAATTCTTCAAAAACTCCTCATCTTGCCGTGTCTTAACATGAGGGTTGCCATTTTGATGCCATTCTTATTACCACTTTTTAAATAAGTAAGAACGGGTGAAATCAATGTGTCCAATTCTTCAAAAACACCTCATCTTGCCGTGTCTTAACATGAGGGTTGCCATTTTGATGCCATTCTTATTACCACTTTTTAAATAAGTAAGAACGGGTGAAATCAATGTGTCCAATTCTTCAAAAACTCCTCATCTTGCCGTGTCTTAACATGAGGGTTGCCATTTTGAAGCCATTCTTATTACCACTTTTTAAATAAGTAAGAACGGGTGAAATCAATGTGTCCAATTCTTCAAAAACACCTCATCTTGCCGTGTCTTAACATGAGGGTTGCCATTTTGATGCCATTCTTATTACCACTTTTTAAATAAGTAAGAACGGGTGAAATCAATGTGTCCAATTCTTCAAAAACTCCTCATCTTGCCGTGTCTTAACATGAGGGTTGCCATTTTGAAGCCATTCTTATTACCACTTTTTAAATAAGTAAGAACGGGTGAAATCAATGTGTCCAATTCTTCAAAAACACCTCATCTTGCCGTGTCTTAACATGAGGGTTGCCATTTTGATGCCATTCTTATTACCACTTTTTAAATAAGTAAGAACGGGTGAAATCAATGTGTCCAATTCTTCAAAAACTCCTCATCTTGCCGTGTCTTAACATGAGGGTTGCCATTTTGAAGCCATTCTTATTACCACTTTTTAAATAAGTAAGAACGGGTGAAATCAATGTGTCCAATTCTTCAAAAACACCTCATCTTGCCGTGTCTTAACATGAGGGTTGCCATTTTGATGCCATTCTTATTACCACTTTTTAAATAAGTAAGAACGGGTGAAATCAATGTGTCCAATTCTTCAAAAACACCTCATCTTGCCGTGTCTTAACATGAGGGTTGCCATTTTGAAGCCATTCTTATTACCACTTTTTAAATAAGTAAGAACGGGTGAAATCAATGTGTCCAATTCTTCAAAAACACCTCATCTTGCCGTGTCTTAACATGAGGGTTGCCATTTTGATGCCATTCTTATTACCACTTTTTAAATAAGTAAGAACGGGTGAAATCAATGTGTCCAATTCTTCAAAAACTCCTCATCTTGCCGTGTCTTAACATGAGGGTTGCCATTTTGAAGCCATTCTTATTACCACTTTTTAAATAAGTAAGAACGGGTGAAATCAATGTGTCCAATTCTTCAAAAACACCTCATCTTGCCGTGTCTTAACATGAGGATTGCCATTTTGATGCCATTCTTATTACCACTTTTTAAATAAGTAAGAACGGGTGAAATCAATGTGTCCAATTCTTCAAAAACACCTCATCTTGCCGTGTCTTAACATGAGGATTGCCATTTTGATGCCATTCTTATTACCACTTTTTAAATAAGTAAGAACGGGTGAAATCAATGTGTCCAATTCTTCAAAAACACCTCATCTTGCCGTGTCTTAACATGAGGGTTGCCATTTTGATGCCATTCTTATTACCACTTTTTAAATAAGTAAGAACGGGTGAAATCAATGTGTCCAATTCTTCAAAAACACCTCATCTTGCCGTGTCTTAACATGAGGGTTGCCATTTTGATGCCATTCTTATTACCACTTTTTAAATAAGTAAGAACGGGTGAAATCAATGTGTCCAATTCTTCAAAAACTCCTCATCTTGCCGTGTCTTAACATGAGGGTTGCCATTTTGATGCCATTCTTATTACCACTTTTTAAATAAGTAAGAACGGGTGAAATCAATGTGTCCAATTCTTCAAAAACACCTCATCTTGCCGTGTCTTAACATGAGGGTTGCCATTTTGATGCCATTCTTATTACCACTTTTTAAATAAGTAAGAACGGGTGAAATCAATGTGTCCAATTCTTCAAAAACACCTCATCTTGCCGTGTCTTAACATGAGGATTGCCATTTTGATGCCATTCTTATTACCACTTTTTAAATAAGTAAGAACGGGTGAAATCAATGTGTCCAATTCTTCAAAAACACCTCATCTTGCCGTGTCTTAACATGAGGGTTGCCATTTTGATGCCATTCTTATTACCACTTTTTAAATAAGTAAGAACGGGTGAAATCAATGTGTCCAATTCTTCAAAAACTCCTCATCTTGCCGTGTCTTAACATGAGGGTTGCCATTTTGATGCCATTCTTATTACCACTTTTTAAATAAGTAAGAACGGGTGAAATCAATGTGTCCAATTCTTCAAAAACACCTCATCTTGCCGTGTCTTAACATGAGGGTTGCCATTTTGATGCCATTCTTATTACCACTTTTTAAATAAGTAAGAACGGGTGAAATCAATGTGTCCAATTCTTCAAAAACTCCTCATCTTGCCGTGTCTTAACATGAGGGTTGCCATTTTGAAGCCATTCTTATTACCACTTTTTAAATAAGTAAGAACGGGTGAAATCAATGTGTCCAATTCTTCAAAAACACCTCATCTTGCCGTGTCTTAACATGAGGGTTGCCATTTTGATGCCATTCTTATTACCACTTTTTAAATAAGTAAGAACGGGTGAAATCAATGTGTCCAATTCTTCAAAAACTCCTCATCTTGCCGTGTCTTATCATGAGGGTTGCCATTTTGATGCCATTCTTATTACCACTTTTTAAATAAGTAAGAACGGGTGAAATCAATGTGTCCAATTCTTCAAAAACACCTCATCTTGCCGTGTCTTAACATGAGGGTTGCCATTTTGATGCCATTCTTATTACCACTTTTTAAATAAGTAAGAACGGGTGAAATCAATGTGTCCAATTCTTCAAAAACTCCTCATCTTGCCGTGTCTTAACATGAGGGTTGCCATTTTGAAGCCATTCTTATTACCACTTTTTAAATAAGTAAGAACGGGTGAAATCAATGTGTCCAATTCTTCAAAAACTCCTCATCTTGCCGTGTCTTAACATGAGGATTGCCATTTTGAAGCCCTTCTTATTACCACTTTTTAAATAAGTAAGAACGGGTGAAATCAATGTGTCCAATTCTTCAAAAACTCCTCATCTTGCCGTGTCTTAACATGAGGATTGCCATTTTGAAGCCATTCTTATTACCACTTTTTAAATAAGTAAGAACGGGTGAAATCAATGTGTCCAATTCTTCAAAAACACCTCATCTTGCCGTGTCTTAACATGAGGGTTGCCATTTTGATGCCATTCTTATTACCACTTTTTAAATAAGTAAGAACGGGTGAAATCAATGTGTCCAATTCTTCAAAAACACCTCATCTTGCCGTGTCTTAACATGAGGGTTGCCATTTTGATGCCATTCTTATTACCACTTTTTAAATAAGTAAGAACGGGTGAAATCAATGTGTCCAATTCTTCACAAACACCTCATCTTGCCGTGTCTTAACATGAGGGTTGCCATTTTGATGCCATTCTTATTACCACTTTTTAAATAAGTAAGAACGGGTGAAATCAATGTGTCCAATTCTTCAAAAACACCTCATCTTGCCGTGTCTTAACATGAGGATTGCCATTTTGAAGCCCTTCTTATTACCACTTTTTAAATAAGTAAGAACGGGTGAAATCAATGTGTCCAATTCTTCAAAAACACCTCATCTTGCCGTGTCTTAACATGAGGGTTGCCATTTTGATGCCATTCTTATTACCACTTTTTAAATAAGTAAGAACGGGTGAAATCAATGTGTCCAATTCTTCAAAAACACCTCATCTTGCCGTGTCTTAACATGAGGATTGCCATTTTGATGCCATTCTTATTACCACTTTTTAAATAAGTAAGAACGGGTGAAATCAATGTGTCCAATTCTTCACAAACACCTCATCTTGCCGTGTCTTAACATGAGGGTTGCCATTTTGATGCCATTCTTATTACCACTTTTTAAATAAGTAAGAACGGGTGAAATCAATGTGTCCAATTCTTCAAAAACACCTCATCTTGCCGTGTCTTAACATGAGGGTTGCCATTTTGAAGCCATTCTTATTACCACTTTTTAAATAAGTAAGAACGGGTGAAATCAATGTGTCCAATTCTTCAAAAACACCTCATCTTGCCGTGTCTTAACATGAGGGTTGCCATTTTGATGCCATTCTTATTACCACTTTTTAAATAAGTAAGAACGGGTGAAATCAATGTGTCCAATTCTTCAAAAACTCCTCATCTTGCCGTGTCTTAACATGAGGGTTGCCATTTTGAAGCCATTCTTATTACCACTTTTTAAATAAGTAAGAACGGGTGAAATCAATGTGTCCAATTCTTCAAAAACACCTCATCTTGCCGTGTCTTAACATGAGGGTTGCCATTTTGATGCCATTCTTATTACCACTTTTTAAATAAGTAAGAACGGGTGAAATCAATGTGTCCAATTCTTCAAAAACACCTCATCTTGCCGTGTCTTAACATGAGGGTTGCCATTTTGAAGCCATTCTTATTACCACTTTTTAAATAAGTAAGAACGGGTGAAATCAATGTGTCCAATTCTTCAAAAACACCTCATCTTGCCGTGTCTTAACATGAGGGTTGCCATTTTGATGCCATTCTTATTACCACTTTTTAAATAAGTAAGAACGGGTGAAATCAATGTGTCCAATTCTTCAAAAACTCCTCATCTTGCCGTGTCTTAACATGAGGGTTGCCATTTTGAAGCCATTCTTATTACCACTTTTTAAATAAGTAAGAACGGGTGAAATCAATGTGTCCAATTCTTCAAAAACACCTCATCTTGCCGTGTCTTAACATGAGGATTGCCATTTTGATGCCATTCTTATTACCACTTTTTAAATAAGTAAGAACGGGTGAAATCAATGTGTCCAATTCTTCAAAAACACCTCATCTTGCCGTGTCTTAACATGAGGATTGCCATTTTGATGCCATTCTTATTACCACTTTTTAAATAAGTAAGAACGGGTGAAATCAATGTGTCCAATTCTTCAAAAACACCTCATCTTGCCGTGTCTTAACATGAGGGTTGCCATTTTGATGCCATTCTTATTACCACTTTTTAAATAAGTAAGAACGGGTGAAATCAATGTGTCCAATTCTTCAAAAACACCTCATCTTGCCGTGTCTTAACATGAGGGTTGCCATTTTGATGCCATTCTTATTACCACTTTTTAAATAAGTAAGAACGGGTGAAATCAATGTGTCCAATTCTTCAAAAACTCCTCATCTTGCCGTGTCTTAACATGAGGGTTGCCATTTTGATGCCATTCTTATTACCACTTTTTAAATAAGTAAGAACGGGTGAAATCAATGTGTCCAATTCTTCAAAAACACCTCATCTTGCCGTGTCTTAACATGAGGATTGCCATTTTGATGCCATTCTTATTACCACTTTTTAAATAAGTAAGAACGGGTGAAATCAATGTGTCCAATTCTTCAAAAACACCTCATCTTGCCGTGTCTTAACATGAGGATTGCCATTTTGATGCCATTCTTATTACCACTTTTTAAATAAGTAAGAACGGGTGAAATCAATGTGTCCAATTCTTCAAAAACACCTCATCTTGCCGTGTCTTAACATGAGGGTTGCCATTTTGATGCCATTCTTATTACCACTTTTTAAATAAGTAAGAACGGGTGAAATCAATGTGTCCAATTCTTCAAAAACTCCTCATCTTGCCGTGTCTTAACATGAGGGTTGCCATTTTGATGCCATTCTTATTACCACTTTTTAAATAAGTAAGAACGGGTGAAATCAATGTGTCCAATTCTTCAAAAACACCTCATCTTGCCGTGTCTTAACATGAGGGTTGCCATTTTGATGCCATTCTTATTACCACTTTTTAAATAAGTAAGAACGGGTGAAATCAATGTGTCCAATTCTTCAAAAACTCCTCATCTTGCCGTGTCTTAACATGAGGGTTGCCATTTTGAAGCCATTCTTATTACCACTTTTTAAATAAGTAAGAACGGGTGAAATCAATGTGTCCAATTCTTCAAAAACACCTCATCTTGCCGTGTCTTAACATGAGGGTTGCCATTTTGATGCCATTCTTATTACCACTTTTTAAATAAGTAAGAACGGGTGAAATCAATGTGTCCAATTCTTCAAAAACTCCTCATCTTGCCGTGTCTTATCATGAGGGTTGCCATTTTGATGCCATTCTTATTACCACTTTTTAAATAAGTAAGAACGGGTGAAATCAATGTGTCCAATTCTTCAAAAACACCTCATCTTGCCGTGTCTTAACATGAGGGTTGCCATTTTGATGCCATTCTTATTACCACTTTTTAAATAAGTAAGAACGGGTGAAATCAATGTGTCCAATTCTTCAAAAACTCCTCATCTTGCCGTGTCTTAACATGAGGGTTGCCATTTTGATGCCATTCTTATTACCACTTTTTAAATAAGTAAGAACGGGTGAAATCAATGTGTCCAATTCTTCAAAAACACCTCATCTTGCCGTGTCTTAACATGAGGGTTGCCATTTTGATGCCATTCTTATTACCACTTTTTAAATAAGTAAGAACGGGTGAAATCAATGTGTCCAATTCTTCAAAAACTCCTTATCTTGCCGTGTCTTAACATGAGGGTTGCCATTTTGAAGCCATTCTTATTACCACTTTTTAAATAAGTAAGAACGGGTGAAATCAATGTGTCCAATTCTTCAAAAACTCCTCATCTTGCCGTGTCTTAACATGAGGATTGCCATTTTGAAGCCCTTCTTATTACCACTTTTTAAATAAGTAAGAACGGGTGAAATCAATGTGTCCAATTCTTCAAAAACTCCTCATCTTGCCGTGTCTTAACATGAGGATTGCCATTTTGAAGCCATTCTTATTACCACTTTTTAAATAAGTAAGAACGGGTGAAATCAATGTGTCCAATTCTTCAAAAACACCTCATCTTGCCGTGTCTTAACATGAGGGTTGCCATTTTGATGCCATTCTTATTACCACTTTTTAAATAAGTAAGAACGGGTGAAATCAATGTGTCCAATTCTTCAAAAACACCTCATCTTGCCGTGTCTTAACATGAGGGTTGCCATTTTGATGCCATTCTTATTACCACTTTTTAAATAAGTAAGAACGGGTGAAATCAATGTGTCCAATTCTTCACAAACACCTCATCTTGCCGTGTCTTAACATGAGGGTTGCCATTTTGATGCCATTCTTATTACCACTTTTTAAATAAGTAAGAACGGGTGAAATCAATGTGTCCAATTCTTCAAAAACACCTCATCTTGCCGTGTCTTAACATGAGGATTGCCATTTTGAAGCCCTTCTTATTACCACTTTTTAAATAAGTAAGAACGGGTGAAATCAATGTGTCCAATTCTTCAAAAACACCTCATCTTGCCGTGTCTTAACATGAGGGTTGCCATTTTGATGCCATTCTTATTACCACTTTTTAAATAAGTAAGAACGGGTGAAATCAATGTGTCCAATTCTTCAAAAACACCTCATCTTGCCGTGTCTTAACATGAGGATTGCCATTTTGATGCCATTCTTATTACCACTTTTTAAATAAGTAAGAACGGGTGAAATCAATGTGTCCAATTCTTCACAAACACCTCATCTTGCCGTGTCTTAACATGAGGGTTGCCATTTTGATGCCATTCTTATTACCACTTTTTAAATAAGTAAGAACGGGTGAAATCAATGTGTCCAATTCTTCAAAAACACCTCATCTTGCCGTGTCTTAACATGAGGGTTGCCATTTTGAAGCCATTCTTATTACCACTTTTTAAATAAGTAAGAACGGGTGAAATCAATGTGTCCAATTCTTCAAAAACACCTCATCTTGCCGTGTCTTAACATGAGGATTGCCATTTTGATGCCATTCTTATTACCACTTTTTAAATAAGTAAGAACGGGTGAAATCAATGTGTCCAATTCTTCAAAAACTCCTCATCTTGCCGTGTCTTAACATGAGGATTGCCATTTTGATGCCATTCTTATTACCACTTTTTAAATAAGTAAGAACGGGTGAAATCAATGTGTCCAATTCTTCAAAAACACCTCATCTTGCCGTGTCTTAACATGAGGGTTGCCATTTTGATGCCATTCTTATTACCACTTTTTAAATAAGTAAGAACGGGTGAAATCAATGTGTCCAATTCTTCAAAAACACCTCATCTTGCCGTGTCTTAACATGAGGATTGCCATTTTGATGCCATTCTTATTACCACTTTTTAAATAAGTAAGAACGGGTGAAATCAATGTGTCCAATTCTTCAAAAACTCCTCATCTTGCCATGTCTTAACATGAGGGTTGCCATTTTGATGCCATTCTTATTACCACTTTTTAAATAAGTAAGAACGGGTGAAATCAATGTGTCCAATTCTTCAAAAACTCCTCATCTTGCCGTGTCTTAACATGAGGGTTGCCATTTTGATGCCATTCTTATTACCACTTTTTAAATAAGTAAGAACGGGTGAAATCAATGTGTCCAATTCTTCAAAAACTCCTCATCTTGCCGGGTCTTAACATGAGGTTTGCCATTTTGAAGCCATTCTTATTACCACTTTTTAAATAAGTAAGAACGGGTGAAATCAATGTGTCCAATTCTTCAAAAACACCTCATCTTGCCGTGTCTTAACATGAGGATTGCCATTTTGATGCCATTCTTATTACCACTTTTTAAATAAGTAAGAACGGGTGAAATCAATGTGTCCAATTCTTCAAAAACACCTCATCTTGCCGTGTCTTAACATGAGGGTTGCCATTTTGATGCCATTCTTATTACCACTTTTTAAATAAGTAAGAACGGGTGAAATCAATGTGTCCAATTCTTCAAAAACTCCTCATCTTGCCGTGTCTTAACATGAGGGTTGCCATTTTAAAGCCATTCTTATTACCACTTTTTAAATAAGTAAGAACGGGTGAAATCAATGTGTCCAATTCTTCAAAAACACGTCATCTTGCCGTGTCTTAACATGAGGGTTGCCATTTTGATGCCATTCTTATTACCACTTTTTAAATAAGTAAGAACGGGTGAAATCAATGTGTCCAATTCTTCAAAAACTCCTCATCTTGCCGTGTCTTATCATGAGGGTTGCCATTTTGATGCCATTCTTATTACCACTTTTTAAATAAGTAAGAACGGGTGAAATCAATGTGTCCAATTCTTCAAAAACACCTCATCTTGCCGTGTCTTAACATGAGGGTTGCCATTTTGATGCCATTCTTATTACCACTTTTTAAATAAGTAAGAACGGGTGAAATCAATGTGTCCAATTCTTCAAAAACTCCTCATCTTGCCGTGTCTTAACATGAGGGTTGCCATTTTGATGCCATTCTTATTACCACTTTTTAAATAAGTAAGAACGGGTGAAATCAATGTGTCCAATTCTTCAAAAACACCTCATCTTGCCGTGTCTTAACATGAGGGTTGCCATTTTGATGCCATTCTTATTACCACTTTTTAAATAAGTAAGAACGGGTGAAATCAATGTGTCCAATTCTTCAAAAACACCTCATCTTGCCGTGTCTTAACATGAGGGTTGCCATTTTGATGCCATTCTTATTACCACTTTTTAAATAAGTAAGAACGGGTGAAATCAATGTGTCCAATTCTTCAAAAACACCTCATCTTGCCGTGTCTTAACATGAGGATTGCCATTTTGAAGCCATTCTTATTACCACTTTTTAAATAAGTAAGAACGGGTGAAATCAATGTGTCCAATTCTTCAAAAACACCTCATCTTGCCGTGTCTTAACATGAGGGTTGCCATTTTGATGCCATTCTTATTACCACTTTTTAAATAAGTAAGAACGGGTGAAATCAATGTGTCCAATTCTTCAAAAACACCTCATCTTGCCGTGTCTTAACATGAGGGTTGCCATTTTGATGCCATTCTTATTACCACTTTTTAAATAAGTAAGAACGGGTGAAATCAATGTGTCCAATTCTTCAAAAACACCTCATCTTGCCGTGTCTTAACATGAGGATTGCCATTTTGAAGCCATTCTTATTACCACTTTTTAAATAAGTAAGAACGGGTGAAATCAATGTGTCCAATTCTTTAAAAACACCTCATCTTGCCGTGTCTTAACATGAGGGTTGCCATTTTGATGCCATTCTTATTACCACTTTTTAAATAAGTAAGAACGGGTGAAATCAATGTGTCCAATTCTTCAAAAACACCTCATCTTGCCGTGTCTTAACATGAGGGTTGCCATTTTGATGCCATTCTTATTACCACTTTTTAAATAAGTAAGAACGGGTGAAATCAATGTGTCCAATTCTTCAAAAACACCTCATCTTGCCGTGTCTTAACATGAGGGTTGCCATTTTGAAGCCATTCTTATTACCACTTTTTAAATAAGTAAGAACGGGTGAAATCAATGTGTCCAATTCTTCAAAAACTCCTCATCTTGCCGTGTCTTAACATGAGGGTTGCCATTTTGAAGCCATTCTTATTACCACTTTTTAAATAAGTAAGAACGGGTGAAATCAATGTGTCCAATTCTTCAAAAACTCCTCATCTTGCCGTGTCTTAACATGAGGATTGCCATTTTGAAGCCCTTCTTATTACCACTTTTTAAATAAGTAAGAACGGGTGAAATCAATGTGTCCAATTCTTCAAAAACTCCTCATCTTGCCGTGTCTTAACATGAGGATTGCCATTTTGAAGCCATTCTTATTACCACTTTTTAAATAAGTAAGAACGGGTGAAATCAATGTGTCCAATTCTTCAAAAACACCTCATCTTGCCGTGTCTTAACATGAGGGTTGCCATTTTGATGCCATTCTTATTACCACTTTTTAAATAAGTAAGAACGGGTGAAATCAATGTGTCCAATTCTTCAAAAACACCTCATCTTGCCGTGTCTTAACATGAGGGTTGCCATTTTGATGCCATTCTTATTACCACTTTTTAAATAAGTAAGAACGGGTGAAATCAATGTGTCCAATTCTTCACAAACACCTCATCTTGCCGTGTCTTAACATGAGGGTTGCCATTTTGATGCCATTCTTATTACCACTTTTTAAATAAGTAAGAACGGGTGAAATCAATGTGTCCAATTCTTCAAAAACACCTCATCTTGCCGTGTCTTAACATGAGGATTGCCATTTTGAAGCCCTTCTTATTACCACTTTTTAAATAAGTAAGAACGGGTGAAATCAATGTGTCCAATTCTTCAAAAACACCTCATCTTGCCGTGTCTTAACATGAGGGTTGCCATTTTGATGCCATTCTTATTACCACTTTTTAAATAAGTAAGAACGGGTGAAATCAATGTGTCCAATTCTTCAAAAACACCTCATCTTGCCGTGTCTTAACATGAGGATTGCCATTTTGATGCCATTCTTATTACCACTTTTTAAATAAGTAAGAACGGGTGAAATCAATGTGTCCAATTCTTCACAAACACCTCATCTTGCCGTGTCTTAACATGAGGGTTGCCATTTTGATGCCATTCTTATTACCACTTTTTAAATAAGTAAGAACGGGTGAAATCAATGTGTCCAATTCTTCAAAAACACCTCATCTTGCCGTGTCTTAACATGAGGGTTGCCATTTTGAAGCCATTCTTATTACCACTTTTTAAATAAGTAAGAACGGGTGAAATCAATGTGTCCAATTCTTCAAAAACACCTCATCTTGCCGTGTCTTAACATGAGGATTGCCATTTTGATGCCATTCTTATTACCACTTTTTAAATAAGTAAGAACGGGTGAAATCAATGTGTCCAATTCTTCAAAAACTCCTCATCTTGCCGTGTCTTAACATGAGGATTGCCATTTTGATGCCATTCTTATTACCACTTTTTAAATAAGTAAGAACGGGTGAAATCAATGTGTCCAATTCTTCAAAAACACCTCATCTTGCCGTGTCTTAACATGAGGATTGCCATTTTGAAGCCATTCTTATTACCACTTTTTAAATAAGTAAGAACGGGTGAAATCAATGTGTCCAATTCTTCAAAAACTCCTCATCTTGCCGTGTCTTAACATGAGGATTGCCATTTTGATGCCATTCTTATTACCACTTTTTAAATAAGTAAGAACGGGTGAAATCAATGTGTCCAATTCTTCAAAAACACCTCATCTTGCCGTGTCTTAACATGAGGATTGCCATTTTGATGCCATTCTTATTACCACTTTTTAAATAAGTAAGAACGGGTGAAATCAATGTGTCCAATTCTTCAAAAACACCTCATCTTGCCGTGTCTTAACATGAGGGTTGCCATTTTGATGCCATTCTTATTACCACTTTTTAAATAAGTAAGAACGGGTGAAATCAATGTGTCCAATTCTTCAAAAACTCCTCATCTTGCCGTGTCTTAACATGAGGGTTGCCATTTTGATGCCATTCTTATTACCACTTTTTAAATAAGTAAGAACGGGTGAAATCAATGTGTCCAATTCTTCAAAAACTCCTCATCTTGCCGGGTCTTAACATGAGGTTTGCCATTTTGAAGCCATTCTTATTACCACTTTTTAAATAAGTAAGAACGGGTGAAATCAATGTGTCCAATTCTTCAAAAACACCTCATCTTGCCGTGTCTTAACATGAGGATTGCCATTTTGATGCCATTCTTATTACCACTTTTTAAATAAGTAAGAACGGGTGAAATCAATGTGTCCAATTCTTCAAAAACACCTCATCTTGCCGTGTCTTAACATGAGGGTTGCCATTTTGATGCCATTCTTATTACCACTTTTTAAATAAGTAAGAACGGGTGAAATCAATGTGTCCAATTCTTCAAAAACTCCTCATCTTGCCGTGTCTTAACATGAGGGTTGCCATTTTAAAGCCATTCTTATTACCACTTTTTAAATAAGTAAGAACGGGTGAAATCAATGTGTCCAATTCTTCAAAAACACCTCATCTTGCCGTGTCTTAACATGAGGATTGCCATTTTGAAGCCCTTCTTATTACCACTTTTTAAATAAGTAAGAACGGGTGAAATCAATGTGGCCAATTCTTCAAAAACACCTCATCTTGCCGTGTCTTAACATGAGGGTTGCCATTTTGATGCCATTCTTATTACCACTTTTTAAATAAGTAAGAACGGGTGAAATCAATGTGTCCAATTCTTCAAAAACTCCTCATCTTGCCGTGTCTTAACATGAGGGTTGCCATTTTGAAGCCATTCTTATTACCTCTTTTTAAATAAGTAAGAACGGGTGAAATCAATGTGTCCAATTCTTCAAAAACACCTCATCTTGCCGTGTCTTAACATGAGGGTTGCCATTTTGAAGCCATTCTTATTACCACTTTTTAAATAAGTAAGAACGGGTGAAATCAATGTGTCCAATTCTTCAAAAACTCCTCATCTTGCCGTGTCTTAACATGAGGGTTGCCATTTTGAAGCCATTCTTATTACCACTTTTTAAATAAGTAAGAACGGGTGAAATCAATGTGTCCAATTCTTCAAAAACACCTCATCTTGCCGTGTCTTAACATGAGGGTTGCCATTTTGAAGCCATTCTTATTACCACTTTTTAAATAAGTAAGAACGGGTGAAATCAATGTGTCCAATTCTTCAAAAACTCCTCATCTTGCCGTGTCTTAACATGAGGATTGCCATTTTGAAGCCCTTCTTATTACCACTTTTTAAATAAGTAAGAACGGGTGAAATCAATGTGTCCAATTCTTCAAAAACACCTCATCTTGCCGTGTCTTAACATGAGGGTTGCCATTTTGAAGCCATTCTTATTACCACTTTGAGTAGTTGAAATATTTCAGATGTGCTACAGCATCTGACGGTAAGATGTACACTTACATTGGACCCGTATTTCTCCCTATCCGATCCGATTCGATTTCGTTTGACCAAAGCCGGCCGACGGGAGTGCCTACACCGCCTATCGTTACCTGTTATACCATTGTGGCTAGGAAACCAGCAGAGAGTAACAAGTTAGTTTTTATTTCGATAACTTTGGATCGCTTCAATATAAAGATTGTTTCGGAAAAGAACTGTAATTGCGTCTAATCCAAGAGGATTTATTTTTTTACCCCCTCAATTCGATATGAATTTCCAAAAGGGGTTTGAAGATCTCGAAAGTTTTTCTCCTTCCCCGTTATTCGAGGGACATTTAATTATAGAAGTTGGTGAAGCCATATTGTGAAGACGAAGGGAGAGGGAGAAGGAGGGATTGGGAGAGAGGGAGAGAAATAGGGAGAGAGACTTTCTCCCTATCTCCCACTCTCCCTATCTCTGCCTCTTTGGGCTTCCAGTTAAACAATAAGAGCTTTTGTCTCGGATCGTGCAATCTTCAGTTAGGGGGATATCACACTGCCAATTTCAGATGGCTTACTCCTTTTGCTGGCTTTAATCTGTTACAATGGTTTGGTGGAAGTAATCCTTTATTTATTTAAATTTTAACGTCCATTTATTATTAACTACGAATTTTAGGACGGGTTATCTATAGGTTATCACCCTTTTCTAGCCAGGATAGGGGTGATGCCTTTTCTTTTTTTCGAAAGAAAAGCCACCACCCCTAGTGGGAATCGAACCCACGACCTTTGGCACGGAGTGTTAAGTGCTCACGCATTAACCCTCACGGCCATCGGGTCTCCTTTAATAATTTAAGAAATATGTCAAACAATAAGCAAAAAAAAAAATAAATAAATTAGTTGATACAGGATATCCGAGATTAAAGAAATGTTTTTTCTTCATGGCGCCTTTCGTTCAGGCTTACCCGATCTTTAATTAATTGACTCATGGGTACCACCAACGGCCATAGCCACGTTGAATGCACCGGTTCCCATAGATGACCGAAGTTAAGCAACGTCGGGCGTGGTCAGTACCTGAATGGGTACTATAGATAGCCCGGTACCAAAAAAAAAAAAAAAAAAAAAAAAAAAAAAAAAAAAAAAAAAAAAAAAAAAAAAAAAAAAAAAAAAAAAATGGTTGGCAACTTGTAGATAGCCCGGCTTTAATAGCCTAATAGTCTAACAAATAAAAATTAATGTCTGCAAAGGAGAAATTCAGGCGACATGAGCATAATTCTGACCACACCCTAGAGTGCCTTATGGTCAGAAATCAGATACCTCTACAGTATCAGTACCTCTGGGCCCATGTGGCATCTTACGGGACTGATTTGTTTTATTATTTGCCCAATTTATAAATAATTACTTATATTGCAGAATAAGCCATAATGTATTACATAGCAACCAAGAACAAAAAAAGATAAAAAAAAAAGTCCGTATCGCAGGAATTGTATAACTTTAGCCCGTTCAGACAGACCGAAAAATTCAAGTCGCATTTGTGAACATCTAAGGGAAAATATTTTATTAACAGCCATTTCACATATTCTATAATTAAAAAACTCCTAAGAAATTTGGCCTGATGAGGAAAATGTATGTTTTTTTTTTTAATTATAGAATATATTTTAAGATTACTTGCTGTATTTAATGAAAAAATGTGACCAACCCTTTTAAAAACAGGGTGTAGAAAATGGACTGCTTATTTAAAGCTTTAAATTTTATTTTTAAGAAATTTTATGGAGGTTATTATAGATAGATAGATTGATATATTTCCAGCAATCCAAATATTTGGAAATTAGACAAGTAAAAAAAAAATAAACAAAAATATGGAGATAGGGAGGAACCGCATAACATAACATTTAAATTCTCTTACACTACTTAAATTTATAAAACATTTCTTGGTAACTAATGCCTTGATATCCTAACTTATTACCTTAAAATTATGATAAATAACATAGCGTATGGCATTTTTAAAATAAAAACAAGTACATGTTACTAATATAAACAATAATATAAAAATTAAAAATATAACACAAGCCAATCATAAATTAAAAATAAAATTATATACAAATAAGTTCTGAGTAATTGCATTTTATCGTAAATTTATATTAATTGTATTTGTTACTCTTCTAGTTTTATAAAATGGCGCTAACTCTGAAATGTGTTGAATAATTTAAGAAAACACTAATATCAATAGCTCACATCTATTTTGCTTTTAGTATAGCCACATGGTAACATTTCAATAACGGGTGCTTCTTATTGGAAATTTAATGTAGATTCTAAAAATGTGGTCGTCATTTACGATACATAGATCAGAAATCTGGAGAAAACAGGTTTTTAGCAAAAACCCCAATAGTTTTGAAAAGTTTGAATAGCTCTGCTACATATTGAGATAAAACGCTCATTCCTGCGTCCCTGAACTACAAATGAGGTGCAGAATAAACCCCTAAAGTTATGACATCTCAATGCGGGACACCCTGTGTGTATATATATATATATATATATATATATATATATATATATATATATATATATATAAATCAGTCCCGTAACAGGCCACGAGGGCCTTGAGGGGCAGATACTATAGAGGTATCTGATTCATGACCATACAGGACACTAGGGGGATAGTGTGATCAGTACTATGCTCCGGCCGCCTGATTTTCCCCTTGGCCGCTTCGACTGTTGGAGTCATTAGCACCCAAGGTACCCATTATTAAATTAATTAAAGGCTGGATTGGCCTAGGGACGGTCAGGGAGGCCGAATTCAACCCATTAACGAAGACACTAGAAAAAAAATCTTTAGTGCTTGCTCGGGATTTGAACTCAGGCCTCCAGCTTATTAGTCCAGTGCTCTACCACTGAGCTATCCTCGCCCCTAAATATATATATATATATATATATATATATATATATATATATATATATATGAAACGTCTACATTTTCGGATCAGGTCGACATCATTCCTTCCAATACGAAGGAGAATACAGCTAGAATTCAGTTATTACATTATATGCCTAATATACCATTAACTGCAGCAAGAAACGTCTGATGTTAGCTGCGATTGATAAGAACTGGTAAGAAGCGTTGAGTAGAGTAGAGCTGACAGACACTTGTTGCATCGCGTATTGCACTCCCATTGAGAAAATGTCCTATCCATATGCTTAAAACAAAATTATTTCAAATTTCAAGACAAATACTTTTCCTTTCGCACGGGATTAATTATGGGCTCCGGGCGCTAATGGCCAAGATGTAGATGCGCCGTAAAAAAAAAAAAAAAAAAAAAAAAAAAAAAAAAAAAATATGGGCTCAGCTTTCAGTCCACTGGCGGCCGATATATTCATGGACTATATAGAGGGGAGATTCATAATGTCGCATAGAAACCCCTTCTTGAAATACATTGACTTCTATGGAAGATATGTTGATGATATATTGATATCTTTCTCCGGGAATAAACAAGAATTAAATGCCCTACACTCCTATGTCAATGGCTGCCATAACTCTCTCAAGTTTGCTCTTGAAGTTGAAAACGAGGGAGTCATAAGATTCCTCGATCTCGAAATAAAGAGAGAAAACAATAAGCATTCGTTTAAGATCTTTAGGAAGCCAAGTGCTACAGACATTTTAATTCCAAACAACTCTCACCACCACCCACAATACAAGATGTCAGGAATCATATTTATGATTGATCGCCTAATAAACACCCCATTGTCTCCCGATAATTTTGAAAATGAACTCTCTTGTATCAAAAACATAGCTAAAAGCAATGGATACCAGGAATCACTAGTTAATAAACTAATGGAAAGAAGGTACAAGAGAAAAATAGACCTACAAGTATCAGGAGAAAGCACCGCCCGGATAAGCGACGTCTACCCTGTTAGCTTACCTTACCTAGGTGAAATATCTGAAAAGGTAGGAGCTAAATTAAAAAAACTGGGAGTAAAAACTGCTTACCGAAGTAGAGGCTCTCTTGCGAGTAAGCTCTCGAACACTAAGGACACGGTCGATCCTCTCGACAGATCAGGAGTGTATCGAGTATCCTGTGTTACATGCGGTTCATCATACGTGGGTCAGAGTGGGAGAAAAATCAGGACAAGACTTAAAGAACATTTCACCAGGCAGGACTCCATATTTAAAAAGCATGTGATTCAGGAAGAGCATGACGCTAACGCCCTTGATTTTCAACTCCTCCATAGATTAAACAAGGGCAGTAAAATGGACAGGTTGGAGAATATTGAAATTAGAGCTGATGTGGCGCTTTCCCAAAGGAATATTAATGTTAAGGGAGACGGTGATGTGCTCAGGAATGTCCCAGCAGCCTGCATACAGAGCATATGCAAGTTAAGCCAGTCTGCTGCGAGAGCCTCGCGTGTACACAGACACAATCTATAGGTCCGTACTCTCTCTATCCCACCTACTTTTTCCATTTTTTATTTTTTATTTTTTATTCCCATCACTAATTTTTTCTTATTCCTGTTTTTGCTTCCTTTTATCTTTTGTTGTTAAGGCTTAATCCTTCAATTATATATTTTATTCATTCTTGGACGTCAAATTTTGTAATTTAATTTTTATTTTTAATTTATTTCATTCTTCTTAAGAATTCTAACTTTTCCTGTTTTTATTCCAGTGACTAAAAAAATTTCTCAAAATGTTGTTTAAAATTTTATTCTAGTTTGTAGATTGTAGATTTGTTTTTTTTTTATTTGTTATGTTGTTGTCAACAGGCACTGATGATGAGATTGAATCTCGAAAGCGCTATGTAAAATAAAACTTTTATAACTAGTGAAGGTCGGCCTAGTTATTTACCTACATGATTACGTTTATATGTTTTTTTTTTGTTTTTTTCCCCATATATGTATGTATGTATGTGTGTATGTATGTGGGCATATATATGTACAATTGTGTGCGTGTATAGGTATTTTTAGATAGATATGAGAATTCTATTAATTTTTGCGAGTGAAACCAATCGCTTTTTATTTGTCAGGAACATCACGAAGTAATTGTAAAGACCCATTTTTCTCACTAACATAAACAGAGCTTTTTCATAAACAAACGCTAATTCACTGTTGAAGGTTACTTGACCCACAGCAAGAACCAATACAATTGCTCATCGGAATCCTCCAATAGGAAGGCAAAGGAGTTATGCGCATGCGCTGAATCACTGATAAAATCACTATTGCTACTTCAAAAGTAACTGGATGTGGTCTTTGAAAAAAGACCCAAACAATCAATATTATAGCACACAAGCACCGTCAAACATTTCTGTTGGTATTAGTCATAAATTATTACTAAATTTCTGTTCCGATGGAGTGCATTGCCACCTTAATCTATTCTGGCGACATAGCGCGACATATAGCGGATAGAGGAAAGGAGTCTAAATATAGTTGGTACTATAAAAAAAAAGACTCAGGAGGAAGTGTGAGTTTGTGTAGCATGCAGTTGTAACCTTGAGGGTTTACTATCATGAATGGGAAGCTAGCTTTCTCAATGGGAGTGCAATACGCGATGCAA
The DNA here is from genome assembly GCA_946811695.1 of Gonocerus acuteangulatus. Taxonomy (NCBI): domain Eukaryota; kingdom Metazoa; phylum Arthropoda; class Insecta; order Hemiptera; family Coreidae; genus Gonocerus; species Gonocerus acuteangulatus. The sequence goes on from OX328131.1 coordinate 54,426,668, forward strand.
CAAGTGTCTGTCAGCTCTACTCTACTCAACGCTTCTTACCAGTTCTTATCAATCGCAGCTAACATCAGACGTTTCTTGCTGCAGTTATTGGTATATTAGGCATATAATGTAATAACTGAATTCTAGCTGTATTCTCCTTCGTATTGGAAGGAATGATGTCGACCTGATCCGAAAATGTAGACGTTTCATATATATATATATATATATATATATATATATATATATATATATATATATATATTTAGGGGCGAGGATAGCTCAGTGGTAGAGCACTGGACTAATAAGCTGGAGGCCTGAGTTCAAATCCCGAGCAAGCACTAAAGATTTTTTTTCTAGTGTCTTCGTTAATGGGTTGAATTCGGCCTCCCTGACCGTCCCTAGGCCAATCCAGCCTTTAATTAATTTAATAATGGGTACCTTGGGTGCTAATGACTCCAACAGTCGAAGCGGCCAGGGGGAAAATCAGGCGGCCGGAGCATAGTACTGATCACACTATCCCCCTAGTGTCCTGTATGGTCATGAATCAGATACCTCTATAGTATCTGCCCCTCAAGGCCCTCGTGGCCTGTTACGGGACTGATTTATATATATATATATATATATATATATATATATATATATACACACAGGGTGTCCCGCATTGAGATGTCATAACTTTAGGGGTTTATTCTGCACCTCATTTGTAGTTCAGGGACGCAGGAATGAGCGTTTTATCTCAATATGTAGCAGAGCTATTCAAACTTTTCAAAACTATTGGGGTTTTTGCTAAAAACCTGTTTTCTCCAGATTTCTGATCTATGTATCGTAAATGACGACCACATTTTTAGAATCTACATTAAATTTCCAATAAGAAGCACCCGTTATTGAAATGTTACCATGTGGCTATACTAAAAGCAAAATAGACGTGAGCTATTGATATTAGTGTTTTCTTAAATTATTCAACACATTTCAGAGTTAGCGCCATTTTATAAAACTAGAAGAGTAACAAATACAATTAATATAAATTTACGATAAAATGCAATTACTCAGAACTTATTTGTATATAATTTTATTTTTAATTTATGATTGGCTTGTGTTATATTTTTAATTTTTATATTATTGTTTATATTAGTAACATGTACTTGTTTTTATTTTAAAAATGCCATACGCTATGTTATTTATCATAATTTTAAGGTAATAAGTTAGGATATCAAGGCATTAGTTACCAAGAAATGTTTTATAAATTTAAGTAGTGTAAGAGAATTTAAATGTTATGTTATGCGGTTCCTCCCTATCTCCATATTTTTGTTTATTTTTTTTTTACTTGTCTAATTTCCAAATATTTGGATTGCTGGAAATATATCAATCTATCTATCTATAATAACCTCCATAAAATTTCTTAAAAATAAAATTTAAAGCTTTAAATAAGCAGTCCATTTTATGGACTATGTCAAACTATCGAATATGAAAATGGGAGCAAACTAGCAAAAGAACATATTCGATACATTGACGAAGTAATATATTGAAAAATGGTCTTATTCGATACTTTATTTAAAGCATTTCCGGATATTCTAAACCATAGTGCATGAGCAAAGTATCGAATCTGAAAAATTATATCTTTCATGTTCGATATTTTGACATGGTTGGGACGATTTGTATCGCTCTTCTTTTTCTATATAGTTGTTAGTAAGTTTGTAAATTTCTTGGTGTATGTCTTCGTCCGCGATCAATTGTGTTGTTGCATTTTTGACTTCTCTGTCTCCGTCTGTGGTAATAAATTCACGTGTCCAAGTAGCCAAAATATTGTCGCTTGTTATGATCTCATAGTTTTTGTATTTGTACCAAAATTTTAATCAGTATTGGGTGTTTTTCTTATGGGTCATTTAATTTATTTAAATTTTAACGTCCTTTATTATTGTCTAAGAATTTTGGGACGGGCTATCTATAGGTTACCATACTTTTCTAGCCAGGATAGGGCTGATGCCGTTTCTTTTTTTCTAAAGAAAAGCCACGACCCCATAGAGGGAACCATCCGCCTTAACACTCACGGCCACCGGGCCTCCGTCATTTTATTTAGTCAATCAAACAATCGGGTCTTTTTTGCGAAGAACACTACACTATTTGTAAACGCACATATTTTATTCCTTTTTTTTTTTCTCTCTCTCTCTCTCTTTTGGATATTTTACATTTATTTAGCATTATGGGCATACGTGCTATGCGTTTCCGCTCGCTCAAGAAGATGTCAAAACTCTACTCAATCCAGCTCGCTAAAATTAATAGAATTGTAATAATTTTAGCGACTCTAGTCAATCCAACTCGCTAAAATTAATAGAATTCTATTAATTGAGAGGAGATCGTTGACCGTAGATGATGCCAGGTAGGGATTGTCGGGGTTCGGTCACTGCTATTTAATAAAACTACATTTTATCAAAAAAATGGTTTTATTGTGCCGACGTTTCGGCTTTAACTTCAAGCCTTCATCAGGGCTGTAAAAACAAGTAGGACATTTTTAACACTAATATATACACATATCTATCTAAATATACCTAACATATATATATATACATATATATATATATATATATATATATATATATATTATAAAAATATTATAGTATATATAATATATATATATATATATTTTTTTTTTTTTATTTTTTTTTTTTTCTCAGCCATAGTAACCCTATGGTAGAGCCGTTTATTCGTTAAAGCGTGCCCCATATCTTATGATATACTACACACATGTCTTTACATATTTAAAGTGAGTATACAATGTTAATTTTTTTTTTTTTTTTTTTTTTTTATAATATTGATTTAATAATATATATACATATACGGAAAGAAAGTTGTTCGAAGATCATAAGGAGGAACTCATGAACTTTGTTCTATCCATAAATTTTGAGGAACTAATAAACATCTAGAGAAACCAAGAACGAGAAGAAGCTGACTTCACTCATCATCATCAAACCAAATTATCTTCCTTATTTATCTTGTACTCTCACTGTTTATAAATTATCAATGATTATTTTATTCTTGTATAGTTCATATATTTAGGTTATATATATATATATTATATACATATATATAATACTATATATATATATCTATATAATATATATATTATATACATATATATAATACTATATATATATGTATAATATATATATATATATATATATATATATATATATATATTTTACATATATACATTTTTTTTTTTTTTTTTTTTTTTTTTTTACGGCGCATCGACATCTTGGCCATTAGCGCCATTATTATATATATATATATATATATATATATATATATATATATATATATGTTATATATATATATATATATATATATATATATATATATACACGCACGCAATTGTTAAGGGAGACGGTGATGTGCTCAGGAATGTCCCAGCAGCCTGCATACAGAGCATATGCAAGTTAAGCCAGTCTGCTGCGAGAGCCTCGCGTGTACACAGACACAATCTATAGGTCCGTACTCTCTCTATCCCTCCTACTTTTTCCATTTTTTATTTTTTACTTTTTATTCCCATCACTAATTTTTTCTTATTCCTGTTTTTGCTTCCTTTTATCTTTTGTTGTTAAGGCTTAATCCTTCAATTATATATTTTATTCATTCTTGGACGTCAAATTTTGTAATTTAATTTTTATTTTTAATTTATTTCATTCTTCTTAAGAATTCTAACTTTTCCTGTTTTTATTCTAGTGACTAAAAAAAATTAAAAATAAAAATTAAATTACAAAATTTGACGTCCAAGAATGAATAAAATATATAATTGAAGGATTAAGCCTTAACAACAAAAGATAAAAGGAAGCAAAAACAGGAATAAGAAAAAATTAGTGATGGGAATAAAAAGTAAAAAATAAAAAATGGAAAAAGTAGGTGGGATAGAGAGAGTACGGACCTATAGATTGTGTCTGTGTACACGCGAGGCTCTCGCAGCAGACTGGCTTAACTTGCATATGCTCTGTATGCAGGCTGCTGGGACATTCCTGAGCACATCACCGTCTCCCTTAACAATTGCGTGCGTGTATATATATATATATATATATATATATATATATATATATATATATATATAACATATATATATATATATATATATATATATATATATATATATATAATAATGGCGCTAATGGCCAAGATGTCGATGCGCCGTAAAAAAAAAAAAAAAAAAAAAAAAAAATGTATATATGTAAAATATATATATATATATATATATATTATACATATATATATATATATAGTATTATATATATATGTATATAATATATATATTATATACATATATATATATAGTATTGTATATATGTATATAATATATATATATTATATATACTATAATATTTTTATAATATATATATATATATGTATATATATATATGTTAGGTATATTTAGATAGATATGTGTATATATTAGTGTTAAAAATGTCCTACTTGTTTTTACAGCCCTGATGAAGGCTTGAAGTTAAAGCCGAAACGTCGGCACAATAAAACCATTTTTTTGATAAAATGTAGTTTTATTAAATAGCAGTGACCGAACCCCGACAATCCCTACCTGGCATCATCTACGGTCAACGATCTCCTCTCAATTAATAGAATTCTATTAATTTTAGCGAGTTGGATTGACTAGAGTCGCTAAAATTATTACAATTCTATTAATTTTAGCGAGTTGGATTGAGTAGAGTTTTGACATCTTCTTGAGCGAGCGGAAACGCATAGCACGCATGCCCATAATGCTAAATAAATGTAAAATATCCAAAAGAGAGAGAGAGAGAGAGAGAGAGAGAGAGAGAGAAAAAAGGAATAAAATATGTGCGTTTACAAATAGTGTAGTGTTCTTCGCAAAAAAGACCCGATTGTTTGATTGACTAAATAAAATGACGGAGGCCCGGTGGCCGTGAGTGTTAAGGCGGATGGTTCCCTCTATGGGGTCGTGGCTTTTCTTTAGAAAAAAAGAAACGGCATCAGCCCTATCCTGGCTAGAAAAGTATGGTAACCTATAGATAGCCCGTCCCAAAATTCTTAGACAATAATAAAGGACGTTAAAATTTAAATAAATTAAATGACCCATAAGAAAAACACCCAATACTGATTAAAATTTTGGTACAAATACAAAAACTATGAGATCATAACAAGCGACAATATTTTGGCTACTTGGACACGTGAATTTATTACCACAGACGGAGACAGAGAAGTCAAAAATGCAACAACACAATTGATCGCGGACGAAGACATACACCAAGAAATTTACAAACTTACTAACAACTATATAGAAAAATAAGAGCGATACAAATCGTCCCAACCATGTCAAAATATCGAACATGAAAGATATAATTTTTCAGATTCGATACTTTGCTCATGCACTATGGTTTAGAATATCCGGAAATGCTTTAAATAAAGTATCGAATAAGACCATTTTTCAATATATTACTTCGTCAATGTATCGAATATGTTCTTTTGCTAGTTTGCTCCCATTTTCATATTCGATAGTTTGAAATAGTTGGGATAGTGGGGGATATGTATACGCACTACATGAAAATGTACTGAAAAGATCAATTTTTTTTTCATAATTTCTTGTTATAAAGATAAAAAAATAATATGGTTTTCACTAGTGAAAAATATCAGGACATTAGTCGAAAAATCGAAGTTTTGGCACATTTAATAACTGATCTGCCACATAAATAGTCTTGGACGTCACTTTTAATTAGTTGAGGAAGCATTTAAACCTATCAAAAAGAAAATATTAAAACAAAAAAGTTACAATCCGTTAAGAGAAACCCATTTATAATTCCTCCAATTATTCTAATTTTTTTGTACAAATTATTATGGTTTTGCACTTTATCCAAATTTATATTAAATATTTCATGAAAATCCCTAACTGCATGTCGGACTAGTATTCCTAAAGTAACACAACTCAAAAATCGGTTTTATTCACACCGTCATAGTTATGACTGCGAAAGACATGGTAAATATCTCTTTATCAACCATCAAAACTGTATGTACCTAGCTACAGAGCTTGTACACCAGAGGACACTTGAGTCACCCTTCCTGTCTTAATCCTAAGCCCCCTACATAGGCAAGAGTGACACATTTTCAGTTGAGTTTTATTTTGAGTTGTGTCACTTTAGAGATACTAGTGTGATATGAGAACTGCATTTCTTCAAGATATTTACAAGTAAATGGATTTGTGTAGAACGGCCGAGCCAAGCTTGGAGGTCTAAAGTCGTTACAATAGTGCCCAACATTGTTGCTGTTTGCGGAAACGGTGTTTACAAACTACTCAGCCATATTTCTCATTGGTTTAGGCAAGTCTGAAGGACGTCGGCTATTTTTGGAAAATTTTGAGTCGGAGGGAGTTCCAAAAATAGCCCAATGTTTTGCTTTTTGCAATTGCTATTGTTGGGATTTGCTGTTGGAATAGTTCTTTCTTTTAATGTTAGAATAGCTTAAAGCAGCGTTGCTCCACCTGTGAGGGTTGCTGGTTGTACGAGAAATAACAGAATATTTGGGAAAATACATAAATGTTGCTTCAGCAAAATTGTTTCAAACATTAACTTATGTTTGCAACGTTTCGAACCTGTTTAGGTTCATCATCAGGAATCTACAATCTATATATTTAAAAATCACGTGTCTGTCTGTTTTTCTGTTTGTTTGTTCCTTATACAAATCTACACCGTTTGACCGATTTTGACCAAACTTGGCACACAGGTAGGTCTTGATACGAGAAATCTCCTAGGCTATGCCAAAATAGTAAAATTTGGTCAAAAAGTCAAAAGTTTTGTTTTAGAAAAATTGGTTACACTGAACCATTCATATTGTGACGGTCATTTTTAATCGACTACTACTGGCCTCTGTCGGCTGTTAGATGAAGTGCTGTTTTGCAGGCCTCTGCCGGTATCATGATGAACTAAAACAAATTCACATCGTTTGACCGATTTTCGTAACTGGGTATAGACAACTAGGTATCAAGTAGATCTTGATACGGGGTGAGTCATAGACAGAAAGTAGGTGTAGCATGGCACACTGGGTAACAGCTAGTTTATAATAAAAATAAAACAAAGAATAAGGAGGAGACTTCTCCTGTGTCACTAATACCAATACAGAAACAATATATGAGGTATATAATAATACAATACATTAGGTACATTAAATTATGTCGTGTTAAGGCCTATTATAGTTTTTCAATAAAATATTAAAGTCCATAAATTATGAATTTTTGTATTAAACATTTTATCCGGGGTAGAGTCTTTTGAAATGGTTTTTTGGGAGCAACTCCTGCCAGTTACATCAAGAATCTATTGATGCTTCCACAATCTCACCTTCAACTTACAAATAAATAAATGTATTCATAGATTGATACGACTAAAATAAGACATGCAATTCTTATGGATGCCGAGCCACGTGAATACACATGGAAACGAAGACACGGATAAAGGAGCAAAACCCTCATCTCTCCTGAGGGTAGATAAGTTCATCATCCCTCAGCGATAAGTTTATTGCGTTCAAACAGTTTCTATATTAACCTATATAAGGATGAGTTTGTCACCAATGTTGCGGAATTCAACAATCGAATAAAAAATAAAATATTAGGTATTTCGTTTAGAGCCTTCTGCTCAAATTCAGGAACATAAATATGCTTTAGCTCCACCCGACAAACCTATGTAAATGTACTGTATAACATACAGCCTTCTTTTTCGTACATGGCTACCGCGCATGCGGGAATACCGGCGGACACTTTAATGTGACGTTTTTTCAGTTTAGTCATCGCTAAAGCATATCTATTATATAAAAGTCCGTCACGCAGGAGCTGCATAACTAAGCACTTTCCTCAGAATTTGGGTAGTGTAGATTGCTTTCCAGAACAATTTGCTTAAAATATCCTACATAAATAAAATAAAAACATGAATAGTTCTCTTTTAAATTTGTAATGAGTAACTGATCAATTAATAATTTGCTTCCAGAGTTATGTTTACACATGGTATCTATTACACTACGTAATAAATACAAAAGAACTCATATTATCGTATTTTGATCTAACGCAGGAACAGGTTACAGTCACTCTAGTGGTAGAAAGCGCTCCTTGCGGCGGCTTTGTGAACCTACGTCTGACGGGCTTTTCTATTGAAATATATTACAAATTAAACCCCCGCTTTCCGATTGACCGATTCAGCTCATTTTTACAACACTTCTTTCTCATGAGTTACCCACGACGTATACCGCGTTTCGTTACAATACAGCAGAAATTACGACCGGTATGAGTATATTAAGAATTTGGGTCAAGAGTAAACCCCCCCCCCTTCTAATGAACCGATTTAGTTTATTTTTACAACACATATTTACCTGTAGATTACCACTACGAATACCGAGTTTCGTCGAAATATACCAAAAATCACGGCTGGTAGTGGCGAATTGGTATTGTGGGTCCGGAGTAAACCCCCCCCCCTCCTAATGAACCGATTTAGTTTATTTTTACAACAGTTATTTACCTGTGGATTACCACTACGAATACCGAGTTTCATCGAAATATACCAAAAATCACGGCTGGTAGTGGCGAATTGGTATTGTGGGTCCGGAGTAAACCCCCCCTTCCAATGAACCGATTTAGTTCATTTTTATATCTCCCTTTTCTCTCTATATTACCACTATGAATACCAAGTTTCGTTGAAATATAACAAATATTACGGCTGACATAGTCAAATTAGTGTTTTGGGTTCGGGTTAAACCCCCCCTTCCGGTGGACCGACTTTGGTGGTTAACGAACTCGTTCAATCGTTTGCTAATTGAATGCTATATACCAAGTTTCGTGACGAAAAAACAAAAACTCTGGCCGCTATCGTGTTAACAGACACATATATATATATATGCATATATATATATATATATATATATATATATATATATATATATATATATATATATGTATATATATATATAAATTTTAACGGGGGTCATTTTCGGTGTCTACTAGGTAGGATCGATAAAGATTTGAAGAAATTATTCAAAAATTCCGTCATGAGTCCAACCTCAATAGCTACTTTCCTTCGGAGGAAAGTGCTAAAAATGAATCGCTAAATGTGTTGGTAAGCGCAAATCACGAGAACAACTGAACCGATTTCGCTAATTCTTTTTTTATTCCTTGAAGTACGAGGATGTAAATCCGCGAAGCGCGACATTCGACTAATAATGGTGCAAGTTTGAATCGAGCTGCTGTGAATTCATTACAGTGCCTGCAGCTGTGTTGCTATTGGACCTATGAACTCAGTTTGACTATAAACAAATCCCAGGGGCAGTCATTAAGTGTTTGTGGTATTAATCATGAAAACCCATGTTTCCCGCATGGTCAATTGTATGTTGCCTGTTCCCGTGTTGGAAAACCATCTGCTCTGTTTATTTACGCGGCAGGTAATGAAACAAAAAATATCATGTACCATTAAGTACTAGAATAAAAATGAAACTTAATTTAGAATAAGTAAAAATAGAATGAAATATAATAAGTAGGTATCATAATAAGAAATATGATATTGTAATTTTGATTGTGATTTTTTAATGACTATTAAAAGAATTTTAAGAGTTTTATAATTTTTTTTATATAATGTAATTGTCGACTTATTAAGTTTTTTTCTTTTTTTTATCTTACTAGCTGTCCGGGTTTCCCAAATAGCAGAATAAGTATTAAAAAAAAATTAAAGAATTGACTGTTAGGCGGTACGAAGTTCGCCGGGTCAGCTAGTTTATCCTAAAAAAAAACTATATTAAGAAAATAATTTCTGGTATTTTTTACTTTATTGTAATGAACTCACCGAGTTTTGTAAGGGAGAAAAATATAGATTTATTAGAAGTTGGGGTTTAATCCGTATTATGATCTAATTAAATTAAGCTACCAAACCTCCTGCACTGATTATTACAGCTACTACCAGAGGCGCTGTATAGCTGTTTCCGGTTTCTGCGTTTTTTATAATAACGCATAAAGATTTTGCACTTTTAAAGGTATCGTTTTAGAAACTATGTATTTGCTGTGATTATGTTTTTATACTGATATATAAATAAATAAGCTATGTACATAGTTAAAATATTTATTTATGGACTCTTTGCAGCCTGGCGATAAGAGCTTTACATCTGGTAAAATTTTACATAGATAGATGATAGATCATTTTAGATGGTTTTACATAAATAGATGGTAAATATAGCTTTATATACTCAGTGAAGGAGCTTTAAATCTTTTATAGTTTTATAGGGGGCTATAAGTCACTTTTATAATTAACTTATACAATTTACCTATTTACAATGTTAAACTAAGCAAACTGTAATTAAAGTAACAAACGAATAAAAAAGGAGGATTTACAATTATGTTAAAAATTCCAATTAGTCCATTAAAATTATAAGTTATTTTGGGAATTAAATTGAGGATTTAATTTTATTTAGAGTGAAATAAATAAAGGATTACTTACTTATACTGACTCATAAAATAAGTATATTTATACCCAATAAACTCACATTCAATAATTTCTTATAATCTCTAAAATATAAGCCCAATAAATAAAAGCATTCATAAAAATACGGAAAAGAGCAGGACATTATTCAATACATTTTTATTCAATAGTCATTCACATAATGTTTATTGAATAAATTATTCATTTTATAAGTTATTCGTCCACTGATTTATTTTCTATTCTATGAATTATTTATTTTATTTATTTATTAAAAGTTTCGCAGTTTTTAGCGATATACTCTATAACAATAAACGATGATTACATGATTACAAAATAAATGATGATTACATAAATGATAATAACAGTGATTACAATAAATGATGATGACATGATTACAGAATTCATACACATACACACACATATATACATATGCGTATATTATTGCACTATATCTACATTGTTTATATTTACATTATACATACATTATACATTATTATTATCTATAGACTTATAGCGTACATTATTATATCTATATAATTATTTTATTCATTAATATTATTATTATTATATTTATTCCTTATTATTATATATATACTTGTATTACACATTATTATTATTACATTATTCCTTATCATTATCCATATACTAATATTGCACATTATTACTACATTGCTTGTTTTTATTGTTATTGTTTTTCGCTACACAGTAATTTACCAATTAAAATGTATTTAATGCTGCAATTTGTTCATAGAAAACAGTTTAGTTTGTGTCTGTATTGTTTATGTTCATTTAGTTAATGCTTGAAATAGATTGGTGTAATGTTATTCTCAAAGATAGATATATCTGCTTTTCAGATTACCTGTACAAATAATGTTAGACAAATACGTAAATAGAGGATCTTATTATGTGACGTATCGTCACAGTTTGTTAAATATATTTGTATTTTTTAAATATGTGTATATCTTGTCTATATACTGGCTTTTATCTGAGAGTAGTTGAGTCATGTTGTCCGGTAAGTCATAGTTTTCTCTCAACCGACATTCAGTCAGGATGTGTTTTATTGTCAGTGGAGTGTTACATACTTCACATGTCGGTCTGACCTGTCTCGTCATGAGGTGTACGTGCGTCAGCCGTGTCTTATTATAGCCGTTCTATGAATTATAGGGTTGGCTGATTATTTAATACATTTTTATTCAGTAGTCATTCACATAATGTTTATTGAATAAATTATTCATTGTATAAGTTATTCGTCCACTGATTTATTTTTTATTCTATGAATTATAGGGTTGGCTCATTATTCAATACATTTTTATTGTATAAGAATTTATCCATTTATTCAGTTAATCATGGACTTTTTTTTTAATTTAATGACTAATTAATTATTTTTCATACTTCGTTCTTTATGTTTATACATTTGAAATAATCTGGTTCACAGAACAACAAACTCAGATTCTTTAGGTTCAGTAAACAATAACACTTAAATAAATAATTTTCATTAAAAGTAAGAAAGAGTTTAATGAGCTTAATCATTTTTATTAGAAATGATTGCTAAAATAAATCACTTGTAAATAACGACAAATTTCTAACAGATTTATTCATTATTCTGAATGATTTTTGCCCAACACAGATACGGAACTATTTAACTCTTGATATTATTTGAATGCTCTATCAGTCTCTTCAGCGATTTTCCTATACTGCACAACAAGTCACAACTGACTTTCCATAAGACAGTGCAGTCCATCAAGATGAGTCCTATCGGAAGTTATGTCCTGTAAATATGGCAAATTTCCCAAAGCTACAATGGAAAAAGGGATAAAAGATTATTATGAGATAGTGACCCTATTAGCACTTTACTCCGAAGGAAAGTAGCTATTGAGGTTGCACTCATGACGGAATTTTTGAAACATTTCTTCAAATCTCCATCGATCCTACCTAGTAGACACCGAAAATGACCCCCGTTAAAATTTATATATATATATATATATATATATATATATATGTGTGTGAGTGTGTGTGTGTGTGTGTCTGTTAACACGATAGCGGCCAGAGTTTTTGTTTTTTCTTCACGAAACGTTGTATATAGCGTTCAATTAGCAAACGATTGAACGAGTTCGTTAACCACCAAAATCTCTCCACCGGGAGGGGGGGCTTACCCCAGACCCAAAACACTAATTTGACCGTGCCAGCCGTAGTTTTTGTTATATTTCAACGATTGATCTAAAGAGACAAATACGTTGTAAAAATAAACTAAATCGGTTTATTAGGAGGAGGGTTTATACCGGACTGTATCCTGTTCCTGCGCCAGATCAAAAGACGGAAAATGAAGTTTTTGTGTATTTATTAAGTAGTACAGTATCATGTATTAACATAACTCTGGAAGCAAATTATTTACAAAATTAATAATTGAACAGTTCTCATAAGAAATGTAAATGAGCAGAACTATTCACGTTTTTATTTTATTTATATAGGTTATTTACAGCAAATTATTCAGTAATGTAGTCTTCACTACAAAAATTCTGAGGAAAGTGCTTCGTTATGCAGCTCCTGCGTGACGGATTTTTTTCCAATATATTCGTCTGTGGCAGAAGGTCAATTTTATAAAAACACCCACTTTCTTCTCTACTCTTTTATTAAGCTCTACATGTTTCGCGTCGTTGTGACGCCTAAGCACCAGATGTGGCCCTACTTGCGGAAGGTTCTCTAATAGATAGGCTGTAACCATATTTTATTTTATTGTATTTCGTTTAAGTGCTCCTGAAGAGGCGTCACAACGACGCGAAATATGTAGAGCGTAATAAAAGAGTAGAGAAGAAAGTAAGTGTTTTTATACCTTCTGCCACAGACGAATATATGGGATAAAAGATATTTCCAAACCCCCCCCCCCTAAACGAAGTGGTATTATTTTTCAAAGTGTTTGATTTATAAGCCTAAAATTACTTTAGAATTCCGACTAAAGCGTGACTGATTTTTTTCCTCCGTGATTTAAAAGGTGCTAAGCTTGATGACAGCTGATTATTGGCACGAAACGTGCTCGTCAGGATTCCTAATTTGTTAAACATGTTAATTACATGTACATTTAAGGCATTCGGGAGGTTTAGGTTTTTGCTGTTAACCTTCAACAGAATTTAGAATTCCACTAACAGTTGTCTTAATAACATGGCAAAATTTTAATATCCTTAAATATAATCCTAACTAAAATGCTTCCCGAATCCATATTTGTCAACCTAGAAAATAAACCTACCAATGAAAACATTTATACAGAAATAACTTCCTCAACCTATTCAAAAATTTTCCATATATTAAAAACATCCTTCTTATAATCCACTTTTATTTAAATTTTCCACCAGTTGCAGCATTTCTCGACAGCCTCATGAAGAAATGTCGAACATATATGTTATTTTTTTTTAATGTCGATTATTAACTTACAGTCAAACATTTACTGACAGACTGCCGCAGAAGAAACAGTATTAATCTGCCGTATGATATGCAAGAACTCTTAGGCCATGATAGCCAGTATATAAACACTGAACTGACATACTTCAGCAACACAGGACTGCACGAACTTATTTGATTACCTTAAGCACGGTTGTCTTAGAAAAATTATGCCTCTTAAAATGTTTAAAATAACTCATGGAATATATGTATTTCGAACGTTTTGGTAGCTGTCTTCAGCTGAAAAAAAGATCCGACCCACAGAAGCTGTGACATCTTAAATTCCATCGTCCGTTCATCCTTAATGCCGTTAGTAAAGGAGAGATGCAGTTATTGGTATGTTTTGGTCATTCGTGAAAAATATAAAATAAAATCTCAAAGAGAAGGAAGATTTAAGGCGCGACAACAGGTAACTAACAGCATCCTAAGAGGAAATTATTCCCGACGTTCGCTCTTGGAAACACTATAACTCTGTTTCACATTTACTTAATAAAATACTCATTTTACTGTTAAATGCCATTAAGAAACAACAACAATAAATCAAGAAGTTAGGTAAACAGATACAAAAACTCATTCTAAAGACAAAAAAATATTTCCGAAGTTCTATGCAGTTATTTCTCCAATTGACTTCGCCCCTTCGAGAATTACAACAGAATCATTTATGTAGAGAATTTAGTAAGCTTCCCAATGGCTAACGTCTGCTTAGCATGATTTTCTAGAAGTTTTCGAGATTTTTTAGAAAATATATTTATATCCCAAAACGTTTCTTCTCTATTAATACATTATTTTTCGAATTCTTTCTTACCTACAAACTCAACCAAAATTTAAATCTAGATTAGATGAAAAGTCTGGAAGAAGATTCTGCTGAATCACTCGTTTCTGGACACCCAGACTGAAAATTAGTTTGGAAAAGTAGTTGTATTAATTCTTCTCGTTGAAGGTTACAGATAGGTATCGCTTTAAAAATAGTTTCATTCGTTTTCCTGGCCAACTAACTTGATGACCTTAAACACTCTTGTCTTATAAACATTATGCTTCGACTAATATTAAGTAATATTTTCGTTTAAAACGTAAACCTAACAAGCTGGTTTCCTGGTGAGAAAAAGTTCAGAAGATACTGTTCATGGTCTCATCGCCAAAGAAGTGGAGTACTCATAAAATAAATGAAAAATATTTAATCTAATTGTTGTAGCCATAAAAGCAATTATGATAAAATGCTAACTTCCATACTTAGTAAAGTGTTCTGTATTATTAATAAACTCCTGAGTATGTAACTGACTTTGCGAAGGAGGTCATCTGAAATTCATGACCCGGGACCCTGCAGAATATCATCCAGGAGTTGAAACCTGTCTAATTAAAACATAATAAGGCTGTAAACTGTTTATATACCTTCAACAACAATTACTTAAGTAATACAGAATTAAGACTAAATTTTACTAAGGAATTAAGGATCCAATATTGAATTTAATATCTTTATAAACCATTGGTCTTTGGAATTAATTATTTTTTTATAAATCAGGATAAGGGTGGTGATGATAGTTTCATAAATCGTTTAAATTTAAATAAATAAATAATACTAGGCGATTATACTGAAGAAAATATTAGGCAATAAAACAGAACATGTGTCTATAAAACAATTCTTAGTCCGCTGCCACCACTACAGGAAAGAGTTTGACAAATTGAAAATCCCTGTAAATACCAGCATTGCATTGGTTAGGTAACGAATGTAAAATAAAAAAAAATCGATTTATATAAAAATATATGAAGCATAAATAAACCTACAAAAAAACAAAATGAGTAAAATTTAGAAGAGAGTAACTAAAAACGAAATAAAATAAAAAAATATAATATAAATAATGTGTTTAAAAGAAGGGAGAGTGAGTGCAAAACATTCATAATAATTGCACAAACAACAGGCATACATTATCATATTTAAACAAACAAAGGTGATACCAAAAACAAATTGGACTATTGAAGGGCTCAGTACCAAAGGTGACTAACCCACAATTAAAAATAACTGAGAAAATTGGATTTAAAGTCCAGAAGAATGTGAAAAAAATTAGTGTCGGTTACAGAAATTATTTTAATTGGACCAAGTGAAACCATTTCTGCCATTAAAAATAATTTATTCACATTTTTCTTAACGTTAAGTCCAATTTTCTAAGTTATTTCTAATTGTGGATTAGTCACCTTTGGCACTGAGCCCTTCAATTATAACCTTGAGGTTGTTTGCCCTAAAAATCTAAACAACTCAAACCATTATTAGGCGAACGTGTAAGGAAAGCCATGAAGATGGTGCAGTTCTTGCAAGTCGGACTTCACAGAGATTGCAGCAAAGTGCACTTGGACGAATCGCGCCAAGAACCTCGGGACGAAGTTCGAAAACACTATTGGCCACTCGACCGTGCTGAAGTGGTTGTGAGTGACGCGACGAAGATGGAGCAGTTCCTGCGAGTCGGGCTTCACAAAGATTGCAGCAAAGTGCACTTGGACGAAACTCGCCAAGAACTTCGTGCCGAAGTGCTAAAACACTATTCGCCACTCGACCGTGCTGAAGTGTTTGTGAGTAAAGTCAAGAAAATGGAGCGTTTCCTGCGAGTCGGACTGCACAAAGATTGTAGCAAAGTGCACTTGGACGAATCGCGCCAAGAACTTCGTGCCGAAGTGCGAAAACACTATTCGCCACTCGACCGTGCTGAAGTGGTTGTGAGTGAAGCCACGATGTTGTTCACCCCCGAGGTGGAGATACGGTCGAGAAGTTCGCTCTTAATTGGCTTATAGAGCTCTCGGAGGCTCGTCATTAATACTGCAACGCTCTATCGGCCTCGCCGGCGTCGATGCGGTCCTTAAGCTTAGCACGATCCTAGGAGAATCGGGCCAATTAAATCCACTCCTATAAATATATTGGAAACGCGCCAAGTCCAATGTTTACCGCATACTAAAACATAAATACACTCCAATTAACCATTGCCATTTTTGTAATTTGAAAGTTTGAGAATGCAAGTTTTTTTGTTTTTTTCTCTGAATAAATGTTTATTTAAAATCTGTACAATAAAATACAATAATTAATTGTGCTGGTAAATGAATACATATCAGTGTAAAACAGAATATGGAAGGAGCCAAACATTATCGACACTTCATATTATATCTTAATATTTATTTTTGGTGTCTTTAACCGCTGTTAGTTTAGCTGGTCACGGGGCCAAAGTCTCTTAAGCCTCCTTGAAGGTCTTTAGGATGGGTCCGAGCGGAAAGGGATTGACCTCTAGGATTTGGGTGGGATGACAATTTGGAATGAAAGGTTAGGAATCGGGATTTGGCGAGATCGTTTACGAAGGGAATATTAAGTTCGTTATGTAGGGTTTTGTTGGAGACATAAAAGGGAGCATTGACTATTCTACGAAGGTCTTTGGATTGGAATGCTTGTATTCGTTGTATGTTTGAGTGTTTTGCTGTTCCCCATAATTCAGGGAAATAGGACTGATTATAGTTTTGTATATAGTGAGTTTGTTTTCTGTCGTAAGGTTTGAAGAAACTTCAAGTAGTCGTTGTAAGAGTCCCTATCTCCTGTTTAGCTCTTGTTTTTTCAGTCGTGTGGGTTCCATGTGAGTCTGCTGTCTAGTAGGAGTCCCAAGTAACGCACCTCGTTAGATGCTGGAAGTTGACTGCTTCAAATGAATACAGGAGGGCAGGCGCTCATATTAAGAGTGAATGTAACGTGATAGGGCTTTTCGGGGTTCACTTTAATTTTCTACAGCGACTTTGAATAACCAATTTTTTTGGCGATCTATGGCGTCTTCAGTGTGAAATCGTAAGCTTGTTACCCCCTATAAGGTGGAAGAAAACACGGTTCAATTTGAAAAAAAAGAAAAGGTTTAATAAGGCAATACTTGCAACCTATGTATAGAACAGCGCAATGTAATTTTTCCGAGTATTCGTGTAAATGTGCAGTGCTATGCGTGTGTGGTTTGCTCTCTCGTGCGGGAAATCACAACTGTAGCTTAACGCTTCGTGTATTCCAGCATTTTCCGTGAGAGATACAGAGGTCTCATTGTACGCCGGCTTGCAGTACACTTTAAACGCAGGCCTTAAACACCGCAGGCCTTTGGAATTAAAAGGCGCCGATTCAAGTAAAACCGCTGAATAATTGCGCATTACACTCTGATGATCATGAAGAAAGCAGTGCTTCAGCGGAAGACTCCTGACTGCGTTTTAGGTGAACGAACCGCAATGCAACTGGGTGCAAGAAAAGGACTACTGTCAAGAAATTTATTGCACTCAGGGTACAAGTGTTTGCGTTCAAAAGTTTCGACCAAAATTCAAAATTCACTGGAGTTTAATAAGATTTCTGGGTGCGTTCTAAAGTTATCGGTTGAATACTAAAGAACAAGGTTTATTGCCATGTTTTCTATGTTGATGGACGATAGACTGTTTGTGGAGGTTGGGATGTTGTGAATTTACTTCCATTTTTCAGCCGACTGCCGGACGGTGGCCTGCCGGTGAAGGTACGTATCGTGTGAATCCATCTTTACTGTAGATATATATCAGCACAAATAAGTTGGTAAGATTATCAAACAATCGGAAACCTAGGAATTATTGGTTCACTTGTAGTCAAACGACATGAAAATGATCTTAAACTGTGCATCATGATGACGTTTTGAGGTTTGTACTATTAGTTCAACATCTAAACCAAAAAGTAAATTTACCAGCCGTAACGCAAAGATAGTGATGTCAAACAAGATCGGAGGGAAGAGCTAGAACAGGACACATGAACTAACAATGAGGAACTCAGAGTGAAAGTAACACTTGAATCAACAAACACATGTGCAACTCACGTGTTATACCGGGGGTGACAGTTCTCACAACTTCTGGCCTCTTCATTTATAATAACATCCACTACATGATACTTTATACTTCGGTCATTAATACTTATAGTAAAATGGGGCCACATTAGTACATTGTAGTGAAATTGGTACAAAACTATACTGATTATATATATGACTACCCGTGCCTCGTCACGGCAGATTATTAGCTCTTTTACTGCGTTGAATAATGTATCATTAAAATTAACGTTACTACATAACATTGTGCTGTTTTTTATAGGACGGTTCCCGTCATACTATAAGTTATGAATCAATACATAAGTAATCAAAGTATAATATTTCTTGACACTGGGGTGCTCCGGACCAGTGTCAAGAACCAGATAACCTACAGATACTAACTCGTTATCTATAGGTTACCAGTAACAGGAGTTTAAGCAGTACAGGTTGAAATTCGTTGTCAATAATAACTGGACGTTAAAATTTATGTTTCCAAGATGACATTTGGAAAGGCTAATTATTTTTGCGAGAATTACCAAGAAGTGTTCTGACTAGGGATGCTGATGGGTGAGGACGCCGTTAATAAAAATTTGAATATCAAAACAACCTTTCTTAGCGAGTGTTTACATCGTAAAGGGAGTGTCCATGCAAAATTTCAAAAAATTTCAGTCAAGTGTTTAGGGCTGGGCGATGATAGGTCAGTGGTATTTGACAAATATATAGGGTGTCCCACATTGAGATGTCATAACTTTAGGGGTTTATTGTGCATCTCATTTGTAGTTCAAATGCGCAAAAATGAGCGTTCTATCTGAAAATGTAGAGGGGCTACTCAAACTTTTGTCTTTTTTTAAAAACTACTGGCTTTTTTAAAGAAAATCTGAGATTTCGGGATTTCTAATCAGTCTATCGTAAATGAAAACCACATCTTTAGAATCTACATTAAATTTCCAATAAGAAACGCTCGTTATTGCGCCCCTGAACTAGAAATGATATGCGAAATAAACCCCAAAAGTTATGACATCTCAATGCGGGACACCCTGTATATTAGATATTTATATAGAGCGCACAAACAAATATATAGGTTTATATCTTGGGCAAAGTTCGACCCTTATGGTGTCAGTTAAATGAAAATATCCTTGCAGTATAGGGTCGAACCACACTTTACTAATGTGGCTCCATCTCATGGTCATCAGCATCCGCAGTCAGAACACTTCTTGGTAATGCTTGCATAATGTAATGGGTGTTCCTAAATGACATCTTGGAACCGTAAATTCTTAAATTTTAACGTCCATTCATTATAGACAACGAATTTTAACCTGTACTAGTTAAACTCATGTTACTGGTAACCCATAGATAACGGGTTACCCCAATAGGTCATCTGGTCCGGAGCGCCCCAGTGTCAAGAAACATTATACTTTGATTACTTACCAATTGTTGACTAGTATTTCTAATGTGACACAACTCAAAATAAAACTCAACTGAAAATGTGTCACTCTTGCCTATGTAGGGGGAATAGCATTAAGACAGGAAGAATGACACAAGTGCCCTCTGGTGTACAAGCTCTGAAGCTAGGTACTTACAGTTTTGATGGTTGATAAAGGCATATTTGCTATGTCTTTCACAGTCATAACTATGATGGTGTGAATAAAACCAATTTTTGAGTTGTGTCACTTTAGAAATACTAGTGCGATATTGTATGACGGGAACCGTACTATAATAAACTGCACAAAATTACATTTTTTTTTATTTTTTTTTTTAACTTTATTGATAATTACAACAATATGCTATACATATTTCCAGTAATTTTGCTGGTAATGGAACAATAGCTTTGTGAGACATGATGTGGGAATATGTACAATTACACAACCTACTAGAATAATAAATTTTGAGCATTGCTGATGGCAAGTTATAACAAGTTGTCTCTAGGCCACCGCCGCTTCAGCCTTCTATGAGGATTTTGTAGATTATGGAAGGAGGATAGAGAGTATATCAAAGGATTTGGATGGCCAGGGAGATTGGAATGAAACTTCTGATAGACTGATTTGGCCAGGGATTGGATAAAGGGGATATTGAAATCATTATGCAGGGTTAGGTTCGAGACGTAGTAAGGAGCATTGGATATTTTTCGAAGGGTTTTGGACTGCATTGTTTGTATTCTGTAGGAATTGGAAGGTTTAGTGGAACCCCATAGTTCTAGTCCATAAGTCCATATTGGTCGGAGTATGGTATTGTATATAAGTCGTTCGTTAGTCAATGGAAGTTTCGAGCGTTTGTCCAATAAGCGTGATAAAAGTCTAAAGCGTCTGTTTAGTTCCTGTCTCTTCTGTGTTATGTGTGGCTTCCAAGTTAAACGTTTGTCTAGTATCAGTCCTAAGTACCTTACTTGCGATTTCTGTGGAATTTGAATGTTTTGGAGGGTTATTGGTGGGCAGCTTGATTTACGAAGTGTGAATGTTGCATGGCTAGATTTTTCTGCATTTACTTTGATTTTCCATTTAGTTAGCCAAGGTTGAAGTAGACACAGGTGTTCTTGAAGGGAATTGGAGGCAAGAATTGGGTTTTGGTTAACAGTGAGGATAGCGGTGTCGTCAGCAAACATGTGAATGGATGTTTGGGGATGGGAAGGGATATCAGCCGTATAAGCCAGGAACAATACGGGACTGAGAATTCCACCTTGTGGGACACCGGCACGTTGGGGGAAGATTGGAGATAATGAGGTGCCACAGGATGTCAGGAAAAAACGGTCAGAGAGGTAGGATTTTATTGGTAGGTAATATGTTGAAGGTAAGGTTTCTTTGCGTTTAAACAGCAAGCCCTGGTGCCACACGCGATCGAAAGCCTGAGCTACGTCAAGAAAAACGCCAGAGCAATACTGCTTATTCTCAAAGGATGAGGATATGCCGTCGACGATACGGTGGAATTGGTGAATAGTGGAGTGGGAGTGGCGAAACCCAAACTGGAAGATGGGATAATGGGATCCAGGAGTGGATAAAGGCGTTTGAGAAGGAGTTTTTCAAGGATTTTACCCATTATTGGAAGGAGTGATATAGGACGATAGGACGAAGGGTGATGAATAGGTTTACCAGGCTTTGGGATCATCAGGATAACTGAAAATTTCCAGAGGATAGGGAAATATGTCGTTCTGAGTACAGCATTGTATATGTAAATTAGGAAGAGGATGGCTTTTTTCGGGAGTTTATTAAGAGTTTTCGAAGTGATGAGGTCATATCCAGGGGCTTTTTTTGGAGGGAAAATTACATAGTTCCGTTATTTCGATGATACATTATTTAACGCAATAAAATAACTAGTACTTATCCGCCGTGATAAAGCACGGATATCCAGCTAGTAAATAATAAATTTAAGTTGAAGTAATATATTGCATGGAAAGAATTTGTGGCCAGAAATTTCGTGAGGCCAAGTCGATTGGTTGACTCCTTTGTCCTGGATTTTACTCTCGCTTACTTAAGTCCGAATAGGAAAGCAAACGGGCGAAAGGAGTGGGAGGGAGGGAGGAAGAGGATTTCAAGGGATGTGAAGAAGGAAGATATTTCTAGAAAAAGTCCCTTAGGAATCACTTAGGCAGCGAGTGGGGTATAAAAACAGTCGTCGTTGTACCTCCTTGGTGCAAACAATGGACCCCGGGACGACAATGGTCCAATCTTCATTGTGATAATGGACCTCCCTCGCGTCTTCTATAATAGCCTTTTCCCAACAAGACACCGCCGTTCGGGGATCTGGCTCTTTGTCTGGTCTTTTTTGGCGCTTGTTTTGTGTACGAGACTAGAACAAATTGCTGGATTCTTACGATTCGCCGAGTGTGGGAGTTAGAGAAATCAGCATCAAGATCAGCGCTGTCTTGGACTTCGGACGTCATCGCCCATTTTCGTACGAGATAATTTCATATTGGTTGGTTTTGATCCTTCGTGAATAAAATAAAAGTCCGTCACGCAGGAGCTGCATAACTAAGCACTTTCCTCAGAATTTGGGTAGTGTAGACTGCTTTCCAGAACAATTTGCTTAAAATATCCTACATAAATAAAATAAAAACGTGAATAGTTCTCATTTTGTAATGAGTAACTGATCAATTATTAATTTGCATCCAGAGTTATGTTTACACATGGTACCTACTACACTACGTAATAAATACAAAAATCCTCATATTATCGTATTTTGATCTAACGCAGGAACAGGATACAGTCACTCTATTGGTAGAAAGCGCTCCTTGCGGCGGCTTTGTGAACCTACGTCTGCCGGCTTTTCTATTCAAATATATTACAAATTAAACCCCCGCTTTCCGATTGACCGATTCAGCTCATTTTTACAACACTTCTTTCTCACAAGTTACCCACGACGTATACAGCGTTTCGTTACAATACAGCAGAAATTACGACCGGTATGAGTATATTAGGAATTTGGGTCCGGAGTAAACCCCCCCTTCTAATGAACCGATTTCGTTTATTTTTACAACACATATTTACCTGTCGATTAGCACTACGAATACCGAGTTTCGTCGAAATATACCAAAAATCACAGCTGGTAGTGGCGAATTGGTATTGTGGGTCCGGAGTAAACCCCCCCTTCTAATGAACCGATTTAGTTCATTTTTATATCTCACTTTTCCCTCTATATTAACACTACGAATACCAAGTTTCGTTGAAATATAACAAATATTACGGCTGACATAGTCAAATAAGTGTTTTGGGTTCGGGGTAAACCCCCCCTTCCGGTGGACCGACTTTAGTGGTTAACGAACTCGTTCAATCGTTTGCTAATTGAATGCTATATACCAAGTTTCGTGACGAAAAAACAAAAACTCTGGCCGCTATCGTGTTAACAGACACATATATATATATATATATATATATGCATATATATATATATATAGATATATATAAATTTTAACGGGGGTCATTTTCGGTGTCTACTAGGTAGGATCGATAAAGATTTGAAGAAATTTTTCAAAAATTCCGTCATGAGTCCAACCTCAATAGCTACTTTCCTTCGGAGGAAAGTGCTAAAATAAAATCTCAAAGAGAAGTAATATAATATTTTAAGGGCCAAAACACTAGAAAACAAACAACAACAAAAGTCCAACTAGATTTCCAACAAGCCCATTCACGATCCGACTTGTGCTCCAACTGCGGAAGTTGGACCACAAGTCACACGTCAAATCGGAACGTGAATTGCCTACCTAGCAGTAGGTCTGCTCGGGTCGTGGGTTCGATTCCCACTATGGGGCGGTAACTTTTCTTTAGAAAAAGGAAAAGACATCAGCCCTACTCTGGCTAGAAAAGGGTGGTAACCTATAGATAACCCGTCCTAAAATTCCTAGTTAATAATAATGAACGTTAAAATTTAAATAAATGAATTTCTAATTTTAGGTCACAGATATATTTTTCATATTATCGAGTATTCAAATCGACTTATTTAGGTCGATTCGTTGTAGTAATGGGCTATTATCGAACGAGAATCGATTCGAATCGAAATGAAATACGAATTTCGTAGGTATTTGTAAGTAATCGTGAAATCGATCCATATCGAAGATCCAATCATATCGAAGAAAGATCTTCTGAGACTAGAAGATCCATATTTCGAATCGATCTGACCCTGTCGATCTACTTAGTGGATCGATTTTTTCATTACGATACAAAAGATCGAATCATATTCGAGAATGGCCCATCACTAACCTGTAGTCAGTGTCGGGCAAAACTAACGTCAGTATACTAAGCTCACTCTAACTAAAAATAAACTCACATTATATTTTCACTTTTAGTTTTAGATTTGTACAATCTTTAATTTTAGGATGGTAATTAGTTTAATTTAAGCAAAAGTGGCCTTAATTTATGATTTTAGTTTAGTTTTAGTTTTTAATTTACTAATTAGTTTATTGTATACATTGATTCAGAACAAGCGTAAAAAGTAGTAGGTATGCATGTATTTTTTTTTTTTTTAAGAAAGAGTGTTTATTTACGAACTACAATGGGGATAAAATGAGGTTATAACTTACAACTACAACTTCAGCCTATTTGAAACAAAATGAAAATAAGTTCTACTAGTTTTAATAATTTACTTAATTATTGAAATAACATATGATTTACATTAAAATTCACGTTATTTTTGTAAAACTAAACACCAACACCAGCTTTAATTTAGTTTTTAATAAATTTCCGGAGACCCGATGGCCGTGAGGGTTAAGGCGTGAGCACTTAACACTCTGAGCCAAAGGTCGTGGGTTCGATTCCCACTAGGGTTGGTGGCTTTTCTTTAGAAAAAAGAAAAGGCATCAGCCCTATCCTGGCTAGAAAAGGGTGGTAACCTATAGATAACCCGTCCTAAAATTCCTAGTTAATAATAAATGGACGTTAAAATTTAAATTTAAATAAAATAATAAATTTCCAATTGAGGCCCGGTGGCCGTGAGGGTTAAGGCGTGAGCACTTAACGCTCCGTGCCAAAGGGTCGTGGGTTCGATTCCCACTAGGGGTGGTGGCTTTTCTTAGGAAAATAGAAAAGGCATCATCCCTATCCTGGCTAGAAAAGGGTGGTAACCTATAGATAACCCGTCCTAAAATTCTTAGTTAATAAGAAATGGACGTTAAAGTTTAATAATAATAATAAATTTCCAATGATTTAGTTTTAGTTATAGTTTATCTAATATCCATTAATTAATTTAATTTTAGTTTTACTTTTTTTTAGGTTGCCATTTTTTGTTTAAATTTAGTTTATTCTAAAAAGTGAATGTAGTTTTAATTTTAGTTTTAGTTTTTAGTTTTGCCCAACATTGCCTGTAGTACTCTCCTTGAGGTAGTCTTTAATCCTTCCGAGTCCTTTATCAGCCCGCCACGTGGAGCATAGGTTGTGCAATCTAGTGACAACACTGATTGACACAGATATTACGAAGGGCTATAGAAGAGGTATTCAGTGATGCTGTAACGACGACAAGACACTAACACAGGACCTGTTGGCCTTGGTTCGGAAAGCCTTGGTGTTCGGTGTATACTATGGTGTAGTGGTGTATAGCAGAGAACGGGAGGGTAGGTATGAATGAACTTTAGTTCCGAGCTCCTGGTGGTGTTGTAGTGTACTGGCCCGCGTATTATACACGCTCGATACAAAACCATGGATTATACCAACTCATTTGAACGCAGCTTAATATTTCCTTACCAAAGTGTCCTATAGAGACATGAATATCCCACCGTAGGCAGATAATTCATCTACCTTCTAATCCATACTGACTTTCCTAGGATTGCAAATGCACAAAGATCAATATACAAACACAATGTATAAATACTCAAAATAATTTAAAATCACGTCAAATAATATTATATGTAGCTATATGTACATATGTATGTATGTGTGTAAATAATAAAAACAAGCTTGTATTAAGCATAATTTAATCTAAATATGTAAATATATAGACAATAAGGTAATATAATGCAATTTAGTAATACATATAATGTAAATATATAAAAAAAATAGGGTAATATAATGCCATGTAATAATATATACATAATATACATACATAAATAATAAGGTAATGTAATGCAATGTAATAATATATACATAATATAAATATATAGGCAATAAGGTAATAACAATATATAATGTAAGGTGTGCATCTCCATAAAGTGGAACGCCAATAAATAAATAATAAGAATAATGTAGGGACAATCGGATGAAATAAGATAAATAGCTTGACTTAATTTGCGTCAATCAGATATAAACATTCCTATGAATTGGGCTCTCATGAAGAAGGCTAAAATTTCACTAGAACCTTTTAGCGCGGTCCCTTCTTCCATCCGTAGGGAGGAGAAACCCGCTTATTTTTTTTTATGAGGTTGACCTTACGGAGCAATCCGGAAGTGCCAACTAGAAAATTTCTCGTTTCAGACCCCATAGATCACGAAAATATAGGTGGTTCAAATTTATATATATATATATATAAGAAAAACAATTTAAAACAAGAAAAACAATTTATCGTTAGAAATATAGCTTTCAAAGAGAGAGATTCGAAGGCCTTGTGACTATTTCCAACTGCCTCTATGCGGGAGCCTTTCTGGGGTTGGCCGAACCATTCAGGTAAGATCATAAAACCTTTTCAAGAAAGGTCGAACCAAAATAATAACTGTTTCTATTTTAATCTTTCCAAATTAGACCAGGGATAAGAACGGAACCGCGCTTTGATGGCGCAGTTTCTGCGAGTTGGACTTTCTTTTTTTTTTTATGGTTACTTAGAATCGCAGGATTCAATTGAAATATTTTCTACATCTTTGAAGTTCATCTAAAGTAAAATGTTTAAATTTTGGTTACATTTGGAGTTAAGGAATTATTCGGAAAAAAAAAATATTAGTGGACATGAAAAGTTTTCGGATCTTTGTATATTTTCGTAAATATCTCGAAAACGGTTAGGAAACTGTGGTAAGTGGAAGGTGGCTATTCGAATGCTTACTGTACTCTCTGAAGCAATTATCAATCGGAGAAATAACTGCTTAAAACTATAAAAGTGTTTGTTTTGTTCTGTTGAACGGGGTTTTGTGTTTGTTTAACTCACTTTTTAATTCGTTGTTTTTTTTAGTTGTATTAAATTGCATTTATGAGTAAAATTAGTATTTTAGAAAAAGAAGGCAAGAAAATTAGAAACTTTGAGTGGTCTACTAAAACGAACGTTGAGATGGCGGGCGATTCATTTCCGCTTAGGATACTGTCAGTTTCCTATTGTGGTGCCTTAAACTTCCTTTACTCCCATTAGAGCCTTGCATGGTTAAGTTTCCCCTGTTAAAGCATTTTTACAAGGAGAGCAGTGCAGCGGTGTCGCGGTGGTTCTGGGCTCGGGCGGTGCCCTTTCCGCGGTGTGGGCTGGAGGCTTATAGATTTTTTTTTTGTTTTGTTTAATTTTTCTTTTTTCCTTTTTCTTCTTTAATTCAATTATTCATTTTCTATATAATAAAATTAAAAAATGTATTTAAGATTTATTTAAGAGATTCCTTCCTTTCGTTGGGTGCCCATGACCTCCCGCAGTTGAATACACCCTTCAGAACGATAAAAAAAAAAAAAAA
This sequence comes from Gonocerus acuteangulatus, assembly GCA_946811695.1. Classification (NCBI taxonomy): domain Eukaryota; kingdom Metazoa; phylum Arthropoda; class Insecta; order Hemiptera; family Coreidae; genus Gonocerus; species Gonocerus acuteangulatus. The sequence continues at coordinate 54,454,405 of OX328131.1, forward strand.
ACTTCCTTTTCTTCAAGATTTTATTTATTTATTAAGTGCTTCGTTTCGTGGACAATAAGCACACTAAGGCAAGTCTTCGAAGAAACCAGGGAGAAAGTGAAAATTGTATTAATTTACAATTAAAATACTATTAAAAATATAAATTAAAGCCTGGAGAATAAGTTCTTATTCATTAAAGTTTAAAATTGAAATTTATTTTAATCATTTCACTTTTAACGAAAGATCAAACGCTACGAATAACTGCTTCTATTCCTTTGCTAATAGCGCTAGGGATAAGAACGGAACCGCGTTATGATGATGCAGTTCCTGCGAGTTGGACTTTTTGACTAGGATATGTCTTACAAGGAGAGTATACAGTGATGGGGTCATCGATTTGGTCCATTTTTTTTCTGGTGTTTCTACATCGAAAAATAGTCGACACGTGTCCAAGCGTTTCGTCCAATGCGCCTTAGGAGCCGAGAAACAAAATAAAATAGGTTGAAAATGCTTTATTTTATATATAGAGTTTAAAAAATGATATCGACATGATTCTTTCACCAAATCCTTTGTTTTAGAAAGTAGATTTAAGAAAAAATACAATCGTTAAACAATAATTTATATTTCGTCAAATAAATTCAAAAATATGCTTTCGTTTGACGTAAACTGGTACTATATATTTTATTACACTGAAAATAATAGCAGATTTAAAATCAGTACCCCAAGAAATCCTAATGTGGTAAATATCATCGAAAACAAAAATTAATAGTCTATTCGACATGTTTCTGACAAATCAAGTTTATTCTTATTTGGGATTTATGTGGCGTAGGTCAAAAAATAGTACTTCCTTTTTCCTTTTTGTACCATTTTATTTGTTCTTTGCCCTACATGTTTCGTGGCCTTAATGCCACCTCCTCAGGGGCCATTACATCCCCGCACGTGGTCAGCACGCCACTCTAAAGTCTATATAGATAAATAAAATAAAAACATAAATTGTTCTACTCTTTTGCATTTTTTATGAGCAGCTGTTTCAATTATTAATTTTGTAATTAATTTCCTTCCAGAGTTTTGTGTATGCACTACACTACGTACTAAATACACAAAGCTTCACATTTTGACCTATTGATCTTGATGAGTTTCGCGACCCTACGTTTGGCGGAACAATTCAATTCAAACATAGTACAAAGTAACACCCCTCCCCCTCTCCAATAGACCGATTTAGTTCATTTTCATATCACTTCTTTCTTATTAGATTTCCAGGACGTATAATGAGTTTCGTTACAATACAACAGAAATTACGGCCGGTATAAGGAAATTAGTAATTTCTGTCCGGAATAACCCCCCCCCCCTTGTAGTCAACCGATTTAGTATATGTTTATAACAAATTTTTCTCTTCAGTTGACCACAACGAATACCGAGTTTCGTTAAAATATTATGGCTGTCATTGGTAAATAACTACTTCCGGAGTAAACTCCCCCTCCACATGGACCGATTTTGTTGGCTAACGAACTCGTTCAATCGTTTGATGGAAGAATACTACATTCAAAGTTTCGTGGCGAAAAAACAAAAACTCTGGCCTGTATCGTGTTAACGGACATATATATAACTATATATGCATAAATATATATATATATATATATATATATATATATATATATATATATATATATAAATTTGAACGGGGGTCACTTTCGGTGTCTACTAGGTAGGATCGATAAAGATTCGAAGACATTTTTCGAAAATTCCATCATGAGTGCAACCTCAATAGCTACTTTCCTTCGGAGGAAAGTGCTGAAAGGAAGTACTATTTTTTGACATACGCCTCATAAATCCAAAAAAATAATAAACTTGATTGGCCAGAAAAATGTGGAATAGACTTCTAATTTTTTTTCCCCGATGATATTTACCTCACTAGAGTTTCTTGGTGTGCTGATTTTAAACCTGCTATTATTTTTGGTGTAAGAGAAAGGTATAATGCTAGTTTACTTCAAACGTAAGCATATTTATGAGGGTCTTAAATGATGAAATGTCTTATCGGTACCTCCGGATAAGGTTCTTATTGCGTCATAAGGTATAATGCTAGTTTACTTCAAACGTAAGCATATTTATGAGGGTCTTAAATGATGAAATGTCTTATCGGTACCTCCGGATAAGGTTCTTATTGCGTCATAAGGTATAATGCTAGTTTACTTCAAACGTAAGCATATTTATGAGGGTCTTAAATGATGAAATGTCTTATCGGTACCTCCGGATAAGGTTCTTATTGCGTCATAAGGTATAATGCTAGTTTACTTCAAACGTAAGCATATTTATGAGGGTCTTAAATGATGAAATGTCTTATCGGTACCTCCGGATAAGGTTCTTATTGCGTCATAAGGTATAATGCTAGTTTACTTCAAACGTAAGCATATTTATGAGGGTCTTAAATGATGAAATGTCTTATCGGTACCTCCGGATAAGGTTCCTATTGCGTCATAAGGTATAATGCTAGTTTACTTCAAACGTAAGCATATTTATGAGGGTCTTAAATGATGAAATGTCTTATCGGTACCTCCGGATAAGGTTCTTATTGCGTCATAAGGTATAATGCTAGTTTACTTCAAACGTAAGCATATTTATGAGGGTCTTAAATGATGAAATGTCTTATCGGTACCTCCGGATAAGGTTCTTATTGCGTCATAAGGTATAATGCTAGTTTACTTCAAACGTAAGCATATTTATGAGGGTCTTAAATGATGAAATGTCTTATCGGTACCTCCGGATAAGGTTCTTATTGCGTCATAAGGTATAATGCTAGTTTACTTCAAACGTAAGCATATTTATGAGGGTCTTAAATGATGAAATGTCTTATCGGTACCTCCGGATAAGGTTCTTATTGCGTCATAAGGTATAATGCTAGTTTACTTCAAACGTAAGCATATTTATGAGGGTCTTAAATGATGAAATGTCTTATCGGTACCTCCGGATAAGGTTCTTATTGCGTCATAAGGTATAATGCTAGTTTACTTCAAACGTAAGCATATTTATGAGGGTCTTAAATGATGAAATGTCTTATCGGTACCTCCGGATAAGGTTCTTATTGCGTCATAAGGTATAATGCTAGTTTACTTCAAACGTAAGCATATTTATGAGGGTCTTAAATGATGAAATGTCTTATCGGTACCTCCGGATAAGGTTCTTATTGCGTCATAAGGTATAATGCTAGTTTACTTCAAACGTAAGCATATTTATGAGGGTCTTAAATGATGAAATGTCTTATCGGTACCTCCGGATAAGGTTCTTATTGCGTCATAAGGTATAATGCTAGTTTACTTCAAACGTAAGCATATTTATGAGGGTCTTAAATGATGAAATGTCTTATCGGTACCTCCGGATAAGGTTCTTATTGCGTCATAAGGTATAATGCTAGTTTACTTCAAACGTAAGCATATTTATGAGGGTCTTAAATGATGAAATGTCTTATCGGTACCTCCGGATAAGGTTCTTATTGCGTCATAAGGTATAATGCTAGTTTACTTCAAACGTAAGCATATTTATGAGGGTCTTAAATGATGAAATGTCTTATCGGTACCTCCGGATAAGGTTCTTATTGCGTCATAAGGTATAATGCTAGTTTACTTCAAACGTAAGCATATTTATGAGGGTCTTAAATGATGAAATGTCTTATCGGTACCTCCGGATAAGGTTCTTATTGCGTCATAAGGTATAATGCTAGTTTACTTCAAACGTAAGCATATTTATGAGGGTCTTAAATGATGAAATGTCTTATCGGTACCTCCGGATAAGGTTCCTATTGCGTCATAAGGTATAATGCTAGTTTACTTCAAACGTAAGCATATTTATGAGGGTCTTAAATGATGAAATGTCTTATCGGTACCTCCGGATAAGGTTCCTATTGCGTCATAAGGTCGACGTTATAAGCAGGATTCCCCCCCCCCTACAGTAACAGGGAGGTAAGGCACCAAAATAGATACAGTGTTGTACGTAAAATGTACATTGTTGGACGAAGTATGTACAATGTAGATTCTGTAAATTTGTTTTTCATCACAGAAAAATACCTCCAACAAAAAGGCATTGATTGATCAGTCAATATGTTATGATTAAATAAAACGTAAAATAAACTAATACATTATTCATTTTATAGACATTTAACCAAGTGTTGGAGATTGTTTTTCCAAGAGTCCCCTCAATTAGTTGGAGAATTGTAAATATTTGTCAATAATTATGAATATATATCCATTATACTGTTTTAAACAATGAATGTTTTTTTTATAATTTATGACGTTGTTAATTAAAGATTTCTGAAAAAGGACCGAAATCTCAATGAATTTGAATTTTCTCATTTGATTTAAGGGGTAATTAACTTCGATCCGGTAATTAACTTCGGCGCGCTTCGACATCCGGGCCATTAGCGCCGACGACAAGGGGCAGCGAGGAATTTTCTCAAGGAGAAAATTCTTACCGCCGCACAGTGGTCCCAATCCCTGATCTTATGTTGCGAAAAATAAAAAAATGTTCTGTTTTTTTTTTTTTAACTGATAATTTCAACATTATATCGTCGATTCAAAAGCAAACTAACGAATATGAAAAAATGCATCTTTCATTGTCCATCTTTAATAATTTCTGCTGGACTTATTTACGGCAAATTCTTCAATCTGACTTCACTCTATTAAAGGGAAAGTATTCCACTATCAAAAGGTCAAATCTGCCGAATATTTGACTGTCCAAAAAAAAGTTATGAATAAATACTTTTCCACTCTGAAAAGTGGTGATTTTCATATTCGTTAGTTTGCTTTTGGATCGACGATATCTAAAGGTTGCCTTCTACACAATGTTAATATTATTTTTATTTTTATTTTAATGAATTATTTAGTGGCTGTGTTTGCTCAAACGTGGGTATCTACAGTTACTCTGTCTCGGCGTGAATAAACACTTTCTCTTATACAATTTATTTTTTAATTGCAAATATATTTTTTCCCAAAATAACTTGCTGTGCCTTGAAACTACATTAAATTTACTATGTAATGCTAAAACATTGTTTATCTCTATTTAGTTACGGGCTTGATTCCTTATCGGAATCATATTATTTTAACAATAAATTGTTAGATTTGACTGTATTTATTGATAGGACACGCATTCCTGAAGATGGACAAATAGCCCAAAACGTTGAATTGAAGTAAAAAAGTCCGTCACGCAGGAGCTGCATAACTAAGCACTTTCCTCAGAATTTGGGTAGTGTAGACTGCTTTCCAGAACAATTTGCTTAAAATATCCTACATAAATAAAATAAAAACGTGAATAGTTCTCATTTTGTAATGAGTAACTGATCAATTATTAATTTGCATCCAGAGTTATGTTTACACATGGTACCTACTACACTACGTAATAAATACAAAAATCCTCATATTATCGTATTTTGATCTAACGCAGGAACAGGATACAGTCACTCTATTGGTAGAAAGCGCTCCTTGCGGCGGCTTTGTGAACCTACGTCTGCCGGCTTTTCTATTCAAATATATTACAAATTAAACCCCCGCTTTCCGATTGACCGATTCAGCTCATTTTTACAACACTTCTTTCTCACAAGTTACCCACGACGTATACAGCGTTTCGTTACAATACAGCAGAAATTACGACCGGTATGAGTATATTAGGAATTTGGGTCCGGAGTAAACCCCCCCTTCTAATGAACCGATTTCGTTTATTTTTACAACACATATTTACCTGTCGATTAGCACTACGAATACCGAGTTTCGTCGAAATATACCAAAAATCACAGCTGGTAGTGGCGAATTGGTATTGTGGGTCCGGAGTAAACCCCCCCTTCTAATGAACCGATTTAGTTCATTTTTATATCTCACTTTTCCCTCTATATTAACACTACGAATACCAAGTTTCGTTGAAATATAACAAATATTACGGCTGACATAGTCAAATAAGTGTTTTGGGTTCGGGGTAAACCCCCCCTTCCGGTGGACCGACTTTAGTGGTTAACGAACTCGTTCAATCGTTTGCTAATTGAATGCTATATACCAAGTTTCGTGACGAAAAAACAAAAACTCTGGCCGCTATCGTGTTAACAGACACATATATATATATATATATATATATGCATATATATATATATATAGATATATATAAATTTTAACGGGGGTCATTTTCGGTGTCTACTAGGTAGGATCGATAAAGATTTGAAGAAATTTTTCAAAAATTCCGTCATGAGTCCAACCTCAATAGCTACTTTCCTTCGGAGGAAAGTGCTAAAAGGTTATATTAGAATTCTGAAGGAATATTCCTCAACTTGATTTGTGTTATCAATGTTATTATTTCGTTTGTTTTTTTGTTGTTTTTTTTTAGTTATTTGTGTTTTTTTTTTTTTTTTCTGTTCTTCCGAAGATATTTCCCCAAACATTGGTGTGCTCCCAGTGAAGATCCAACTCAAAACAAAGCGCCCTCTACCCAAGATCTCACGGGATATAGCAAACACGTTTTACATTTAAATTCGCCTAATTCATTAGTATGTGTCTGGAGGGGTGAGTTGGAAGGGGCAGTGGATCCAATACATTAGCCAACGAGAACTACACCGTGTAGGGGAGTTCAGAACAGCGGATAAACAACATGAAACTCTTGGAGGCCATTTTTACTAGGTTGCTTGATGGTTTTTTGCATATGCTAATTATGGGATCCTGATGATGGACCTGTTTAAGCATGTTTCTCCTCTACCGATAGGAAGGATGGATGGATGGATGGATTGGGCTTTAGGGCAAACAGCTTTCAGAGCATCATTGCCCGATCTCATTTATGTCACACTCCCGTTTTTATTTTCTCGGAAAACATATACTTATGGTTTACAGTTATTATTATTTATTTTCTTGCTTTATTTTTTATTTTTATTTTTTATTTATTTATTTATTAATTTTTTTTTTTTTTTTTTTTTTTTTTTTACTAGTATAGAAACTTCTATTTGAATGAATCGTATTTCTTTAGATATTCACACATTTATATATATATATACACACACAAGCACACATATACACATCCACACATATATATATACACATATATATATATATATATATATATATATATACATATATACATATACACGCATAAATACTTTTTAAATATAAGTAATAATTTTTTTTTTTTTTAATTATTCCTTATTTTTTTTTTATTTATTTATTTACTTTTTGTATACATATGTATATATATACAATACCGATAGGAAGGACACTAATAACTAGGGAACGGATGTTCATGTATTTACATATTTTTTCCTAATTCTCAAACCTAAATTTTTGATGGAATTCTACACGTTTTAAGTGATTTTAAAGCATTTAAACAGGTTTTTATTTTACATGTTTTGTCAAAAATACATATTTTGCCATAAATACATATTTTTGCTACATATTATGATATTCTTTTTATTTTGTAATTGAAAAAAATAAAGGGGAAACCGAGAAAGAATGCTTTACCCATTGAGCCAAGATCACTGTGTCTTTTCTAATTGCAAGAAGCAAAGGTGACTGGCAGCCATGCTTCCCCGGCGCTAATGGTCTAGGAGCAGATGCGTATTAAAACATATATAACACATTACTGTTTAACAATTGTACTATTCCTTCAATACACTCTCCAAAACAATTGTACTATTCCTTTAATACACTCTCCAAAACAATTGTACTATTCCTTTAATACACTCTCCAAAACAATTGTACTATTCCTTTAATACACTCTCCAAAACAAGCCAATAAGCGAGGGAATCATGCCGATGTCATTTTACAAACTGGAGAAATAAAATAATACATTTTCAACATATTTTATTTTATTTCTTATCTCCTAAGACGCATTGGACGAAACGCTCGGACAAGTGTCGACTATTTTTCGATGCCAAAAAAACATCAGACAAAAATGGGCCTGATCGGTGACCCCACCACTGTATACTCCCCTTATGAGACCAGACCGGCGTCATTTCACGTTGGACAATTCAAAAATGCATTTTTCTGCATACAATTTTCCAAAATAATGTTCATCTTTAGAAATATTTAACTTCTTTTGTTCCCCTTTTTAAAATGAGCTCTTAATTTTTAATTATGCTTTTTTTCAATATTTTATAAAGTTATAGCCATTTTTGTCTATATATTTTCAACTTTTGTTCTTTCCATTTATAAATAGTTAAATATATATGTACATATTTTGAATTTGATTTTACATGTACATCCGTTGCCTATTAATAACGTACATCCCATGAGGTAAACCGGAAGTGCTCTCTTGAAATATCAACGTTTCATAATCCGTAGATAACGTTTCATAATATCAGTATGATTACTCACGGGATAATATATGATACATTGCTATAAAAAAATATGGCATTGGAAATGGTTACATTATATTCCCTGGCAGACGTAATCAGATGGTTAACGAACGACACCTACAAAATATTTTAGTATTTTTGTATAAAATGTGAATAAAATCGGTCCATTTTGAGCTAGCCGAATATATATTTATACTATCTGAATACACGAGCTTCGTGACGTCAGATAAGTAGTTATTTTACTGCCTTAAATAATGTATCATAAAAATTAACGCTACTACATAATTTTGGGCAGTTTATTATAGCACAGTTCCCTTCATACTATAAATTATTCATCAACTGATAAGTTATCAAAGTATAATGTTTCTTGACGCTGGGGTGCTCCGGACCAATGTCAAAAAACAGATAACGTAGGGATAACCCGTTATCTATAGGTTACCAGCAACAGGAGTATTACCAGTACAGATTAAAATTCAATGTCAAAAATAAATGGACGTTAAAATTTAAAAAGTTTTGTTTCTAAGATGTAATTTGGAAACACCTATTATATTTGCGGGCATTACCAAGAAGTGCTCTGACTGCGGATGCTGATGGGTGAGGAGGCTGTGCAAGGGTTGGGATATTATTAACTCGGATGAACCATCACCAGGTATAGCGTAAACTCTATGAGGGACAGTTTATTTCTAGTAATTCAAGGTCTGCCATCATAGTTGAAATTTTCAACTGTTCATTTAATGAACAGCAAATAAAAATAATATTATGAAATAGATACTGTACGGTAACAGCTGACCTGTTATCGTCCTAGCAACGCATGTTGCCTGTTCTCACCAACTAAAAATTAAAACCCCTCTAAAAATACTTAAAAATTTGAATATCAAAAAATCCTTTCTTAGTGACTAAGAAGGGAGGTTCTAAGGGGATGTCCATGCAAAATTTCAATGTTTTTCTGTCAAGTGGTTTGGGCTGGGCGATGATAAATCAATAAATGAGTGATTGAGTGGTATTTGACGAATATATAGTAGATATATTTGTCTGTTTGCACACATTGGGCAAAGTTCGACCGTTTGGTATCAGGTAAATGAAAATATCCTCGCAGTATAGGATTTCCCCAAACTGTACTAATGTGACTAAAGAATAATTGTAAAAGAAAAATTGCATTTTATATCAATATGGTTAAAAAATATAAATTAAATTTTGGTATAATTCTTCAATTAGGAAGTTAAGAATGTATTGCTTTATCGTTTTGGAGGAATATACCGCGAGCATCCCACGTGACCGGGTCTTTTGAAGCTCCGAGGGGCGAGCCTCTCCTTTAGGCCGGCCTATTGTCTAGGCCTAACTTGTCCGGAATAAACTCATTACTCACGCCTACTTTACCGCCAAAAAGATCGATAGTATCAAGTCACTTTCCAAACAATGGTCCCCGCGAATTATGCGCTGCATGAAGAGCCGCGCCTTTGGAGTGTTGGAGCCGCTCACTTGGCGGGCTACCGCTCACAGTGCGGGCTACCGCTCCCCTCGTCTTCATCATAACGCTCTGTTTACACTAACTGTTCTAATAGATTTTGCCAAGCATTATTTAAATAATTATTAAATATAACACATCACTGGCATTATTAAAGTATTTTCTTATTTTTATTAACGCTAAACAGGTATAACCCTCATAGCATGAGGAAGAACTTATATAATATTGATTAGTCAAATTACATTTACATATCTACATATAAAAATGTCTGTCTTTCTGTTTGTTCCTTGTACAAATCCACATATTTTGTCCGATTTTGACCAAACTTGGCACAGAGGTAGACCAAAAATATTCATATACAGAGGTAGACCAAAAATATACATATTTACGTCGGATATGCGTTATTTGGAAAGCTTAGAATATAAACAGTTTTATATTAATCTTTCTTTAAAGAATGTAATAGTCGGAGAGCTGTCGACGCACGTTTCATGAAGTGTTTTATGCATCTTGAAATTTTGCTATAATATACTTTTTAGGTAGATAAGAAGGTAAGTATGTTTCCTAGACATACCTTGGAACACCAGGTACTGTGCATAGGGGAAATGTGCAAAACAATATTTCCGAAAAATAGAGTTTTAATCAGAAGCCAACTATCTTTAATGTAAAATTAAGACAATTTTACAATGATTAACAAATATGGCAGGCACTTTTAAGGGGTATAACACGTAAAAAAAAAAAACTTAATTGTTTTTATTCTCATATTAAATGAGAGTTTTATTCGCGCTGCCATTTAAACCGGAACAGCTGTACAAGATCATGTGAGCAAGAACCAATGAGAGCGCAGAGAATAACCACAACTGCGCGGTGCTGTCATTCACTGTTACACGCAGTCTATCATATTCAACATTTATTTTTATGTTTCCTGATAATTATACCCCACAAAAGTGTCTGCCCTTTTGTAATCATTTTCAAATATGTTTACTGAAGACGCTGTTTAAATCGCAGCGTGAATTAAAGCACTTCATTTAATATTAAAAATAAAAACTAGGTACTTGCTATTTTTTATTATTATTATCATTTTAACCCCCTTAAAAGTGCCTGCCTTATTTATTATTAATTTTAAAATTGCCTTCATTTGCCATTTTTTTCATTAATAATAGTTGGCTTCTGAATAAAACTCTACTTTTGGGCAATCTTGTTTTGCACCTTTCCCCTATGCGCAGTACCTGGTGTTCCAAGATCACGCATTTGAACAAATTATTTCAGTGTCCTCTGGTGTACAAGCTCTGTAGCTAGGTACATACAGTTTTGATGGTTGATAAAGAGATATTTTATGTCTTTCACAGTCATAACTATGACGGTGTGAATAAAACTGATTTTTGAGTTGTGCCACTTTAGAAATACTAGTGCAATATTATTACTAATTTCTATAGCAAGTTTGGTTATTGTCAATGGGTTCTTTGTCAAAATAATTAAAACTGAATGGGGTTTTGGACTATTTTTACGTATTAAATCCTGACGATAAATTATCCAACATTGCAAGAAATGTAGACGGAGCAATAATAAAAGATTATTCCGTCTTGATTCAAGGAAGTGTCTATTGTAAGCTCGCCCCTAACCTCAACTCTTGTATTTATCAGGACTAAATTCGGATCTTAGAGGATTATTTTAACCTCTAATTTCACTTATCTAAGATTAGAACTTGTTTACAATGACTCTGCAAGCGCGCACAATTAAAACAATGTTATTTTCGTACAATGTTACACAAAACCTAGACCGTGGAAAAGTGCTTTTCCTAAATCTCCCTATAGATGGAGAATCTGCATACTATGTCAACCCTGAAATGCTGACGAGAATTGACCACACAGTGCGGGAAGTGAATGTGAAATTTGGTATTTAAAAATATTCGGCCTAAAATGAAATGTATGTCCGTTAATTGACAGAATTCCCACACCGAAAAACTCTTTTTATTTTCAGTGAAATTCGCGAGAGGAAATCGTCACACTTACAAAAAAAAATCAGTCCCACGACAGGCCACGAGGGCCTTGAGGGGTAGATAATATAGAGGTATCTGATTCATTACCATACGGCACACTAGGGAGATAGTGTGGTCAGTGTTATGCTCCGGCCGCCTGATTTTCCCCTTTGCTTCTTCGACTACTAGAGTCATTAGCACCAAGGTACGCATTAATAAATTAATGAAAAGCTGGGTTGGCATAGGGACTGTCAAGGAGGCCGAATCCGAATCACGAACGAAGACACTAGAAGATAAAAATCGTTAGTACTATGCTCGGGATTTGAACTCAGGTCGTCCACGTTATTATTCCAGTGCTCTACCACTGAGCTAACCTCGCCCCGACGTCAGACTTACAATTTTGCCTAATTATGCTACCAGGTGCAGCAACCTCATTTGGAAAGAGTAAAATAGCTGACATGACAGCAAATGAAGCACATCAGCTAACCGAAATTACGCCCACTCCATCATATGCAAGCAAACGCTTCAATCCTTTAAAAGAAAGTCATATAAGAAAATTGTTCAAAAATGTGACAGGAAGTTATGGACAATAAATTAAGGGAAATAAAACCCTCAATATTATACTGGTATTCTTCATCGAGGGCTAGCAGGAGAGAGGAGGTAGTCATAGCACTAACGAGATTCGGGCACACAAAACTTTCCCATGGATTCCTCAAAAATGTCTAATATATGATAAAACCTTGTCTATAAAACATATTTCAGTCCACTGGCACCACTACAGGAAGGTATTACTCAAATTGAAAATTCTAGCAAATATCAGCATTGCGTTAAAGAACGACCGTATAACAATAGCCTTTCTTAAAAAAATCAATTTATATAATAATATATGGAGGATAAATAAACATTAAAAAAAAAACGAAAATAAGTAAATTTGGACGAAAATAACTGGAAAACAAGATAAGTGGGAGAAAGAGAAACAAATTCCACAAACAACAGGCGTACATTATCAAATTTACACAAACATAGGCGGCACGAAAAAAAAAAGAAAAAAAACGAGAAACTATAACCTTGAGGTTGTAGGCCCTAAAAATCAAAACAAACCATAACCAAATCATTCGGAGAAATGTGTGTGTCAGAGTTGCGTTACGTTTTGTATTCCTTCTATTGAAGAGCAAAGATTATGAGTACCAACTACAGGCTTTACAAAGCAGAATAAGTATAAGTATTATATTCAGTTCACCTTTAGCGGGTTTCCTCTCTTCCCTCCAAAGGCAGGAAGCCCGCTTATGACGTCAACCTTATGACGCAAACCAGAGATGCCTATGAAAAAAGTCATCGTTTCAGATAACATAGTTCACGAAAATACGGGTGGTTCAATTTACATACAAGTTGTAACGGATTAAAGTATCAACCTTTCAAGAGATGAAGGGACTCCTTCATATAAGATATGGTTCAATACCCAACAGAAACATAGTAAATTCAAATTTAGTATTTTTTATTTTTTTTTTTTTTTTTTTTTTTTTTTTTTTTTTTTTTTTTTTTTAATTTTTACGTCCATTTATTATTAACTAAGAATTTTAGGACGGGTTATCTATAGGTTACCACCCTTTTCTAGCCAGGATAGGGGCGATGTCTTTCTAAAGAAAAGCCACCACCCCTAGTGGGAATCGAACCCACGACCTTTGGCGCGGAGTGTTAAGTGCTCACGCCTTAACCCTCTCGGCCATCGGGTATTTCGTTTTAGCACTTTCCTCCGAAGGAAAGTAGCTATTGAGGTTGCACACATGACGGAAATTTTGAAAAATTTCTTCGAATCTTTATCGATCCTACCTAGTAGACACCAAAAATGACACGAGTTAAAATTTGTATATATATAGTTATTTGCCAAAGTAGTTATTTGCCAATACCGCTCAATAATAAACTTTGAATGTAGTATTCTTCCATCAAACGATTGAACGAGGTCGTTAACCAACAAAATCGGTCCATGTGTAGGGGGGTTTACTCCGGAGCCAAAGTAGTTATTTACCAATGACAGCCATAATATTTGTTATATTTCAACGAAACTCGGTATTCGTTGTGATCAACTGAAGAGAAAAATGTGTCGTAAAAATAAACTAGATCGGTTGGCTAGAAGGAAGGGTTTACTCCGGACAGAAATTACTAATTTCCTTATACCAGTCGTAATTTCTGTTGTATTGTAACGAAACTCTTTATACGTCCTGGCTATCTAATAAGAAAGAAGTGTTGTGAAAATGAACTAAATCGGTCAATTGGAAGGGGGGGGTGTTACTTTGTACTATGTTTGAATTGAATTCTTCCGCCAAACGTAGGTTCGCGAAAATGCATGTGCGAACTCATCAAGATCAATAGATGAAATATTAAGCTTTGTGTATTTAGTACGTAGTGTAGTACCCCGCATACACAAAACTCTAATTACAAAATTAACAGTTGAAACAGCCGCTTATAAAAGCAATAGAGCACAACTATTAATGTTTTTATTGTAATTATCTATATAGGTTATTTTAAGCAAATTATTCAGGAATGCACTCGACAAGCGGTATACGTCCTGGGTATCTAATAATAAAGAAGTGTTGTAAAAATGAACTAAATTGGCCTATCGGAAGGGGGGGGACTTACTTTGTACTATGTTTGAATTGAATTGAAACAGGTGTTATTTATGTTCTTATTTTATTTATCTATATAGGTTATTTTAAGCAAATTATTCAGGAATGCGCTCGACACTACCCAATTCTGAGGAAAGTGCTTAGTTATGCAGCTCCTGCGTGACGGACTTTCTTAAAACAAAAATGCAGTTTCACGCCCTCCAAACCGATTTCTTTCAAATTTTGTACAATAAAGTATTTTGATGCACTAAACACGAATACGATAAAAAAAAACCTTCGCATTTAACTAGGAAAGAAGTTATTAAGCACTAAAGTTCACTGTTATGTAGGTTATGAGAGCTATTAATTATAGCGAGTTGGATTGACTGGGCACGTATGCTCTTAAGCACGTATGCCCTTAAGCGACAGGTGAGGATGCCCTTAAAATTAACAATATTTTCGAACAAATGGTTTCTAAGCATTTCAAATGAGAGTTCTCTGTTTCCCAATGTTACATATCTGCGCATGTGCGTGTTTCAAATACGCTGATGACGCCTAGTTTTATAACCTTCCTAACTTTAGTGCTTAATATTATATTCTATTAATTTTAGCGAGTTGGATTGACTGGGGTTTTGTTATTTTTTTGAGCGAGCGTAGCGAGCGGAAACGCATAGCATGTATGCCTTAAAGTCATGTAAGCCTTAAAGTCGTCACAAATTTAGTTTTTTACATTAGCTCTCATAACCTGCATAACAGTGAACTTAAGTGCTTAATAACTTCTTTCCTAGTTAAATGCGAATTTTTTTTTATTTATCGCATTCGTGTTTAGTGCATCAAAATACGTTATTGTACAAAATTTGAAAGAAATCGGTTTGGAGGGCGTGAAACTGCATTTTTACCCTTTTTTTTATGTGTTCGTAGTGATTACGTAAAACCCGTTTATTGTAAATAAATTCCAATCAAGCCATCCTAAAGTGGATGAAATTTCCTTTGAGAAAAGGTTTGTAATGGTTTTCTTTAAGATTTCTTTGAAGAAGGTGTTCACGTTTTTCACGAAATATCAATACAATATATTAACAATTTTCAATCCATCATTTACAAATTGCAGTAAGGAAAAGAACGAAAACGCGCTAAGATGACGCAGTTCCTGCAAGAATTTTTAGAACTATCTCATGAGAAAGCGGAAATAGAATTGCTAGTTGAGGTAAGTCTTTGAAATTCATTATTGGTACTTTTTACACTTCCATTGTTCAGGCAAAACTCATGAGATCTGATTTCTACAATACCATATAATCAAAACTCATGAGATCTGATTTCTACAATACGATATAATCAAAACGGACCAAGAACATGTATTGAATGGAGAATTGAAATGCGAATCATCATCTGTCTTGAATTATTGTATACTTTAATATTGTATTGTAACTCCTTTTTCTGTAGCTGTTCCTGTTGCCGATTTTTTTCTTCCTTACATCCGCAGGCCTGAAGTACCAGAACCCTTTGTAGTTGAAGGTTGGGTGCAAATATCGGGTTTCCTTTGTGCTCTACATCAGGTGCCGCTATATTTTTCTATATATAACAGTACGCACATTCCGTCGCCTATATCTCACAAACGCTTCAATCTAAAATAATGAATCTTAGCACTATTACTCACATATATTTCTATAACACCTCTGTAATATTTCATAAGCTAATCTAGTTATGAGATTATAAAATCGGCTCTAATACTACATGTAATATGCAAACAGTGTGCGTAAGCCGGAACTTCGTCTGGCCCACTACCGTAAACCTGGAATATATATATATATATATATATATATATATATATATATATATATATATATATGTATATATATATATATATATATATATATATATATATACAAAAATCAGCTGGTCGATTTTCTGTCTGTTTGCTTGTTCCTTAAATAAATCCACACCGTTTGACCGATTTAGACCAAACTTGGCACACAGGTAGGTCTTGATACGTGGAGTGTCATAGGTTAGAAGAGGATGAAATTCTTTATTTAAAACGAAATAAAGAGGGGTGCCCAAATATCTTGGGTTGCTAAAAACACAGCGTACTTATCAATCTTTCGAAAATTCATTTCAATTGGTTAAAATATGTTTTCTTTTTTAAAATTAATTAGGAGTTTTGCCGAGAAAATACATTTCGTTGACGAATTTAATCAAATAAAATAAATTTGAATGAAATTGTAAATTTATACAATTACTTTTGTAGGTCTGGGCGTAAATTTTGTGAAATGTATTGCGAAAGATTGCTAAGGAGCTGTCTAGCTCCCGTATATGTGGTAGCTCAGTATCCCCAGGGAATCTATCAAGATTGATTCCGCAAGAATGCAGAGTTTGGTTGGGATCCAGGCCTAGTCCTTGTAGGAAATCTCAAGTCGATTTTGGGACCATCCCTCTCGCCCCGAACCATAGGCATTGGACTACATACTCTCTTCTTCCAAATCGTCTAGGACTCACAGTTCGGAGGTCACGGGTTCGAAACTCTGAACCCTAACCGGTACATATTTGAATTATTAGATTTTAATATTACTTCTCATTTCTAGATGCATTAAGTAGGTGTAGCATGGCACGCCAGGTAACAACTGGTATATATATACAGGGTGTCCCGTAAATGTCTAGTCATATTGTGAGAGGTGATTGAGGACCCTTAGGGGAACAAAAAATGTTCTATGACGATTTTCCGAATTCTCGCCCATAAGGGAGAAAACGTCGTTTTATTGTTTTATCGAGACAAACGTGGTTTTTAGAAGAATAATCGTTGTAGCTCCGTCCCAGGTGGTTCTACTAGAAAGGGGGTGAAACCAATCGAAAGCTGAGTATATTTACGATAAGTCTAGTTGGGAGTAAACGTAAAAATGAATGAATGTAAGTATGTATATCTTACCAAAAGAAAGCTATTCTAAATATCCTGACACTTTCTTGATATTTCTTTCCAGCGTTACTCCTCAATGGACAGGATCTGAGATTTCCGGGTTTTAGACAAACTTCCTCATTTAACCAGCTTTCCATTCATGTATCACAACACTGTGTTATTGAAGTATGTGAACGATTTTCGAACAAAAGTTTAAAAACAAACATGGGTCTGTGAAAATAAAATTATATTTTTTCTTCAGTTTATTCAAAAAGCTGAAAAGAAATATTTATTTTTATAAATGTTTACATAAATATTAAGTAAATATTTACTTAAAACAACAACAAAAATTAGTTCCACGAATATAAAAAAAATCCTAAAACAGTAAATAAATAAAATACACTTTTATTTTTAATTTATAAATTCAGGTAACTAATACTGGGTCCAGGAGGCGGCCATTGAGGAACCCCAAGCATACATTAACCTAAAAAATTATTATTTTTACCTAGATCGCGCATTTGAACACATTTTTACAGGACTATGTACATCTTATTTATTAGGGATAGAATATTTAATTACCACAACAAACACGCATGGGCTCACGAGAATCCCAGTGAGTTTCACAAGCGTAGCCATCAGTATCAATTCAAGGCAAAGCATTTGTTTTCTAAACATAAATACCTGTAAAAATGTGTTCAAATGCGCGATCTAGGTAAAAATAATACTTTTTTAGGTTAATGTAGGGTTGGGGTTCATTAATGGCCACCTCCTGGACCCAATATTAGTTATTGTAATTAACAAAATCAAAATATATGTGTATTTTATTTATTTACTGTTTTAGGATTTTTTTTATATTCGTGGAAGTAATTTTTTTTGTTGTTTTAATTAAATATTTACTTAATATTTATGTAAACATTTATAAAAATAAATATTTCTTTTCAGCTTTTTGAATAAAATGAAGAAAAAATATAATTTTCTTTTCACAGATCCATGTTTTTTTTTAAACTTTTGTTCGAAAATCGTTCACATACTTCAATAACACAGGGTTGTGATACATGAATGGAAAGCTTGTTAAATGAGGAAGTTGTTCTGAAACCCGGAAATTCAGATCCTGCCCATTGAGGAGTAACGCTGGAAAGAAATATCAAGAAAATGTCAGGATATTTAGAATACCTTTCTTTTGGTAAGATATACATACTTACATTCATTCATTTTTACGTTTACTCCCAACTAGTCTTATAGTAAATGTACTCAGCTTTCGATTGGTTTCACTCCCTTTCTAGTAGAACCACCTGGGACGGAGCTACAACGATTATTCTTCTAAAAACCACGTTTGTCTCGAGGAAACAATAAAACGATGTTTTCTCCCTTATGGGCGAGAATTCGGGAAATCGTCATAGAACATTTTTTGTTCCCCTAAGGGTCCTCTATCACCCCTCACAATATGACTAGACATTTACGGGACACCCTGTATATATATATATATATATATATATATATATATATATATATATATTTATGTATATTAAAATGGGGGTCATTTTGAAATGAAAAAGTTTTATTCTTATTCCGGGACACAAGTCCCATAGGAATAATTATGAAATTACAAAATAACAATGAATTTAATATATAAAATTATAAATACTACCAGTATATAATGCACAGCTTCTATATAAACTAGGGATTGGGTAAAACTTGCAAGGATAGAAAGTGGTGGAATAGTCGGGATTTTTCTAGGTTGGTAGAATGGCGGACAGACAGATTGGACAAGGAATTCCGTAGCGAGGTGGCTCGGGTGACAAATGATTTTTCGAATATAGCTGTTCGGTGGGAAGGAATATAAAGATCGGAAGGACGAGATCGCGTGTTACGGGAGTAAACAGAGGATTTAAATTTGAGGAATTGAAAAATATAAGAAGGTCTACGGGATTGAATTACTTGGTAAAGGGCTGGGCCGAAGAAGTACTGTCGGCGATAAAGAGGGAATAGCCAATTTAGCTCCTGGTAGAAATGTGATATGTGGGAGTCTCTGGGGATCCCGAGGTTAAAACAAATGAAACAGTTCATGAGGCGTTTGATTTGGTTATCTAGATGGCAGAATCGAGGAAGATTTGAAGACATTTATCAAAAATGCTGTCATGAGTGGAAACCATTCGGAAAGTGCTAAAAAATATTAGAAAAATGACTTTTTTAATATATGGCTCCTTGTTGAAAAATGCGCTTATAACGCAGCTCCCGCGCTAGTTATATCTTCCAATGGTGAAACACCGTAACCATACTACGGAATGAAGAAGCAGCCTTAACGTCTATCCTTGAAGACACTTTTTTCCCCGTCGTTTAACTCCTGTCTCCTTCTAATCAGAGCTATTCGTATGCAGACCTTACAAGGATTACCTCCAGACCTCTATACCGGATCAGCGGGAGGTCGGATTCCAAAGCAACGGATACCCTTATGGTTTAATAGAGCCGGCACTGCATGGAGAACATATGTTGACCTCATAATGCTCTGAGTCGCTTTATGTAATACAATCATGGCAAATATGGTGGAAAAATCCACTCTGGACAGATTGTCTCTTATTAGCGCGGTTCCTCCCTCCCTCCAAAAGGAGGAACCCCGCTTATAAGGTTGACCTCATGACGCAGTATAAATATATGTGTGTATATATATATATATATATATTTATATATATATCCTCATGTCAATGAATCCTGATGAAGTCGGAGATGATGAGAAAGAAGCCGTTCCACATACCAAAAAATAATAGTTGCGCTCACATCATATGCTTGTTAGTACTCGTTTTATAGTCTTCTTGGCCTAGGAAAACGATTGAAACCATTTTTAAGGCGATAGCATTAACCGTTTTCGAGAAACTTGGAAAACTAATTGTTGAATCTAGTTTTTGGTTTGGGTACTTAGAATCATGGGATTCAATTAAAATATTTTCTACATGTTTGAAATTCATATAGAGAACGATTTTTAAATGTTGTTTAGAGTTAAGGAATAAAATAGATTATTAATAGACATGAAAAGTTTTGGGAACTTCGTATATTTTCCTTAATATCTCGAAAACGGTTGGGAATCTTGGTAAGCAAAAGGTTGCCATTCAAAAGCTTACTAAATTCTAAATTTTGGATTAGGAGATTTGGATCGGAGAAATAAGTGCTTAAAACATCAAATGTGTTTGTTTTGTCTTTAGAACGGGTTTTTTATTTTTGTTTAAATACATTTTTAATTGATTTTTTTAAATTTAATTTATATGTAAAATTAGTATTATAGTAAAAGAATGTAAGAAATAGTAAGTAGTGTGTTTCTAGAGCGACCTTGACAAGGCTAGGGAGTCATTTTTCTATGTTAGGTATGAGGTACATACCCTTGCAACCGGGACGTATTTGGGATCGTAAATTATTTCATGAAAGGTCTAACCAAAATTATAACTTTTTCTATTTCAACCTTTCCACTATCTCCCTTGCCTGACCTCTCAAAGCTTTCCCTGGTGCTAAACGAGAAATAATCTTCTTCTAGTGTCGCATTTAGAGGGTAGATCATTAAGCGGATTCGCAAATGGCCAAACTGAAAGGAGACTGAAAAGCATGGGCGTATATAAGGGGGGGCTGAGGGGGCTGCAGCCCCCCTCCCCCCGAAATTTTGATTTGATCGGTAAAAATTTCATAAAACCCTTAAAAGTAAATTAAATAAGATCATTTAGTTAATAAAACATGTTCTATTTTGGGTGTAATAGCGTTTAAGTTGGCTAAAACTCTTCCAAGATCTAAATTGTATTCCATACACCGGAAATGGTCTCAGCCCCCCCCCCCCGAAATTTTGCCAGCCCCCACCGAAATTATTTTCTATATACGCCCATGCTGAAAAGGGATATTTCCGTCAGAGGTTTGCGCATGAGCAATTGACTTTCTCCTTCAATCTGAACAGCATATTGTTATATAAAATGTCAACAACAAAAAAACGCGTTGATGGTGTCATGTCAAGTCGACATGTCCTCGGTTCTACCTCTTCACCGACTAGCCAAGAGATCCAACCAGCACGCAAGGCCGTCACACATGTAGCCATCACGTCGACTAGGGAACGGATTAATTTAGTTAGAGTGATATCACCACGTGATTTATCAGTTATTGTGGGCTGGCCTTTAATCATGGAAGCCAGCTGTAATAGAATTTTGTCGACGCCCCCCCCCAACCTCTCTTGACACGAGTCGACAATCCAGATATTAAACTACCCCCACCCTCACCCTTAAGCCCCAACAGTAATGTCATTAGTCGACAAGTCTCCGTGACATGATGATCCTATATTGAAATTACAAAATTGCAAACGTATTTGTCGGAGGTGTGCATAATATGTTATGTATGTATTATACATGTGAGTCTACAGGGCGTATCGCAAGTTAATTACAATACTCCAGGGTGTGAACCTAAACAAAATATGTAGTTGAACGCCACCAAGCACACATTTCTATCTCACTCCGCCCCAGACGTATGACTTACTATAATCATTATATATTACTATAATAATAATAAGTTTCCAATTACTCAAACATCCATAAATTTGGTTTTAATCGCACCTTGTTTTCATTTATAGCCTACTAGCTGGATACCCGTGCTTCGTCAGGGCAGATAAGTAGTTATTTTATTGCGTGAAATAATGTATCATCAAAATTAACGCTAGTATATAATTTTGTGCAGTTTATTATAGCACGGTGCCCGTTTTTCATCAATTAATAAGTAATCAAAGTACATATAATGTTTCTTGACACTGGGGTGCTATGGTCCAGAAACACATAAATTAGAGATAACCCTTTATCTATAGGTTACCAGCAACAGCAGTTTAACCAGTACAGGTTAAAATTTGTTGTCAATAATAAATGGACGTTAAAATTTAAACATTTATGTTTCCAAGATGACATTTGGAAACACCTATTATATTTGCGAGCATTACCAATAAGTGGTCTGACTGGGGGTGCTGATGGGTGAGGAGGCTGTCCAAGGGTTAGGGATATTATTACCTCGGATGGACCATCACCAGGTATAGCGTAAACTCTATGAGGGATAAAATCACTGTTTATTTCTAGTAATTAAAGACTGCCATCATACTTGAAATGAACCGCAATTAAAAATAATATTACGAAATAGATACAGTACGATAAAAGCTGACTTTTTATTGTTTAAAACCAAGTAAAAATTCAACCCCCTCTAAAAATACTTAAAAATTTTAATATAAAAAACCTTTCTTAGCAAGTGTTTACATGCTAAAGAGAGTGTCCATGCAAAATTTCAAATTTTTCTGTCGAGGGCTGGGCGATGATAGGTCAGTGAGTGAGTGAGTGGTATTTGACAAATGTATAGTAGATTAAGATATGGTTGGTTTTGAATTTATGTCAAATGTAAGTATGTTTTTTGACAGTACAGTCATCGCTATGAGTAATAAAAAAAAAAGGACAGTTAAAAATAAAATAACAAAATCTGCCTTAAAGTGTAAAATGCCGCCGGCAGTGACGGGAATATGAATCAATGCGTAGTAATACCGCGAGGAAATTACCGAGCTGGCTGGTAGCCTCGTGAATGGGCGTAGTACTCTAGTAGTAATACAACCCCCACTAGGGCGTGGGCGGTAGAGGGTAGGTTGTCATGACAACCCGTCGCATCGATTCGCGCCAAAATCTCCCGCCCAACGGGCGTGGCAAGCAGCGGCATCTAGCGGCATCATATCGACCCGTCTCAAGGTCGATGTAGTCTAGACTCCGGGGCCCAACCATATGCCCTCCTATTTAATCCGACTTTTTTATAGTCTCTTCACTTTATTCTCTTTTAGTCATTTATTTCGGGGTTTTTTTCTTATTTTTCTTGATTGTTTGAGCTCTAAGTTTATTGTGGTTCATTGTCAACTTACAGCAGCTCCAACCATCTTTAATTTTAATTTTTACATGAACTGTAAGGCCTGGCAGTGATCAAGAAACTTATGACCAGGGAACGGATGTTATTGTATTTACATATTTTTTTCTTATTCTTAAATAAGTAATTGTTCATGAAATTATGCACGTTTTAAGTCATTTTAAGACATTGAAACAGGTTTTTATCTTACATATTTTGTCATATATTGTAAAAAAATCCATATTTTTACATATTCTGCCATAAATACATATTTTGATATTCTTTTTATTTTGTAATGGAAAAAATAAAGGAGAAACCAAGAAATAAAATAATGCTTTACCCATTGAATCTAGATCACTGTGTCTTTTCGAATTGCAAAAGAAGCAAACGTGGCTGGTAGGCATGCTTCCCCGGCGCTAATGGTCTAGGAGCAGATGCGCTTAAAAAAAAAGATACTATAACAAATTATTGTTTAACAATTGTATTATTCCTTTAATATAATCTCTAAAACAAATCAACTACCTAGTGAAAGAATCATGTCGATATCATTTTCAACCTATTTTATATATTTCTTAGCTCCATGGGCGTATATAGAAAATAATTTCGGAGGGGGCTGGGAAAATTTCGGGGGGGGGGGGCTGAGACCATTTCCGGTGTATGGAATACTAACAATTTAGATCTTGGAAGAGTTTTAGCCAACTTAAACGCTATTACACCCAAAATAGAATATGTTTTATGAACTAAATGATCTTATTTAATTTATTTTTAAGGGTTTTATGAAATTTTTACCGATCAAATCAAAATTTCGGGGGGGGGGGGGCTGCAGCCCCCTCAGCTCCCCCCCCCCCCTAGCTCCTAAGGCGCATTAGAAGAAACGCTCGGACACATTTATGATAAAGTTCGTACCACTTATTTATGCTTTTCTTTTCATTATTTTATAGTGTTTTAGGTATTTTTTTACTATATATTTGTAAAGTTTTATTACACATTTCATTATATATAGTTAAATAAATATGTACATATTTTGAATTTTATTTTACAGGAACATCCGTTCCCTACTTATGACCCTCATGAAGCATGGTTGAAGTATTGGATTACTACGAAAATAATGCAGGCAAGAGATTGCCAAGTAAAAAAAATAAAAACAAATCGAGTTAATTATTAATTATAATGCGAGTTAATTATAATGCGATGATTATTATAATTAATATACTATTAGTATGTACCTCAAAAGAAGATTTCTGTTATGGTCGCAGTGCGGCTAAAACCGCGCGTATCATAAATTGTAGAGGTCTAAGTAACAAACTCAATGTTTTTAGGGAAATTGAATCAAAGTTGAACATATCGTCCCTACCATGTCAAGCTATCGAATATGCAAATCGGAGCAAACTAGAAAACGAACATATTCTATCCATTGACGAAGTAATATATTGAAAAATGGCCTCATTCGATACTGTTTTTAAGGCATTAAAAGCTATTCTAAAGGGCTTAGAGTTTTGTCAATTTGCGTCCACAATCCAAAAGCAAACTCACGAATCTGAAAAACGAGATTTTCCATATTTGATAGTTTTACTTGGTAGGGACGATATGTGATAACAACAAAAATTAGATTTTCATAGTTCACATCATACCAGACGAATCCTCAGGTTTAGCTGTTTATTATCGATGATACATAATAGATACATCATTCGGTTTATGATCAATGTGCAAAATAATAGGAGAATACACATAGACCCCTTAAATTCCTTCTGGACTTAATATTACAAAAATGACAATACTCAAGAGAACAGAAACTAAGTGAGAGCAACTGTCAAGAAAATCACTTGGCTCACATTACCGTCCACAAGATTAGGGTGGTTATCTAACTCATTATTTTTAAAAAAATGTCATTTAGGCCTATTGACTTCTGCGGCCATTAAATTTTGTTTGGGGCGAAGGAACCATCAGTGAATGTAAAGTGCAGCAATGGCTTACAAAATTTTCGTCTTGGAGATTTCGTTCTTGAAGGATGATTTTGTTGCCACGGTAGGCCTTTTGTTGTTGATCAAGAATGAGGGCTTTGGTGGAAGAGAATACTCGCAAAACTACTCGTCGCATTGTGGCGCCAAACTTGGTCTGGACCGTATGCCGTCTGGGGCGATTTTTTTTTTACCGGCCCATACAACCAACAACCCTTTAGAAGTAGACTTGCACCCTCAACAGGGAGCACAGAAATCAATAAACTGTTTATTATTATTATGGCTGTGGGCTTTCTCAGTTTCCTGGGGTTTCAATTGAAATTTTTCAAAATAATAAACAAACCCCTGGACTGTGACAGACCATTGAGGGGCGGCGATCAAGAGGAAGGACCACGCCCTCAAGACCCCACGTAACAGATAAGGAGGGAAGCAAAACCTCAACCATGATTACAGGTGACTTGACTTAATGCATTTTGCATCTCTTCAGACCAGAGCATGGGCGTGTATAGAAAATTATTTCGGAGGGGAGGAGCATTACGGGAATATTAACGATCTAGAATTTGGAATGGTTAGCCAACAAAAACGCTATTATACCCCCAAAAAACTATTTTTTCTGAAATAAATGATCTTATTTAATTTATTTTTAAGGTTTTTATGACATATTTTTACCGACTAAATTTCAGGGGGGAGGGGGCTGCAGCCCCCCCCCCTATATACGCCCATGACGCGATGAATGTTCGAACTAGACTGGTTATGATCAGGCGATCCAAACGCAACTGCCTTAGGAGAAACATTTATTTTCTTAGTAGAAACACAAGTTCCTGCTTCTAAAAGGAAACATATATGCCTTCATTGGGATCCATTCAATGAAATATCACGAAACAAATGTTTATCTGTCTAGGAAGGGAAGGTTTTCTAGAAACCCTCCAGCCGGTCTAGCTCCGGCGAGTTCCGAGATCCGTCACTCATTCCTCCTTGGAGACCGCCGGATAAGGGAGACTCTATGTATATGGAAAACATTTTATATGCACAAGATGTGCTGAAAAATAATTTCACTTGCCATAAGGATACTATGGTAAGGGGGGGGGGGGGGGAAATACACACATTTTTGAAAATTTCGGGGGGCTACAGCCCCCTCAGCCTTCCCGCCTCATATACGCCCATCCTCCAGAGAAAGTTCACTTTCTACCAAATATTCTTCCAGTTGCTCAAGTTATTCGAATATTCTTGATCTTGGTGAAATCAGCGCACCTATTGCTCTGTTACCTAATTATAAGTATAGCAATGCTTTCGTACTTACTAAAAGGTGTAGGTGATTCTAGGCTGTATACTGTACATGACCTGATTTCTATATACTTACAGTGTTTGATGATTTTGCGGTCATTTGGGCTGGGGGCGAGTCTGTTCAGTGGAATTTTATTATAATAATGTGATATTTTTCGTTTTTCTAAAGCCCTACGTATTGTTCTCCATTCTACTCCCACTTTCCGAGCCATATCTGAAATCCTGTACTTGTATCTCCCTTTGTCCTTTGTTGATCTTTGGATCACTTCTTTTCACATGCCAAAAACCCTGACATGACTGAAACCCTGTTTATTGATGTCATTTCCATATATTCTCTCCATATAGCATATCTGGACACAATGAACAATGGAGACCCTTCAGTAATGCGCCTGTTGAATTATTGGAGATGCCGAAGCTACCCATCTTCAAAAACAAAAACCGCCTATTATTTTTGGCATGGTCCCAGAACAGTTCCCAACCATTATCTCTCATACAAGGACCTTTCCTTCTATTTCTAAAGTTCTTCCGCTTGGAATACATCGAGACTTCTCTTGCAGTCGTTAAAAAAAAAAAACACTCAGAAAGGGAGAGAAACCTGGATTAAATCCTCAGAGAATTTTCTCCTGATTAGCCCAATGAGTCAGAAAGAATGAAGCCTAATTTTTTTAATCCAATGTCCGGTTTAAGGCCTAGGGGACTCCAACGCCCTCTGTTCATTCGAGGCGCCAAGGTCTGTACGGAGCACTTCGTTGGATTAATTCTTAGCAAGAGGCTGATTTGATTGGCTGGGAGGATCTACCAAACTGATGCTAGGACACCCCCAAATTGAATGTAGATTTTTATGTGCCCCCTCCCTTCCTGATTTAGGACCGTTTAAAAGGTTTTTATCGATGCAGGCGTGTTATTAGAGGGCCTGATGTGAGGATACGAATTGGCTTCTATGTTCTAAATTGAATTAGAGAAGTCCTGTTGATTAGTGGGAAGAAAAACAGATCTTTGATAAACCTTTTTAGCGTGTTTCCTGCTTCCCTGAAGTAATGAAACCAGTTTCTACAAAACATACTTAATTTTAATTAAATTTAACAGAATTGTTTTTTACTTTGACTCAAACACCAAAGGCATTAGGGAAACTAACTATACGTTCAGTTCAAATCTGAAGACAGAGACTCAAGGTTTGGACTGAACGGATCTAGCACACAAGATAAGTTAATAAACCTCAAGGCAGGGACTGCGCAGTCCAGTTATAGTAGACCTACCGAATGTGAAGCAAATATCTTCTGTACACAAACGTCAGGCCTGGCCTGCACAGTCTCGGCCTCATTGGTCTCAGCCTGCACAGTCCCGGCCTCATTGGACTGTACAGTTAATCTATTGGTTTTATCATTCTACTTCGAAGGCCTGCACAGTCCCGTCCTCATTGGACTGTACAGTTAATCTATTGGTTTTATCATTCTACTTCGAAGGACTGTACAGGTCAACTCTGGCCCTCAAGGATGTCCTATACAGGTTGATAAATATATGAAGATTTAGACTGCACAGTCCAAATCTTCAAATATTCCTATCCGTGTATGGGCACCCTTAGAGCACCTTTCTTGAAGGAACCTTTAGAGAAGAGACAAATGGTGATTTGGTAATCACCATATTTTTTTTTGTCACGGCGCTTCGGCAACTAGGCCATTAGCGCCGACATCCAGGGTGCAGTGAGGTATTTTCCCAACGAGCCCTGGGATGAGAAAATTCCTGCCACCGGTGGGGTTCGTACCCATCATCTCCCGCTTATGAATCTAAGGCGCTAGCCACTAGACCACGGGAGAGCCAAATATTGTCTATTGTTTACACGTTCTATTTGTGAGTTGCCCTTGATCGAATCTTTGGACCGAGCCCCTTCCCCTTAACCAAGGTCTAATAGAATCTCCCCGCCCAACCTTCCTATATCCGCCGTGATAGGGTTAAGATAGTAACTGTGTTTGCGAGACCTTGTTAGTCTGCACAAGGCAAGTCCTGTGTCTAACAGGCAGGGGTAGGAGGCGGCATTTCATTCTGCAAGATGGTATCAATTTTGAAAATATTGTAATAAGTTATGTTTGAAATATTTTAATTTCATAGATAAAAAGTCCGACTCGCAGGAACTGCGTCATCTTAGCGCGTACCTAATGATATCCCTAGTGTCATTAAAGAAATAGAATCACTTATTTGTAGGGTTGGATTATTCCTTATAAATCTATATATATAAAAATCACGTGTCTGCCTGTTTGCCAGTTTGTTCCTTATACAAATCTACACAGTTTGACCGATTTTTACAAAACTTGGCACACAGGTAGGTCTTGAAACGGGAAATCTCCTAGGCTAGGTCAAAATAGTCAAATTTCAAAATTTCGTCAAAAGGTCAAAAGTATTTTTCAAGAAAAATAGGCTACACTGAATCATTCAGATTCTGACGGCCATTTTTAATCGACATCCTTTTTGAATAATGTAACAAATTTATCTGTATTAACTGTCAGAAATGATCCCGCATTTGTGAGGAATAGTTCTCTATCTTCCCATCGGTAAGCCCATATTGTTATTCTTATATCTAATCTAATATGTAATCTGTTATTCTTATATCTGTTTTCCTAATAATCGAAACACATTGGTATCCTAGAGCACATTGTTCTTCTATATATTATGTTCTAGCATTTTATGTTTTGTCTTTTTCCATATATATATCTATCTATATATGTATGTGTATTTGTGTATGTAGGCATATATATATATATATATATATATATATATATATATATGTATATTTCAGTATTACATCCGTCCTACTTGTTTTTTACAGCCCTGATGAAGGCTTGAAGTTGAAGCCGAAACGTCGGCACAATAAAACCATTTTTATGATAAAATGTAGTTATATTAAATAGCAGTGACCGAACCCCGACAATCCCTACCTTGCATCATCTACGGTCAACGATCTCCTCACAACGAGTAACAAATTTATTTGTTGATGTTCATGATAATTAGAATAACTCAAACTCATTGATGAATTTACATTATTATATAATCATGGAATGCAGTCTGTTTCAATTTTATATCAACAGTCACTGTCTAACTAAGGAGCGCTGGCCTTTCTTTGATAAGAGCTATCTACTCGCAGGCTGTGCTGCTGGCCTCTGTCGGCTGTTTTATGAATTGCTGTGGTGCTGGCCTCTTTTGGCTGTTTTACGAATTACTAGACAGATATAAACAAAATCTCACCGTTTGACCGATTTTGACGTAACTGGGTATACAGTTACTTCAAAACATAGTTACGTAGTCAAAAAGATACCTACAGCAGAATGTAGGTCATGGGCGTATATAAGGGGGGAGGCTGAGGGGGCTGCAGCCTCCCCCCCCCCCGAAATTTTGAGTTGATGGTAAAAACTTGCTGTAAAACCCTTAAAAATAAATTAAATAAGATCACTTAGTTTATAAAAAATATTTTATTTTACGTGTAATAGCGTTTTAGTAGCCTAAAACTATCCCAAGCTCTAAATTTTTAATATTCCATACCCCGGAAATGGTCTCAGCCCCCCCAAAATTTTCCCAGCCCCTTCCGAAATTATTTTCTATATACGATCATGATGTAGGTGTAGCATTGCACGCCGGGTAACAGCTAGTATAAAATAAAATCTCGACGAAAAAGAAACTGACAGTATTCTAAGCGGAAATAATGCCTTCTCATCCTACGCTCTGGGAAAACACTATTACCTATAAGTTTCTCATTTCCTTGCCTTCTTTTACTAAAATACTAATGTTATTAATAAATTCAATTAGAAACAAAAAACAGAAAAAGTGAGTTAAACAGAGACATAATCCGTTCAAAAGAACAAAACTAACTCTTTCGAAGTGTTAGGCACTTACTTCTCCGACTGAAATCGCCTCATCGAAAATTACTTTAGAACCTTTTTTTGGTGAGACTTTTTTCGAAATATTTACGAAAATATACTAAAATCCCAAAACGTTTCATATCTATCTTCCTTCACTCTAAACGTAACAACAATTAAAATATCTTAGTTTAGATGAGTTTCAATCATATGGAAAATATTTCAATTTAATTCCCCGATGCTCCCGAATTACCCAACCCGAAAACGAGTAACAAAAACATGTTTTCCCACTTTTCTCTAAAACGGTTACATATATCACCTTAAAAATTGTTTCATTCGTTTTCCTATGTTAAGGAACCTACCTTGTTTCTCAGACGTAACCCTGAGAAAGCTTGCAGTATGACTAGCGAAACGTTGGTGAGGAAAATTATGACACTGTCAAAACCCAAAGACCATAATGTTTGATAATACAGATATTTTTCCTATGTAAATTTCTCGGTTTACAAAAATACACATTTTACTGCTAAGTGCAATAAAAAAGTGAACCACTTAACAACCTGAGCAAACAGATACAAATATAATGTTAAGAACTATGTAACCAACATTTTCGAATATTAAGATTCTATTTCTTCAAATAGGTACGCTTTATCAAACCTTCATAAGATCCGACTTAACAATTTATTTTGTTTTCGAATAGATGCCATAGGGTGCGTTTCCATATGATAGTTATTGCAGGAGGTAATTATGTCAGACAGAAATTGTGACAAATGTAAACTGGGAACAATTTCTGTCTGAGATATATATTTCTATCACGAGCTATAAGTATGGACACTTCTATACCGTCAGTAATAATCATGTAAACACTGATTATAAAGAGAAGAATTTAATGTCAGCGAGAAATATCTTGGCTACTAGTTGTATTGTCGTCACTTTTATACCAAGAGATGTAAACACTGATTATGTAGGACACAGGACACAAATTTATGTGTGTTTTATCGAAAATTATACCAAATCCAGAACCGTCCTATACATATCCATGACATAAATGTCTAGTTATTTCTGTCAGTATGTAAACATTCAAGAGAATATCTATCGACACCTGAATATCTTTCCTCCAAGAAGTGTCAGATGTAAACGCACCCTTATTGCTCGTGATAGAATATATATCTCAGACATAAATTGTTTGCAGTTTTCATGAGATGACATAAATATCCTGTAATAACTATCAGTTCTCTTACTCTCAAGACGATTTCCCAACCGGTTTCAGATATGTAAGAAAATACTGTTCTTGATGGTTCTTGAAAATGATATCATTTGATTTCAAAAAGTGCGAAATTCGCTGGATAGTTCATAAACATCAACTTTCATAGGAGACAAAGTATTTTTGTTCCAAATTTGATCAAAGCAGGACGGCCCAGTTTTGATCCAGCTAGAATGGGGGTTTTTGGGTCTCCAAAAAATAAAGACATATAAATGTATACACACACAGTAATGTAGGGTGGGTAAATACCCAGTGGGTAGGTAAATATAAATTGGATATTTACCCGGGTATTTACCCACAGGGAAGGTAAATACCCAAAAAGTGGGTATTTTCAGTTTTTGAGCTTGATAGAACCTCTTTGAATATTTTTTGGTTCAAACAAGAACTGAAACTTACCCATTTGATCATAAAAACTTAATAAACATTAATACTTACCCAGTAATATTTTAAAGAAAGTTAAAAGTCGGTCCGGGTATTTATGGGTATTTACAACTTAATGTATATCTATGAATTTTCATGATTACTTTTACAGTGGGGAATGATAATTAATTTTAAAAAGGTTTTAATGAAGCCTATTAAATTATTAAGGACTTATTTAAATTAAAAAAAAGGGTCAACATCATTTTTAATGTTTATTATAATAAAATAACAGTTCAAAACCATTTTAAGTGGTTTGTGATCCTTATTAATATTATTTGAAATTATGCTCATACAATAGTAAAAACATTCCAGTAAGCGTAAATCCAGAAATGAAAAGGTAGCTTCTTCATGACAGAGCATTTTGGGTCCGAGTTGGGAAACTAGTTAACATCCTTGATCCAATTGTTGAACTTATCACTACCATTCAGTTAAATGCCCCTTTGATCCACACAGTTCATAAGAGATTTAAGAATTACTGAAAACTCTTCAATAAGAAATCACAAAATCTTCTCTTAAAAAAACGGAGGAAAAACTTGTGCTTACTAAATAGGAGAAACACATTCAGTTTGGTGTTGTAATTGCACATCTTGCTGCACACTTGTTGAACTCTTCCATTAGTTTGGTGTGTGTTAGGCAGAAGCATGGGATTGAAATCAGTTGATCTTCGGAAAGACATAGCTGGCTATAGGGACCAGAGGGATTATGGCAAAGATCCTTTGTTTGGGAAGGTCTTGACGACAATGACAAAGAAAATAATAAAATAAGTCCCATGTTATGGTGGAGAGGCTTGAAAGATGCATGTGTTTTGATCAATGAATAGGTAACTAATATGTGTTTTGAGAAATTGAGGTAATCCTAGTCCAAAGTCTTAGCTGAGGCTACATTTTTGTGAATGCAGTAAAGAAGTATCAAATTGATTAATCATTAAATGACCCTTTGCTCAAAAATATAGAATAAGCGAATATTCGCTAAATCTATGTATCAAATTTAGGCAAACAACTTGTTTTATTGGTAGTCGGAAGGTTCATGGCAAATTTTCAGGTAATAATTTATTATTTATTAACCTCTCAGTGATACTATTTTATAATTTATTATGGTTTTAATAGTTCCTCAGTGTTGCAATAGCTCTAAACTGGCAAGATCCATGACATTTTACGATATTCGATAACTAAGTCGCGGTTTAGTTAAATACCTTAAATACCCGGGTATTTATGAAATTTGGTATTTACCCTGGGTATATACCCTGGGTATTTACCCTTAAGAATAAATACCCGGGTATTTTACAACACTGTACACACATACATATTTATAAAGTATAAATACATATATCTGCATCCTATTTCTAACCTCGATAATAATTATACTTTAAAAACTAACCATTTTATATAATTCAATTGGTAAAAAGATCGTTCTTAGTAATTCAAATATATGTCATGTTGAGTGTACTAAACATAAAGTACAACAAAAGAGCTAGTAAGAACTTGGCTGCGATTAAATAAATAAACGGTAACAATAAATTGTAAGAAAGTTCTAATTGGCCATTTATAGGAAACTGTCTCTAATTTAATAGCCTTTTATTACCTCAATAAATCTAAAGAGAGCGCCTTAAGACACAGGGTCTTATCTAAGGCAGCTGGAGGCTAAAACCATTAATAATCATTAATCTACAACTTTTAATTACATAAATCACAATATTAATTAATTCTTATAAATAAATTCAAATAAAAATAGTTGAATATTTTGTAAAAAATCATCGGAAATATTTTTAAAAAAAGCGCTTTTATGGCCATAGCTTGTACGCCAGGGAGTAGCAACGAATTACTTTTTTAGGAGAAAAAGTGTTATTCTTTGTGTGTGTTTTTAAATCAATTGGATTACATTATAAATTGCATTATCATGTAGAAAACTTGATATGTTTCAGGGATTTTTAGAAAAAAATGACAGAATGTTATTTGAGAAAAATGTCTTCAAAAGTTCAACTGTCTATGATCTACTAGGCACCAGAAATTACCCCCTTTAAATATATATATATATATATATATATATATATATATATATATATATATATATATATATATATTAGGGTGGCCCTTATTTTTCAACTTTCTAAAATTTTACCTCCCACCCCCCTAACTTGTTCCAATCAACAAAATAACGATCTGTTCAAAGTTTTAGTTCTATCGAACAACAAGGGGCAAGGCGACCCTCATTGACCTTGAAGTCTAGAAATGTTCACCCGAAAATTATTTCTCCAGATAAGTTATTTCATTTGCAATTACTTCTAAGCAGATAATTACTTCTAATTAATTTAATCATCTCCTTGCTAATTTTGCAGTTCAATTTCTCATTCAGTTCGGTTTTCAATTTTCGTTAATACAGTTGCATTCGCATTTTAGTGGTGCTGCTGGTGTCAAGTGATTTTTGTGACTTGTAAAATGGCTTTATCTTCTTCCGGTAGTTTGTCACACAAATAAATATTTTAGTAAAACAGGGTAAGAAAGATATTGGCAATAGTGTTTTCCTTGAGCGATCGTCGAGAAGGCGGGGGGGGGTCATTTCCTCTTAGGATACTGTCAGATTCCTATTTTGGCGCCTTAAATCTCCCTTCTCTTTCATTTTAGATTTTTCATGAATGACAAGGAATCAAAAGGTAGGATCCATGAATATTTAAAGAAATTATTCAAAAATTTTATCATGAGTGCAACCTCTATAGCTGTATAACTTCGGAAAATGGTAAAAACAATCCAAGATAAAAAGTCCGTCACGCAGGAGCTGCATAACTAAGCACTTTCCTCAGAATTTGGGTAGTGTAGACTGCTTTCCAGAACAATTTGCTTAAAATATCCTACATAAATAAAATAAAAACATGAATACTTCTCTTTTAAATTTGTAATGAGTAACTGATCAATTATTAATTTGCATCCAGAGTTATGTTTACACATGGTACCTACTACACTACGTAATAAATACAAAAATCCTCATATTATCGTATTTTGATCTAACGCAGGAACAGGATACAGTCACTCTAGTGGTAGAAAGCGCTCCTTGCGGCGGTTTGTGAACCTACGTCTGCCGGCTTTTCTATTCAAATATATTACAAATTAAACCCCCGCTTTCCGATTGACCGATTCAGCTCATTTTTACAAGACTTCTTTCTCATGAGTTGCCCACGACGTATACAGCGTTTCGTTACAATACAGCAGAAATTACGACCGGTATGAGTATATTAGGAATTTGGGCCCAGAGTAAACCCCCCCTTCTAATGAACCGATTTAGTTTCTTTTTACAACACATATTTACCTGTAGATTACCACTACGAATACCGAGTTTCGTCGAAATATACCAAAAATCACGGCTGGTAGTGGCGAATTGGTATTGTGGGTCCGGAGTAAACCCCCCCCCCTTCTAATGAACCGATTTCGTTTATTTTTACAACACATATTTACCTGTGGATTAGCACTACGAATACCGAGTTTCGTCGAAATATACCAAAAATCACGGCTGGTAGTGGCGAATTGGTATTGTGGGTCCGGAGTAAACCCCCCCTTCTAATGAACCGATTTAGTTCATTTTTATATCTCACTTTTCTCTCTATATTAACACTACGAATACTAAGTTTCGTTGAAATATAACAAATATTACGGCTGACATAGTCAAATAAGTGTTTTGGGTTGGGGGTAAACCCCCCCTTCCGGTGGACCGACTTTAGTGGTTAACGAACTCGTTCAATCGTTTGCTAATTGAATGCTATATACCAAGTTTCGTGACGAAAAAACAAAAACTCTGGCCGCTATCGTGTTAACAGACACATATATATATATGCATATATATATATATATATATATATATAGATATATATAAATTTTAACGGGGGTCATTTTCGGTGTCTACTAGGTAGGATCGATAAAGATTTGAAGAAATTTTTCAAAAATTCCGTCATGAGTCCAACCTCAATAGCTACTTTCCTTCGGAGGAAAGTGCTAAAAGGTTCAATATATTTCTCTAAAAGATAAAAAAAATGGATAAAACCTTTCTTGGAGAGAAAAGAAAACATTGCGAATGCGATAAAAGCCAGAATGCCACTCCATAATTGATTTGCAAGGAGGCGGACCCCCCCATATAAAAAACTAAACCACTCCCTTGCAGAAATGAGTTACACGAACCCCCCCCCTTCGAAATTTACAACCACTCTCCAACCATCAACAATAAACTTAAATTAAAGCAAGGGAGAACGCGACCAAATGTTCTATTCTTCTTTTAACAACAGTTTCTACAATTTTTTTTTCTTTTATTCTTGTCCGTTTCATCTTCTTTTATCCTTGGAATTCTCTCCGTTGTCTAGGAAATGTTTTCACTAAAGAGCCACTTTAAATTCAATCACTTCTCCAATATTTTTCATAGTTTCAACGTTCCACCATCCTTGGCTGCGTATCTACGGAAGACAAGCTAAAACGTGATACTCTAAACAAAGAATGATAAAACAAAATAAATACAAAATTGTTTGCAGTTCGTTATAATTTTTTTTTTTGCTCATCTTATCACAGAATTCAATTACGATACCACACAACGATCGGTGTTTAAAAGGGTTTGTTTTTCATCGACTAAAGATAAACGGGTCCATGGCGAACCAATTTTATAACACCATGACAGAGAAACCAAAAAACTAAAATTATTTTTAAAATTGTTTCTATATATTTTTCCCCACATAAAGCTAGTCTTAAATTTTTTTTTAAATTTTCTGTTGGTGTTCCGCTGCTTGGCGGTGTACATTTTTTAATTTTTAAGCACATTATGTACATATTTTTAGATTAAATTATGTCTATATATATATATATATATATATATATATATATATATATATATAGAGAGAGAGAGAGAGAGAGAGAGAGAGAGAGAGAGAGACCATTCTGAAAGGTAGCTGACCACTTTGGGCCACAGCATTCTCCTAAAACCAATAATAGGCAATGATTTAAAATAATAATAATATTTTTTTTATTTATTATTATTAATTCTTGATTATCTTTATTATTGATCGAGGAAGAAAGCATGCCTTAGTCGTTACCGCCTCAGTAGTCTGTTTATTTTAACTACATTTAAAAATCATTTTCTGTTTTTAACGTCCTTCTTCTCAGCCGTAAAGGTGATAATTCACCATCTGAATTGAGTCCTTCAGGACAGTTCTGCTGATTCGCAGAATCATATATAATATTATTATATTATTATAATATAGGTATAATATAATATAATTATATTATATCTATATTAATGTGTTTACGTTTACATTATACATTGTTATATCTATATACGTATATTGTACATTATTATTACTATTATTATAGGGGCGGGGTCTCTCAGATTACTGGAGAATATTTTTACTGGGGGATAGTTGCAACCAGTAAAAAGAATTAGTTTTATTTATAGAATTTTTTTTTATTTATCAATTATGGGCATTAAGAAATTTTCTTACGATTCTAGCTGTGTCGAGTAGAACTGCTTGCTCGGATAGTATTAAGTGTTCCTCTGACAATTTCAGATATTTGGTGGGACTGACTCTAGTATTCGGTATCAAACCATTGGTCGAAATAATAACTGCAGTAACTCTAGCAGAATCTAATTTATAGAGATCTTTTAACTCAATGGCCAAGTCTTGATATTTCCACAGCTTTTCGGCATATGCTTTCCGGATATTCTCATCATTCGGCACTGAGATATCAATTATATCAGGAGTCTTATTATGCTTGTCGATGATGAGAATATCAGGTTTATTAGGGCGAACAGTTCGGTCCGTAATCATAGCTTCGTCCCAGTAGATTTTAATTCATCATTTTCTAGAAGTCTTTGTGGGACGTAGAGATATGGTACCGTACTTTCTATAATGCCGAACCTTTCTGCTATAGCTTGATGGTATATCTTAGGAGCATTTTTGTGTCTCTGAAGGTAATCAGATCCCGCAAGAATTTTGCAGCCTGCCGTCACGTGTTTTATCGACTCATACGCCTTGTTACACAATCTGTACTTGTCCGAAATACTAATATCTTTTAAAACGCGTCGTCGGTAGGATCGTGTTGCCATTACTTGGTCCTGGATGGCTATTACGAAACCCTCGGTTTCCGAAAATAGTCGACCAGAAGTCAACCCAGCCACCGACAACGTCGTCTGCACCTCCGGATCAAATAAACGATTGCAATATTGCCCGTGCAATTCTTTTATTAATATTATTATTATTATTGTTATTATTACATTATACATTATTCAGGAACAACGAGCAAAATGTACTCAATGTGAAGGCTGTCTTAGTGTCTATCATATATTTAACGAATAAAATCGTATTTTAGGCAGGCTCAAGATCCTGGGCAAATCAAAATTCCTTAAAGAAGCAAACTTGTATAAGGATCTTTAAAGAAAATATTAAATAAAATGAATAAATTAAAAAAATAAATATACACAAATTAATAAATACAAAATATGATATCAATAATGTCTAAATAAAGTATAAAAAAAAATAAAGAAAAGAAAAAAAAAAGGAAAATGAATTTTATAAAAATTATTAAAAAAATATAAATATACATTACAAAAATAAAAAGTATTTAAAAATAATGCACAAAAAAAAGGAAGAATATGAAATAACAAAATTGTTGATATTGTGAGCTTTATTGATATTTTCACATAAACAGTCCATTTCATTTTGTCAAAACTTATCTTATATATAAATTATACATCATAAAATAAAAACTAAAATTAAGTTTTAATTCAATGTTAACCAAGTAGTTCTTTGGGTGAAAAAAAAAACAAATAAACAAACAACATTATGCATTATTATTATCTATATACTTATATTAAACATTATTATTAGATATTATTACATTATTCATGCTATTGTTTTTCGGTACAGAGTAATTTACATATTACAAAATATTTTACTTGACAAGTTTTTCAAACCAAAAATTTGATTTGTACCTGTATTGTTTATGTCTTCGTTTAGTTGAACATGAAAGAAAATGTTAGTGAAGTTATGTGTTGACAGTATGTTTCTGAAGAATACAGATGTATTATCGGCAATGATAGATATATCTGTTTTCTGATTCATATAAATAATATTTTGAAGTTAAGTAAATAAAAGATTTTCGTCTGTGTTGTATAGTCTGGAAAATATGTATTTTTTAAACATGTGTATATCTTTTCTATATACTGGCTCCTATCTGAGAGTAGTTGAGTCATGTTGTCCGGTAGGTCATAGTTTTCTCTCAACCGACATCCTGTCAAGATATGTTTTACTGCCAGTGGAGTGTTACATAATTCACACGTCGGTCTGTCCTGTCGTGTCGCGAGATGTAAGTGTTTCAGCCGTGAATGGCCTATTCTTAAGCAGCATAAGACAACTTATTTTCTTCTATTCTGCCTTATGCTGGATGTCCTTAAAAAATTTGCCTTAAAAAATTGTAAATTTGCTTAATCTCTGTTAGTTTGGCGTCTATTGTCATGTGCCAGGATCTCTGCCACTTTTCTGTGACCGTTTTTTTGGCTTCATTCTGCATATTTTGGTAAGTTATGTAGTGTACATCCAGTTGTCCTTGAAATCTGAATGTTCCAAACCAAACAACAAAACTAAAATGTATCTGTTAGAGGTAATACTAGAGATAATAACGTAATAACGTACCTTAAAAAAGTTCTTTAAGCACATCTTTCATTGGGTTAAGTTTTTCAGAAATTTCACCACAAGTCGGCACACGAAGGGGCCTTTTGAAGCAAGAATACCCGACGTTAGCTTTGTGGGTCGCACCGAGATGTAACCCGATATGAGCGTATATTGAACCGGGTTGAGGTGCGCTCAGAACCCTGGTGGTAAAAACGGCCGACAAAGTAACCACTCGACTGGACAGATTCGAAATAAAAAAAAAACTATCAAAGAATTTTTTTTTTCACCCGCAACCATAAGGCCAGTTATGAACAACAGTAGCCCGAATGATGGAGAGTCGAATTTCAGGGGATGGTTTACTATGTTCGGTTATTACTAGACAAAGGTTAGCTAAAACCTCAAGGCCTTTGCAGTACAGGCAATGAATGCTCAAAAACAGTTATATATGGAAATGCTTGAAACACAGGAGGTCAACATATCAAAACTTTTTCGGGGTTTCGCTTATATCTCGGTAACCCTGCGTCCTAGCGACATGACCATTCTATAACAAATGAAAGTTAATTAAATATGCTACAAGTTCTACTCAATCAGGTTTTTCGAGATACCTTTAGTTTTCGAGATATCCGCTCTTGAATGTCTGTAATTGTGAGAAAAAACTTACTTTTTGCTTTTCTCGACCGGATAAATCTTTAAATACGAACCCAAAAAAGTAATGCCGTTTATAGGGTTGTAGAGAATTATAATCCCTTAATTAATATATATATATATATATATATATATATATATATATATATATATGTTACCGGCAAAGTATATAATCAGGCAATGTATAGAATGCCTAGGCATTCTATAGAACGCCTAAATCCAGCCGGCAATGTATGAAATAAAGCGTATTTCATACTTTCCCTAGGCATTTTATAGAATGCCTACTGCGCTTTAGGCAAAGTATGAAAGACAGAATATATAGCTTCTAGGAGTGAATAAGTGTCAAGAGTACAGAGTGTAAATGTGTAAAGGAGCAAAGAAAATGGAATTCTAGGTGTGACAATACTCAGCCCTGCTCCAACAAGTAGCTCTAAATATGTAAATAACAATCTCACTTAATATATTGTTTTAAATAAATTGTTTGCCGTACAAAAAGGGCTTGTTTTTAACCAATTTTTAAAGTTATTCAAATTACCTAGGTTAAAGTGTATAGAGTAAAATCAAAACCTTTTTAATTTTATACAATGCCAAATAAGAAACAGGCATTCTATAGAATACCTAGGCATTTTATACAATGCCTAGGCAATGTGTGTAATATGTAGTAAAAACTAATACTTTCTATACTTTGCCTAAACCGCTTAGGCATTATATAGAATGCCTGGATTCTATGCATTGCCGGTAACAAATATATATACTAGCTGACCCGGCAAACGTTGTTTTGCCATATAAATTATTTCTAGTGATTATGTTGGTAGTCAAATAAAAGATAACGATCTTATTGTAACTGTGTGTGGATGTGGTCTATGACTGAAAAATTGAATAGAGCGCTGCGAACGATGACAGCCTATAAAAATAGCAAAACACCAAACATACATTATTTTAATTCATTATACTTTATTGTCTTAACTTATACATTTACAATTACATCTCTATCACTAATTATTACAATATAAAACAAAACAATATCAATCTTCCCCTCTCTTAGTCCATCTTTAGCCAACAATAACAATCTGGTTGGTTTACCCGCGCGGGAACATGCCAGGTATAATAAGTCCACTTGAAAAACATGCCTTGCCCAAATCTAACAAACAGACATCGTTTGGTCTTGCGAATAGCCACTCTAATTGTAAATTGAACGAATTCAATTGGCAAACCTGAAGGAACAATAATGGCCGAACCCTATTTTGTGAGAGACAGGCCTTGCGGGAATCGAGTGATGCTTAATCAGTTATCGACCAACCAATTATTAATATTAATACCACTATTAAAAAATAGGGATTGGTGGTAGATGGGTGAACATTTTGTGTTAGGTACGTGTATTTTTTAATGCCAAATCATGAAAAAACATAAATAAAACATTTTGTCCAAAAAATAAAAAAACCTTTTTTTTGGGGGGTGAAGAAACACTTAGGGGTATGAAAAATAGATGACATCCTATTCTCAGTCCTACGAAATACACTTACAAAATTTCATAAAAATCTGTCAAGTTTTCGGAGGAGTTCGGTCACAAACACTGTAACAAGAGAATTTTATATATTAGATATTTCTTTACTATTTTACCGAGATATAGGCGAAAAACGGGGCCTTCTAACCCCCCCCCCTCCCCTCGGCGGAAAGGCTACAGGTAGGAACTTTGGATATGTTCACCTCCTAACTAGCCCAAACAAAGTTACGAAGACAAAAATTGTGAATCCTAAGGTATGTGAAGATGATTTTGTTGTCTGTAAACTGTCAAAATAGCGCACTAGTATTTCTAAAGTGACAACATAAAAATCGGTGTTTTTCAGTTATGACTATGAAAGACATGGTGAATATATCTTTATCAACCATCAAAACTGTATGTACCTAGCTTTAGAGCTTGTGCACCAGAGGGCGCCATGGGCGTATAAAAGGTGTGGCTGAGGGGGCTGCAGCCCCCCCCCCCGAAATTATGATTTGATGGTAAAAACTTGTCGTAAAACCCTTAAAAATAAATTAATTAAGATCACTTAGTTCATAAAAAATATTTTATTTTACGTTTAATAGCGTTTTAGTTGCCTAAAACTATTCCAAGCTCTAAATTTTTACTATTCCATATCCCGGAAATGGTCTCAGCCCCCCCCCCCGAAATTTTCCCAGCCCCTCCCAAAATTATTTTCTATATACGCCCATGGAGGGCACTTGAGTTTCTCTTCCCCTCTTGTTTGAGAAAAGTTTATAATTAGTCTTAGTTTAAGTTATAATTGCCATATTTGGTTTTAAGACAATAATTATAATAATGTATAACCAATTATTTTATGAAATAGTATAGTATTAGTAATATAGTAGCGATATACAATAATATAAAGAACATACCATCATTACACACAGCCAAAGAACTACACCAATCCCTGAAACTCATAAAAATCTCAAAATATAATTAAAATAAGTCAAAAATTTGTAATACAGAACCCAAACCTTTTCTAATCTATATACTGGAAGGTGAAAATAACCTAGCAGTAGAGCCTCAAACTCCATATCTATGTATCTTCCTGTCTTAATGCTAAGCCACCTAAATAGGCAAGGAGTTACACATTTTCAGTTGAGTTTTATTTTGAGTTGCGTCACTTTGGAAATACTTGTGCGATTTGTTGCTTAGTAAGAGTCCTATTACAATGTCAACAAATAGGTCTGTTTTATCAATTTATTAATTACGATTGAGTCACGAACGTGCACCCAATGCGTACCCTGGTTAATACGACTCGGTCTCCCTTCGTTGTGACTATAACGTTAAAAGCCAACATTGGCACGGCGTATTCCTAACACCAACCCTTCATCACAAGTGTTGTGAAGGATATGTCGTAATAGCCATACCTAAAGCAAGACCCTTCACACCACTGTATTCAGGTGCCCTCACAAAGAGCGGTTTCAATGCCCTCTCCTCGGGACTACAGGAGTCTTGTCGCGACCCACCTGTTGAATTCAAGGGCGTCCAATGAAATCCTTCTTAGTGAGAAGAGTTCTCTCAAAACAAAGCTTATTTCGTAAGTCCGAGGGCTAGGAGCCTTTGTTATTGTGATTTTTAGCGCGTTTCCTACTTCCCCGCATCAGAGAGACATCATTTATATATTTGTCCCCGGAGGTAAAGGACACCATGTCCATTTTTTTTTTAAATTGACTTAACAGCATGTTCTTAGTGTGCTTTTTTTT
This sequence comes from Gonocerus acuteangulatus, assembly GCA_946811695.1. Lineage (NCBI taxonomy): Eukaryota > Metazoa > Arthropoda > Insecta > Hemiptera > Coreidae > Gonocerus > Gonocerus acuteangulatus. The sequence goes on from OX328131.1 coordinate 54,497,779, forward strand.
ACCCATATAATGGTATTAGGCACTATGTCCTGTTCCCATAAATAAGGAAGATAAGACAGTGAAAAATAAAATCATGTCCATTGAGAGGAGATTGTTGACCGTTGATGATGCAAGGTAGGGATGTATGTATTCTACCGAATCCTCTGTATCACACCGAACTGCAATAGTGCGTACACTGGACAGACAAAAAACCCTGTAAGAAAACGAATCAATAATCACAAAAACGATGTAAGGAATGAAGACATTAAGACAGCTTTAACGAGACATGCCATCACAGACGGACATGACTTTGGTTTTGACCATTACTCCATCCTCTCCACTGAATCCAAAGAAGACAAACGCCTCCTTTCCGAATCAATATTTATCCACCTAGGAAATAACCCAGTAAACGACAAAATTGATAAATAAGTCATCTCCTCTACATACTCCAACATCTTCCATTTATTAAAAACTTCTCCCTAATACTCCATACCTCCTGCATTATTGTCCTTCATACCTGCCTCCCTTCCATAACACAAACATTTTATGACACCTTACTTTACGACACAGCTTCCGCCGCTCTTTCTTTCATCTCCAAAGTACCCAGTTCATTGGTTGGTCCAGAACCCCCCCCCCCTCTCCAACTCCTTTCCCCTAGGTTTCCTTGTATCAAGAGTCAGAAATGATCCCACATCTGTGAGGTATAGTTCTCAATTTTCTCATCGGTAGGCCCATCTTGTTATTCTTATATCTGTTCTAATCTAATCTGTTATTCTTATATCTGTCCTCCTAATAATCTAAGCATTACTATAGCACATTGTTCTCCTAACTGTATATTATGTTTTTATGTCTTTTTTTACTCTTTTTTCTTTTAATATATGGATGTATGTATGTGTGTGAGTGTATATATATATATATATATATATATATATATATATATATGGATATATACATATATGTAGATTGTATTACTAAATATGTCCTACTTGTTTTTACTGCCCTGATGAAGGCTTGAATCTCAAGCCGAAACGTCGGCATCAATAAAACCATTTTCATTTGTAAAATGTAGTTTTATTAAAAAGCAGTGACCGAACCCCGACAATCCCTACCTTAAAATCATGCCCGTTTTCATTAGAGATAAGAGACACCATGTGGAGGACTTGGATTTGTTTGACTGTGATCAATACTTCCAATTATCTATTAACACCAATAATAATTCAAAAAATTGTCTTTAAACTGTTTCTATAAGTAACAAAGAAATAAATGTTATTAGTTCAAAGTTGTAGGAAATTAGCTCTCCTGAACAATTACAAAAATGTGACATGGAGTCCTTTACCTCCGGCGTACAGATATATATACTGTGGAACATGGATAATTCGATCTTCCATAATTCGAAGCCGTCTTTAATTCGAATATTTCTCTCGGTCCCTAGAATTTAGTGCACAAACAATGTACACATGTCTACCACCCTCAAATCTCCCTTTTTATTTTTTTTTTTTTAATTGTAGTTGCAATTCAATTTTGGATGAGCTCTACAACTTGTCTTTTGCGATACCTCTACCGGTTTAAAAAATATTAGAATTGTAGCCCGCATATACGAGACACCCTGTGTCCGTGTGTGTTTACTTTTTAGAATTTGTAAGTGTTTTCTATTCATTATTTCCAATTAATATTTCACCAGGTATAAATTCAATTAGAAGTTTTATTGAAACACAACACAATATGAATATTCTTTTTTATTGTGTGTTTAACGCCGTATCAACTATTGGGCTTTTAACGCCGGGGTATCTATAGGTTACCACCCTTTTATAATACCAACTGCACGTGGTCGGTCACCCATTCAGGTACTGGCCACGCCCGACGTTGCTTTACTTCGGCGAACCAGTGCATTCAACGTGGCTAAGGCCGTTGGCAATATGAATTTTTCTTATTTATTTCCTTCCCTAAGTAACCCTTAAGGAAGGATTGGATTGGATTTGGGTTTCAGGGCCAACAACTTTGTGGTTCTCATTGCCCGATTTTTTTTTTCTTTAGATTATATTTAGTGTTTAGTATAATTAGTGTTGTAATTTGAGAAAAAATGTTGTGATGTTGGATTGTTTTACGTTTATTTATTATTTACTATTTAACCATTATTATATCATTATTTTTCCATTTTAAATTTCATTTAAGCTATTCTATACACAACCTTACATACTAATATATACACATTATTATCTTCTATTTTCATGCAATTTATTTTTTTATTATTTTTCTTTATATTTTTATTTATTTATTTATTTTATTTTTTTTTATTTTTTTATTTTTTTTTATATATTTTTTTTATTTTTTTTTTATATATATGCTATTTTATACACAACCTTACATACTACTATGTACATATTATTGTCTACTATTTACAAGCAATTTTTTTTTTTTTTCTTGCATATTATTCTGTACACTACCTTACATACTAATATATACACATTATTATCTTCTATTTTCATGCAATTTATTTATTTTTTTATTTTTTTTTTTTTTATATATTTTTTTTGTTATTTTTTATTTTATTTTTATTATTTTTTTTTATATATGCTATTTTTTACACAACCTTACATACTACTATGTACATATTATTGTCTACTATTTACAAGCAATTTTTTTTTTTTTTTTGTTTCTTGCATGTTATTCTGTACACTACCTACCTTAAGGAAGGGAGTTTATTTTATTTTCTATATGTGCCGTACATGACAAATGTACATAGCATGTAATTGATTACATCTTAATAATTTTTTCTATTCTTTATGATTACATTCTAAATGTAGAACATAAACGAAAAAAAAAATAAAACAAAATAAAAGAAAAAAAAGGAATTAGAATACAAAAAAAAACTATATCTCCTATATGAAATATAAATCCTCCTATTTTTTTCAGTATCCCATTTTGGCAATATGAATATTATTCCATATATATATATATATATATATATATATATATATATATATATATATATATATATATCGTCATACAGGTCAGCTGTTGATACATTTGTATATTCTTAATTTTATGTTTATTATTTGAAATTGGGGTCTCCCGTGGTCTAGTGGTTAGCGCCTCGGATTCATAAGCGAGAGATGGTAAGTTCGATCCCCACCGGCAGCAGGAATTTTCTCATCCCACGGCTCGTTGGGAAAATTCCTCGCTGCACCCTGGATGTCGGCGTTGGATGTCGCATAGTTGTTGATGCGCCGTAAAAAAAAAAAATAAATAAATAAAAAAAAAATTATTTAAAATTATATATCCTAACCAGTATGATTATATTTTACAGATAGACAGATTGAAAATGGATTATAGCCGAAACGTTCTATAACAAAATTTAATAACCTGGTCTGTGACATGCCGCACCATATGTAACTAGAAAATAAAATATATGAGGACTTAGGATCTACTATATATATATATATATATATATATATATATATATATATATATATATATATATATATATATATATATATAAAGTGTGTATATGTCTGGAAAATGTATATGAAGAAGATCCTGGAACTAGATTATTGCAACGGGGTCTTCCTTGGGGGTAGTTTCGGAAGGACGAAGGTATGTCATTGCACAAGAGTTGCATTGGAAGACGCACCCCGTCAGGCACACAGGTAGGTATACAGACGCAAAAAGGCACAAACCTTTGCACATCTGCTTGCTCCAATCCTATTGTTGTTGGCTACCTTGCTCTACCTGGGTCCTATTGTCGTAAGATTCTCCGTACGCTTTCTATTATACAATTTCGCATTCGCAAACGGCGCAGACAAACCATAGGATCTGGAGGACATCTGTTTGTTCTCCTTTAGAACCCTGTTTCGTTTTGAGTTTTTGCTAAAGATTCGCCACAAAAGAAAGAAATTCTCAAATCAATGATATCTGTTAATTTACCCACTTATTAATTCTGTAATAACCTGAGTTCAAATCCTGAGCAAGAAATGTTCAAATCCTGAGCAAGAAATGTTCAAATCCTGGCCTGACAAATGTTTCTGAGTTTCTTTAAATATTTTCTTATTAAAAAAAAAAAATATTTAGTTTTAATAATTTCGCCCGGATGGATTTGTCATCACAATCTAGTAAAAGAGCTCCTTCTTTTCTTAATTGTTTATATAAAATAAAGTCCTCTTATTAAATCTCCACCAATACAGACACAATAATGATTTTCATCTTGGAATAAAGAATTATATTACTTATTATTGTAACAATTTTCTCATTTTTTATTATAGTTAATTGTCAATTTATATATATATTTTGTGTAAATTTTATATCTTTTAAATACTTTATTCGAATTTTTTACTCTTTTATTTTATGTTGTTCTTTGTTTTACTAACCAATTATGTGAGCCAATCACCTTGCTGTTGTGGAGCTCCGTAAATAAAAAAATAAATAAATCCTGAGTATGCACTTAAGACTTTTACCTTCTAGTGTCTTCGTTTGTGGGTTGGATTCGGCCTCCCTGACCGTCCCTAGGCCAGACCAGTCTTTTATTAAATTATTAATGGGTACCTGCAAAGGGGATCCATTATCTAAACTAAGGTACTATATCAATTTTGGTTACATTTGGAGTGAAGGAAATATTCGGGAAAAAAGAATTATCCATACATGAACAGGTTTGGGATCTTCATATATTTCCTTAACACTTTCGCTGCGGCAGTCATTGTTTGGGATTACCTCAATATCAGGTGCATTTTTTGTTTGAATTTTTCATGTAGACATTTTTTTTTTTTCATAAAAAAATCTTCCAGTCCAGTCGATTTGAAAACGGAGAACACTGTTGGAAAGGTTAAAAAATACTCAAGGCAACTGTCTTTACCTGGAGCTGTAAAAGTTATTTTTCCCTTTTGAATCTAAAGGAGTGTCCTTCCGAAGGGACACTCGTAAGCGGATAGGATCGCTAGTGTCCTTCCGTAATGACACCCGCAGCGAAAGTGTTAAATATCTCCAATTAGGTTAGAAAGTCGTGGTAAGTGGATGGGGGACATTCGAATGCCAACTAAATTCTCTACAAAAAAATGTTCTCAAGTACTTTTTCGATGGGAGAAATAAGTGCTTAAATCTTCGAATTTGTCAGTTTTGTTGTTTTAAACGGGAGTTTTCACTCTTCAATTTGTTAGGTTTTTTTTTCAATTGCATTTAACAGTAAAAGAAGTGTTTTTGTAAAAGAAAGCAAGAAAATGAGAAACGTTTTGGTAATAGTGCTTTCCTAGAGCGAAATTTTACAGGGGTAGTCATTTCCGCTTAGGATAAAGTAAGTTTCGTGTTGTGGCGCCTTAGGCTGCACCTAGATTGGACCCGTATTTCTTCCGATCCGATCCGATTTCGTTTGATCGACAACAGCCAACAGCGGCTGACATGAGTGCCTACATTGGTCCCGACCCGATACGATCCGATCCGATTTCGTTTGATCGACAACAGCCGACAGCGGCTGACGTGAGTGCCTACATTGGTTCCGACCCAATACGATCCGATCCGATCCGATCCGATTTAATCACAGCTCATCAGTAGCTGACATGTAGTGAAGTGAAAATTAGTGATTAATTTAACAAATACCACCTAATAAGCATAGAAACCTTCGATTAGGTAGATTGTTGAAGGAATACATATTTTAAAACTATTTATAAGAAAGGTAGCTAGAAGGTTATAAGCATTGGAAGGTTATAAACATTGGATGGTTATAAATATCTTTCCACGAAATTTAATAAACAAGGGAAACAAAAATTTGAATTGACAAAGTTTTTCTAAATTTATATATTTGATGTGTTCCGCTTCATTGGCAATCTTCACAAAGAACAGCATCCTCTGAACAATTAAATTTTAGGAAATCAGCATAGCTAATGTAATTGCATAACATTTTAATTGTAAAAGACTTTGTGTTCTCCGTTTCATAGTAGTATCTATGGAAGTATACAGTCAACAGTGGTTATTTTTAAGTCAACAGTAATTATTTTTAAGTCAACAGTGCTTATTGCCATCAAATAAGATTATTAGCTTAGTTCTAAATTGTATTAGCTTTCATTTTGAAAAAAAATGCATCGAAATCGGTTAAGATGTAGAGGCTGTAGGCCTTTTTGAAACACAATATGTGGTTTGGCGCCAATTGGCGCCATTTTGCTTCGTCGCGACGCGTCGGTCCGAAATTGGTCTAGATACATACAAGTTTACACAGCCAAAAATTGGTGGCCATCAGATCGGATTGGATCGGGTCGGGACCATTGTAGGCAACTCCATTGAGATGCATGTGTTTGGTTTTCCTTCCGACAGTCACTGGCTATCGGATCGGATCGGGACCAATGTAGGTGCCCTTTTAGACTTCCTTCTCTTTTATTTTATCAAAACCTACCAATAACTGCTTCTATTCTTTTGCTTGTGACACTAGAGATATGAACGAACCGCGCTAAGATGACGCGCTTCCTGCGAGTCGGACTTTTTTTTATTAATGTTGTTATTTGTTGTTATAAAAGGATGTATAATTAATAAAGGTGCCTTTTGATGATATTGTTGAAGGCTTGTAGATGCTAACTTCTCTCACATTCCTCTATCTAACTATGACAAGCACGCCAAGCTTCCATCAACAACCCCCAACTCACCCCCTTTCTCTCAACCATCTCTTCCTTGTTATTAGCCCAGGGGTCGATACGCATTCAGCAAGGAAACATCTTTATAGAGTTATCGAATACATTTAATAGCGTTTTTATTCAAAAGTATTATTCACCAATGTGGGATATTATTAAGGAAGCAAAAAAAAAATGTGGTTACTCTTGTGAGCTCTGATGGAAGCAAAGGACAAAATATGATGAAATATGGGTACAACCCAAACATATTGTGAAAATAATAATAATTAGCCTTAACTTCAGGGCATCCACCTCCAGGTATGCGGCATTGAAAGGTGAAAAGAAAGGAAACAGGGAAGAGACTTGAGGAATCATGGAAGTATATCACCATTCGCCGGACAGGTAGGCGTCCAGAAAGGTCCAATATAACAAACATGGGCCGGCTATAGGAATAATAATGCCAAGAACAACTTATAACGCCAAGGGAAGCGGAAAATAAACCATTAAAAGCCACTGGTATACACGCAAATAAATTTTAATAATAATGAAACCTTACAATAATTAATTTTAATTATGATTAAATACCATCAAAAATAACGCACAACCATAATAAAAAATAATTCTTATTAACACACTCTAATTTTGGTGCGCTTCCTTCCTTCTTCTTAAAGACTAATGTAAATTAACTACATTTCTTAGGAGTTATGCAACTCCTGCGTAAAGTAATTTTTCGCGAACCTCTCTCTCTCTCTCTCCATAGGGATGAAACCCGCTTAATAATGACGTACTGCGGAAGTGTCGACTAGAGAATTCAACGTTTCAGAACAAAACGAAAATAACGGTGCTTCAAATTAATATATACAGGGTGTGGCCTTTAGAATGGATAATATGGTACCTGCGGGTAGAGGACGTTGTGACGGTTCAGAAAAATATGTTTTATGGTTAGTAAAAATCCTTCGGTTTTCGAAATATTCGACATTTTCGAAAATTCCAAAAGAATTTAACCTAACGTGGCCTACCTAAAAAACGTTGTTAATGACTCAAAAATCCGACCATTTTTCAAAGTAAATGTAATCGATTCAAACGAATAAAGGCCGATAAACGAATAATTTATTTTTGTTTTATTATTTTTTTGTTTTTATTATTTTTTTTGTGTGCCAAACCTTAGTATTTTATAAATAATCTTCCCAATTATGCATAGTTTTTTTGTTTACATTTGTGTGTCATGTTTAAATGGTTCTGTATAATTGTTAGCATTGTTCGCAAATAGTCTTAAAGAGCAAATCACCACATTGGGAACTCTTTAATAAATAAATAAACAAATTAATCAGGAATGTGGAATGCTCTTTCTACCTTCTGAGGTATTTGCTTAGTTGTGCAGCTCTTGCGTGGCGTGACAATCTATTGATTCGCGTATAAACATACGAACATAATTCAAATCCATTCTGTAAATAAGGGAGAGTTAGTGAAAACACAATGACTCAAAGAGCCCCGTCCATGACACCCGTTATAGAGCGAAGGATGTCTGCGGTATTCGTGCGAGGTCAGTGATCGCAAATAACACCTTACACTAGTACCATCTGACGGAGCGGGCAATTGTTCTGCAAAACTTCAAGGATACAGGAAGTCATGGGGCTATTCTTATCTTGGTATAAACACAAACATTTCATAACAATTCCCAGTAGAGGAACACATGTTCGATCCGCAGGGGTTGAGTCATCTTAGCGAGTTTTCATAAAATAGTTATTTACATGTATTGGCGCATCGGCTTCTAGGCCATGAGCACCGGGCTATCCAATAAAATAGGATATTCTATACTTCCAAAAATTTCGACTCGCAGGAACTGTGTCACCTTAGGGCGGTTCCGTTCATATCTCTAGTGCTATTAGTAAAGGAATAGTAGCAGTTATTGATGGAGTTTGATCTTTCTTGAAAAATATAAAATAAAATCTCAAAGAGAAAATAGATTTAAGGCGCCACAACAGGAAACTGACAGTATCATGGCGACTTTCCCCGCCTTCTCGTCGTACGCTCTTGGAAACACTATAACAACGTTTCACATTTTCTTACCATGTATTAGTCATATACTTGTTTTACTGTTAAATGCAACTAAAGTAAGCTACAAACAGTTAAAACGTTACGTAAATAGATACAAAAACCCGTACAAAAGAGCAAAACTAACAATTGCGAATTTTCAAATCCTCATTTCTCCTATTGACCTCGCTCAATCAAAAATTACATTAGAACCTTTATTGTAGAGAATTTGGTAAGCTATCGAATGGTTATCTCCCACAACCTCTATTTCCTAACCGTTTTCGAGATATTATAGAAAATGTACGAAAATCCCAAAACTCATCATGCCTGTTAATGAAATATTTTATTTTTAGTACTTCCTTAACTCTATACGCTCACTGACAAGCAAAGAGGTCAGAGTCCACATTTTTCGCAACAAATAAGTCTAGTTTGTTAATAAGCTTCTATACTGTTGTTTGTGCGATAGGAAGGGCTACAAGGTAATCTCTAAGCATGAGCATCGATTTAAATAGTATGTGTTAATATTATTTTTACTATTTAAGTAATAATTAAGAATTTAAAGATAAGAAAATAGAACATGCCTTGCACGCGTCAAATTTTAAAATAGAAGTGTATATTATTTATAAGATTAGGCCATGGGCGTATATAGAAAATAATTTCGGGAGGGGCTGGGAAAATTTCCAGGTTGGGGGGCTGCGACGATTTCCGGGATATGGAATACTAAAAATTTAGAAGTTGAAGTCTTATGCAACTAAAACGCTACTACACGTAAAATAAAATATTTTTTATGAACTAAGTGATCTTATTTAATTTATTTTTAAGGGTTTTACGACACATTTTTACCATCAAATCAAAATTTCTGGGGGACGGGTGCAGCCTTGGGGAGATGATACATAATTATTTTATAATCAACCTTATCCAACTTTTTAAACAACAATTTTTAGCTACATACGTGATTCCAAGAAAAGAGCTATTTGACGTTTGGCGGACAAAACTCAATTTGTCAGACAAAAACGCCGGCGTTTTGCAATACGTTTTTAACAAATTGACTGTGGATGGTGAAGAGGGGGGTAATTTTGATCAAATTGAGAAAATTAAAGCTAATTTTAAAGCTTTGGTCGTCCAAATTCAATCTTTAATGGCTCAAAGTGTTCACAACTTATCTCCTTTTAGTGTTTCATTCGATTGGAAAAGTGGCCATGAGTGATAGGAATTTTGCTCTCCTAAAAAATCGGTCATTGGCCCCACTGTGCGCCGCTCGTACAAGCTTCAAGTAGACGATAAGGACTCACTCCCACCAGGTATCCAAATTTTTATTTTTATCTATATATATAAAAAGCACGTGTCTGTCTGTTTGTCTGTTTGTTTGTTCCTTATACAAATCCACACCGTTTGACCAATTTTGACCAAACTTGGAATAATGGTAGGTCTTGATACGAGAAATCTCCTAGGCTAGGTCAAAAAAATCTACCAGCTGTCTGTCTGTATGTTTGTCCCTTATACAAATCTACACCGTTCGTCCGATTTTGACTAAACTCAGTACACATGTGGATCATAATCTGGGGAGTGTCGTAGGCTAAGTCAAAAACGTCTACCAGCTGTCTGTCTGTATGTTTGTCCCTTATACAAATCCACACCGTTCGTCCGATTTTGACCAAACTTGGAATAATGGTAGGTCTTGATACGGCGATTGCCATAGGCTAGGTCAAAACGGCTACCATCTGTCTGTCTGTACGTTTGTTCTTTATACAAACCCACACCGTTTGACAGATTTTGATCAAACTGGGCACACAGGTTGGTCTTGATCAGGGGAGTGTCATAGGTCAGGTCAAAAACGTCTACCAGCTGCTGTCTGTATGTGCTTTTTTTTTTTTTTTTTTTAGATAAAAATCCACTCTGTTAGACCGATTTTTACCAAACTTGGCATACATGTATGTCTTGATACGGGGGGGGGGGTGTTATAGGTTAGGTCAAAGTCGTCTAGGACTCCCAGTTGGGAGGTCACGGGTTCGAAACAGTTAGAGATTCGTATTATTTGATTTTAATAATACTCATTTGGTTTCTAATTTATATAGGTTTTTCTATACGCAGAATGTAGGAGTAGCATGGCACGCCGGGTAACAGCTAGTTTTCTCTAAAATGAAGATAAGAAACTTCTCTGAATTAATTAATGGCGTTTAATAAATACAGCTTTGGACCAATAGATTCTCCTAAATCCTGCTGATTCTCCTATTGCGATTCCTGCGAAATGGAATTCGAAGAAGTGTTTATGCTAATATTTCTCGGTATGTTCCACTTCCTCTGCGGAATAGATCTTCGCCGAATTACGTCTTCATCTTCTCTTTTGTGGTCCTTGTGGGCGTGCCTTCTGGGAAATATTATTATTTTAAGGTTTCTTGAATTTCAAATTACAACTTCAAGTCTGATAGTTATACCGGTTTTCGGTTTTCTTGTAATGCTTAAATATATTAGGTGAGTCAATAAGTTTATACGCATTAAAATCCATCATTGGATTCTTAATGACACACTACTAGACCAGTAAGATTTCGAACCTTTCGGCCCGTATGCACTTCAGGTAAACTGCACCCCTTTTAGTACGCAGTTGTCCCTTGCAACATCGTGAACACAGCCCAATAAGTGTTTAGTGACAAGTTAGATACTGGAGGGATCGTAATGAACGTATTAGCCCATTAATGTTTCAAGGAGTACATGTCACTAAGCCAACTTTGTGACAAGTGACAAGCACTGACCGTAATGAACGTATTAGCCTACTAATGTGTCAAGGAGTACTTATCACTAAACCAACTTTGTGACAAGTGACAAGCACTGACCGCAATGAACGTATTAGCCCACTAATGTTTCTAGGAGTACTTGTCACTTGTCACTAAGCCAACTTTGTGACAAGTGACAAGCACTGACCGTAATGAACGTATTAGCCCACTAATGTTTCAGGGATTACTTATCACTAAACCAACTTTGTGACAAGTGACAAGCACTGACCGCAATGAACGTATTAGCCCACTAATGTGTCTAGGAGTACTTGTCGCTTGTCACTAAACCAACTTTGTGACAAGTGACAAGCACTGACCGTAATGAACGTATTAGACCACTAATGTGTCAAGGAGTGCTTGTCACTTGTCACTAAGCCAACTTTGTGACAAGTGACAAGCACTGACCGCAATGAACGTATTAGCCCACTAATGTGTCTAGGAGTACTTGTCGCTTGTCACTAAACCAACTTTGTGACAAGTGACAAGCACTGACCGTAATGAACGTATTAGACCACTAATGTGTCTAGGAGTACTTGTCACTTGTCACTAAGCCAACTTTGTGACAAGTGACAAGCACTGACCGTAATGAACGTATTAGCCCACTAATGTGTCAAGGATTACTTGTCACTTGTCACTAAGCCAACTTTATGACAAGTGACAAGTAATAATGTCAAGTATTTAGCTCGAGTTGTCATTATGTAAAAGTGGACGTTAAAATGTACATCTTTTTTTTTTAATACGCTAATTTCCAAATAACAAACAACAGTAATCATTCTAATTTTTACCTGGATTACAATAACGTCCATCAGCTTGTCAGAAATAAAACTTAATATCATAAAAAAAGAAGAAACAATACAAAGAACAAACCTGCTCACTAATTCCCTCTAATTTTTAAGGAACCGTGCGCAATTCCAAATACAACCCCCCCCCCCCCCCCAAAAAATGTCCTCATTCACGTTTTTAACGCCAAGTTATATGGACAGTCACTTTTCTGATAAATTCATAATAAAAAAATCTTTTTTAATCGGTCGAATGGAATATTTCCGAAACTTAAAACATTTTTTGTAATGAGATCCAAATAGTTACCCAAATAGGCGATAAGAAGACAAAATCTAATAAATCTATATTTTCAGACGATTTGGTATGGTCCTTAGGTGACTTCTTCGGCTAAAAAATAAATATTCATAATAACAAATTACTTAAGAGTAAGTAAAAAAAAATGTTTACTTTCTCTTAACTCATGTTCTGTATAAAACTATTGTTTAATTTGTTCATAAAAATTTTTGTTTATTTAATAGACACAAAAAAAAGTGTTATAAATTATTTTCATGATTTAAAATTGTAATTACTGTATAGATTCTTTCTCTTTTGTAATGGTGAATTATTGAGATTTCTCTGAAAGACTGTCGTTTTCCTCAGCCGAACCCAAATCATTTGTTTCTTTTTAATTTTTTTTTTCTCAAACTCAAATGGGGGACGATCCCATCGAAATTTATTGCTAAATTAATTTTTGGTTAGGTAGGGAATTAATTAAGCATACGCCATGGTAAGGTCGCCATTTTCTTATCGTGATTTCTCAATCAATTTCGAAATGTCCAACAAAAAATAATAAAAGTCTATAAATTGTTGGAATCTGTTAATAAAATAAGACAGAATCATTCAATATTTCAGAATCATAAGTAGTTAATTAAAATTAATTAAAGTTTTATAAAAAGAAGTTAAAGTAATTGTGTAAAAAATTAAATAAAGTAAAATTGGAAAAAGAAACCCCGATTAGGAAAAGCATGGTGGAGACACTCCTCCTCTCTAACCCCTCTAAGAATATTTAATTTCACAAATTCAAAAACTTGTCTGAAATAATTAAAAACCGTCAGATAACTACCCAATGAACGAGTCAGTTGAGACATTTAATTAGAATTGACTTTTTTAAATAGTTTAAAAACATTTTAAAATTAATATAAAGTTTTAAAGTCTATTAGGATGACAGGAGAAGACAGGAGCTCGATGAGGGAGCCTCTCAGTCCCGACATGCACCCCTGCACTGCGGGTCAATCTACCCTCTAACCCCTTGGAGATTTTTAACACAGCATAAAGTAAACCAAGAAAAGAAGAATAATTTTCGGAACATAGAGCTGAATTAGTTCTAAAATAAATATTTTTATTTGCTAATTACAAGGGTCGAAAATAATTGAAAACTTTCATTTTAGAAAAGTATTTGTTAAACTTTTACTTTTATTTTTATTTTGACTAAGTAAAAGTCCAAGAAAAATTTTTGGGTTTGAATTTTTTTTACTGTTATTATTAAACTTAAAACATTAAAGCTTTAAAGTAAGTGTTATTAAAATTAAAGCTACACATTTTTTTTTAATGTTTTGTATTGTTGGGTTATGTAAGCTTGGGCATGATTGTTTACATCAGAAGGTCCCAACAAGAATATTATTGCATGTTCAGAAATTAAATTAACTAATAACACAGTAAACAAAAGAAACTGGAAATAAACATGTAGAACGTCAACAGTATATAATTAAATGTAAAATAAAAGTAACATATTTACATAAATTGCCTAGAGCGGAAACGAAAATAGAAATATTAAATAGTCCAAAAATTGAGTAGATTACTTGTAGTTTTATGAGCTGGTTATGGGTTCCTGGAGGCTGCTGTGTTTGCTGAGGGTAGCTACCGCGAACAGTCCAGAGCAGTTTAAATTGTCTGTTTTTATAGATGCACTCACAAGAGAAGAAGAAACAAGACTGAGGTTATAGTACTCTGTGTGAAATAGTTTAATTAGAACAGCTGGTTGCTAGATACTGCTCACTTAGGCAAGTCCCTAGCAACCATGCTTTCTGTCAGTCTCTTGCTGCTACAGTACTCCCCCCCTAGTGACGGAGTCACTTTTCGCAAAATGACACTCTCTTCACTAGGCGACCGGACCTGGTCCTGTATGTATCAGGAGGAACAGAGGGTGTCTTCTTTTGTACCGTTGCTTGCTTCTTGTTGACTAAGGGGTTCCGAGGGGAAAGCTGGATTTTTAGTGGTCCTGGTGGTTCCTGAGACGGTTTGGATGAAATGATGGTGTTCTCTGTGTCCTCTTCTATCAGGTATGCCGGCTTTACCCTATGGATGGAGACAGTCATCTGTTTGTCGCCAATTAGTACTGTGAAAATCTTCTCATCCTTGTTCAAAACCTTGTGTGGCCCAGAATAAGGTGGGACGAGAGGTTTTCGAACTGCGTCCTCGCGGAGGAAGATGTGGGTGCATATTTCAGTAAATAAACAAAAATAAAGAACATTTCACTTATTTTGAAGAATTAGATAAATGTCAATAATAATTTATTTTGTAAGTTTGTGGAATTTGGATTATATCTGTAATAATTTAATAATAAATAACTTTTACTCTTAAAACTTTTAATTAAAAGGGTTTTTAACAGTGTAATTTTAATCTTTTAACTGTTTTCATCCCTGGCTAAATAAAGTAAAGAATTTATCATAATTAATAAAATTAGAAATATGAATTACTTATGTACAATACGCTAATTGCCACAGTGTGATTCAATGGGTAATTTTACCTTGTGCGACCAAAATCAAAGTCAGTTTATCCAATATATGAATAACAAATAAATCAATATTTTTCAATTCTTTATGCCATAACTTTCACAAAAGATGGCAGATGGATGTTAAAGTATACAAAAAAAAAGTTTTAATTCTTCGGATAAAAATGGCGGCTCTGTGTCTGAAGAACGGAAACCCACTTTTTCACGGGCGATGGTCTGCAGGCTTCATTTTTTTAATAAGAAATAAAAAACTAAAATCATTTTGAACGAAGAAAGTAAAATCTAGTAAAGTACGTAGGATTTCTTAAAAAATATTACTTTTTTCGAAAATTGTTAACAATTCTTCATTTTCTATTAAAAATCCGTCGATAATTATCGATGATTCCAAGACCGATTATAATCGGTCTTGGAATCGTTATAATTTAATGAATCGAAATGATCTTAAGTGCTTTCCTAGAATAATTAGATTCTTGGATCATTAGAAAGCTGTAGTTAATATATAATATTGATCGGGTGAAAATTGAAGGCGCTAGCGTATCGCCAGATTAGAAAAATATAGTTTTGAGAAAAACGGCTTTAAAGTATAATATACAGAAATGTTATTTTTTTCCCATAATTTCCTGTAATAAAAAAAATGGCTTTTAATTTTGAAGGAGGACCGGTGGCAGTGAGTGTAAAGTGTCTTGGATGTCATTTGTCATTAGTTAAGGAAGCATTTAAGCCCACAAAATAGTTTAAAAAAATAGTTACAAGTTAGTATTACCCCTCGAAACTGAGAAGAACCCTCCCCCTTTAATAATAATATGCATTTTACTTTACGTAGTAGCTTCAACGCAGGTTAAAGAACTGGCTCTCAGAGATCTGGATCATCACCGAGTCAGAGATCTGGATCAAGGCGCCAATTCAGCTTTTGCCAATATTGCGACGGGATTATCAACGATTTGGATTGATTGGAGTTTGGATATAACATTTTTACGCGATTGGTGTTTCTTTGTTTGTTTTTACGCGATTTCCTAATTTTTTTGTTTAGCGGAAACGCGTAGCACTTATGTTAATGGCATAAGTTGATAATACAGACCGACAATGGTTTTTCGGTGGAAAATGGGCCGATATGCAAATGTGCAGCGCACAAACACGAATAAATGGCGAAGAGAACACAAACACGACAAAAACAAACTAGAAAATCGCGTAACAACAAACAAAGAAACACCAATGCACAAACGAATTGCGTTCTAAATAGAAAGGGAACAAGACGGTTACTATAAACACAACGGCCGATAGAATTGCTCATAGGAATAGACCAATAGAAATGTGTTATCCATGATCCAGATCTCTGAACGAGACCCACATCTTTAACCTGCGTTGTAGCTAATACGTAAGTAATAACTTTATCTATGACAGTTAAAGAAATATCTCTATCATATGCTGCCTTTTAGATTTTGACAAATCTCCTAACCTTCTTAGCGTGTAAATATACATGAGCATGTGATAGTTTTCCCCCGGGGCGGGAGGCGTGTAACATGGCAAGCACCGTAGGAGCAACGCACCTCTTCGACGCAGATACCTGTGAGTACTACAAATAATTAGCTAAAACTCTAGAAGCATTTTTGTATTTTCTATTGACTTGTAGAGCCTTGCTTTAGAATGAATGAGAGCCGGATTGAGTAATTTCCGCTTCTGTGTAAGGGTACGTTTACACCTGATAGTTATTGCAGGATATTTATGTGAGAGAGAAATTGTCACTAATGTAAACTGGGAACAATATCTGTCTGAGATATATATTTCTATCACGAGCTATAAGTGTCGACACTTCTACGCCGTCAGGTGTATACACAGATTATAGAGAGAAGAATAAATGTCAGAGATAAATATCTTGGCTACTAGCTGTATTGTCGACACTTCTATACCAACAGATCTAAACACTGATTATTTGCTAGTTGCAACAGAACTATTTGATTTACGCTGGAGTTTTAACAGTTCGTCTACTTTTCTCTTGCAATATGGAGGATAAAAAAAAACAAAAAAAAAAAACAGGTTAAAAATTGAAGTTATAGAACTTATCAGTATGTACCAAAGCAACCCGGAGCTGTGGGACGTTAAGCGTATTACTTATAAAGATAAAATAATAAAAAAAGTCATAATTTTAGGGGAAATGGCCGAAGAATTCAGTACAACTACCGAAGAATTCCCACTAGGGGCGGTGGCTTCTCTTTCGAAAAAAGACATCACCCCTATCCTGGCTAGAAAAGGGTGGTAACCTATAGATAACCCGTCCTAAAGTACGTAGTTAATAATAAATGGACGTTAAAATTTAATAATAATAAACTACCGAAGAAATTTAAAAATAAATTACAACTAAAGAAACCAAATCAATTGTTAAATATATCAAGTGTACAGTTTCAAAACATTGTTCATATTAATATAAGTTCTTTATATAAAACTAGCTGAATACCCGTGCTTCGTCACGGCAGATAAGTAGTTATTTTATTGCGTTAAATAATGTTTCATTAAAATTACATTACTATACAATTCTGTGCAGTTTATTATATTACGGTTCCCGTCATACTATATTTTATTCAATGGGCGTTAAAATTTAAAAGTTTATGTTTCCAAGAAGTCATATGGTAACACCCAATATATTTACGAGTATTACCAAGTTTATAGGCGAGGAGGCTGTGCAAGGGTTCCGGATATTATTACCTCGCCTGGAAAACCTAAGGATATGCCATACATCACGGTTTGACCGGGACTGTCCCGATATTTTGCAATTGTTCCGGTGTCCCGCCCGGTATTATCAATGTCCCGGAAAAGGCTGTAAGGTGTAAAAAGTAATGAATTCATGTTTATAAGAATCTTTTTTAAATCGGTTACTTTTCTACAATCAACATTGTTACTACTGCTCACAGTGTCAAAGAAATCAGAAGTAATCTAACTGTAAAACGCTGGAACTACCTGCACAGCGCTGCCAGCTGCCAGACACTACTATTTGGCTGAGAGATTGTTTTAAGAAAATCAAGTAGCAAAAAAAGTTCCAATCTTATTTTTAAGGTTAGGGTAGACTAACAGTTTAGGATTCCCCCTTCCCGTTAGTTGCTAGGCTTAAACCTCACCAACCATTTTGCTTATAATTTGTACTCTTTTTATCCCCCCCCCCTGGTATGCCCATCCCATACTAATGTGTCTCGGTTTAACTCTCCAAAAATATGGCAAGCCTATCTGACGGGGACAGGCAGAAAAGAAACGCAATTAAAACTCTATGAGGGACAGTCAATTTCTAGTAATTAAAGGTCTGCCATCATATTTGAAATTAACCTCAATTAGAAATAAAACTATGAGATAGATAATGTAAGGTAGCAGCTGTTCTTTATCGTCCTAGCAACGCAGGCTGCCTAGGCTTGCCTTCTCTAACCAACTCAAACTTTAAACCCCCCTAAAAATGCTTAAAAATACGAATATCAAAAAATCCTTTCTTAGCGAGCGCCTACGTTATATAGGGAGTGTCCATGCAAAATTTCAACATTTTCTGTCGAGCGGTTTGGGCTGGGGGATGATAGATGAGTGAGTGAGTGAGTGAGTGAGTGAGTGAGTGAGTGGTATTTGACAAATATATAGTAGATAGTATTTCATCATGTAAATACCTACTCACCAGATGCTAAAAATCTTAAAGCTGGAGCTATTCATTCTGTTACACTAATAGCCTTTCTGAATTTGGTATCTTGCTTAGATATAAGAGAACCTATTTTACAAGCTAGCATTTCGAAATCTGCTCGTTTCATTCTTAAAAAATTCGAAAACCACGCTGGTTCCTCGATACAGAGCTCAGACGTCAAATGGCTGAAGAAACCTAATTCTTTCCGCCTCAAAATCCATTCTCGAACCCATGCAGAAAGGTTTTTTATTTCCTACATTTTTATAATAATGACACAGGCCGCGATTTTGCGTTTCGATTCTTTCTTTATTGCAAGCAGAATGGACTACATATCTGTACGAGTGTAAACGGACCGTACATTTATTGCGAATTTCAAGGAATCGATAACTATCGTACAAATATCCATGATATAAATGTCTAGCTATTTCTCTCAGTATGTAAACTTGCAATAGAATATCTATCCGACACATATAAGTATCCTGCAATAACTATCATGTGTAAACCCACCCTAAGTTGCCTACTTTCAGTTTTCTGTTCCTTGACGCAATCATATCGCTTTTATTCCAGATGTTTGTGTGGGTGTTCAAAATTTTCACGAAATATCAACACAAAATTTTTTTTTCTATTTTATGTGTGGCAACTAGTAGAATTGTTGCACAGATGTTTTATTTTATGAGGTTATATAAAATTACTTTAATTCATTAATTCTTTGTTAAAAGAAATAAAAAGTTGTTTTTGTGCTTATCAAATATTTGTGCATTTTTGAATGTATCAGGAAGCCTTTAAATTGGTGACCCCGACAAAGAAGAGCTCGCAAGAAAGGTGAGAAGATTTACTCATTTTTGTGCCTCTTAAAGACAATATAATGGAAGGTGATTTGCTAGGCCTTCACTCAGCAGACGAAGACCAACTAACCCCGGCTTCGATGCCCCAGCAACTAGACATTTCCTCTGCTATGGCTATCAAGGCCCAGCTCCCCATCTTCCATAAACGTGAACCCGACGTATTTTTCTTACAATCTGAAACAATTTTTCTGCTGTATGGTGTTAAAAATAGTACGACAAAATTTCGTTATATCGTCTCCCAACTGGATGTAGATACCGCGAAGCAAGTAATGGACCTTATGCGTGATCCACCGGCCGACAATCCCTACCAAATATTAAAAGACAGAATAATGAATATATTTGGGAAAGGACATCAAGCTAACTTTAGAGAACTTCTTGATGAACAGCAACTCGGAGATCAACGCCCATCACAGTTCTTAATGCAACTAAAACGACTAAGCGGTACGTCAGTTTCCGACGATCTATTGAAATTTATATGGTTAAGAGGACTTCCTGATCAGATGCGAATAGCTTTAACAGTAACAGACCAAACCGATCTTGATAAATTAGCCAATCTAGCTGATCGTATCGCCGAGATTTACGAGCTAAAGAGTTGCGATTTAGTTTCAACAAGACCCTCCCGTGCGAATTGGGAGGATAAGCTCCTGAACTCGTTGGGTAAACTCTCCGAACGAGTAGAAAACCTAGAAAAATCTCTCGCTACTTCTAGATCGCCAAACCCGATCAAAAACACTAAAAGCAATAATGTTTCTTCTAGGCAACTATGTTTCTATCATGCAACATTTGGCGATAAGGCCACAAAATGTAGGCTTCCCTGTAGTTGGAAAAAATCAAATCCAACTCAGCATTCGGAAAACTAGGTGTCGCGATGGCAAAGGCGGAATCCATCGCGGATTGTCTTCACCGCCGTCTTTTTATGACTGATCGGCAATCCCGTCTAAGATATCTCATAGACACGGGCGCTGCCGTATCAGTATTTCCAGTGGGCAAGGAAAAACGGACCACACCTAATGAGTTCACTCTCTACGCAGGGAATGGGACTCCCATACCGACCTACGGCCGAAAACTGATCCAACTGGATTTCGGATTACGACGCTCCATGTCCTGGCGCTTCACTCTAGCGGCGGTTAAACAACCGATTATCGGAGCTGATTTCCTGTACCACTTCAACCTCATGGTAGATCTGGCCGGCTGCCAGTTAGTGGATAAAATATCAGGCCGCGCCACTAAAGGAAGGACTGCAGATGTACACGTCTCAGCTATTTCTCCTATCCCTGCGGGCCAGTGGTACACTGAACTATTAAAACGATTTCCTAACCTCACTCAGCCCAACGCCTTCGTAAAAAAGCCTTCACATCCCGTTGTTCATCATATCGAGACTCGTGGAGCACCTGTAACTGCAAAAGCCCGGAGGTTAGCACCCGATAGATACACAGCCGCCAAACACGAGTTCGAACAAATGATGGAAGAGGGGATCATCCGCCCCTCGAACAGTCCATGGGCGAGTCCATTGCACATCGTACCGAAGAAGGATGGAGGAATCAGGCCATGTGGGGACTACAGAAAGCTTAACGCGAAAACGGTACCGGACCGTTACGCAGTCCCAAACATTGCAGACTTCAATTTGAACCTACAAGGGAAACGAGTCTTTAGCAAATTAGACTTACAAAGAGCATACTATCAAATCCCTATTGCAGAAGAAGACATTCCCAAAACAGCTATTATCACCCCTTTTGGACTGTTCGAATTCCAGCGTATGTGCTTTGGTCTTCGGAATGCAGCTCAGACCTTCCAGAGGTTCCTGGATTCAGCGCTCCGAGGCTTACCTTTTGTGTTTGCATATTTGGATGACATCTGCGTGGCATCAGCTGATGAAGAAGAACACAAGAGAGATCTCGAAGAAGTTTTTCGACGCCTTGAAGAACATGGGCTAATCATTAACTTAGCGAAATGTGTATTTGCAGCCACGGAGTTGGATTTCTTAGGCCACAGGGTTACAAGCGATGGAATCGCGGCGCTCCCAGAGAAAATCGAAGCCATAAGTTCTTATCCACGCCCAGAGACCGTGAAAGACTTAAGACGTTTTTTAGGAATGCTCAACTTCTACAGGCGTTGCCTCCCTCATGTCGCAGCTTTTCAAGCACCAATTAACGTTTTCCTCAAAGGAACAAAGAAGAACGATAAGACCCCGATCTCCTGGACCACTGAGGCTTCCAAGGCTTTCGAGGGATGTAAAGAAGCCATCCAAAAGGCCACTATGCTCGCTCACCCAAGTCCTAATGCAGAGCTAGTCCTGGTGTGTGATGCTTCAGCAACAGCGATGGGAGCAGCACTGCAACAGAAGGAACATGATCACTGGCGGCCCTTGGGATTTTTTTCGAGAACCTTCAGTAATGCCCAAAGAGCCTACTCCACCTACGACCGTGAACTCTTGGCCATTCACCAGGCAATTCGGCACTTCCGCTCACAAATTGAAGGCCGCCACTTCACGATATGGACTGATCACAAGCCACTACTATTCGCATTTCAACAGAAACCAGAGACCTCCACACCTTTGAGGATTCGGTGGGTAAATTACATCAGTCAATTTACGACCGACATCCAATACGTCGCGGGAAATGAGAATGACGTTGCTGATGCATTTTCGCGAGTTGAAACATTTAACGGCCCGGATGGAATGGAAGTAATTGCAGAGGCACAGGCCAGCGATATCAGTATCCCTGATCTACACAAAAATTCTAATCTGCAACTCAAGTGGATAGAGTTTCCGCACATATCACGACCACTGTTATGTGAGACGTCTACAGCTTCCGCCCGCCCTTACTTACCCGAAGGCACGCGGCGCCTTATCTTGCGCAACCTCAGCCACCCTGGTATTCGCGGTTCACGTAGGCTGATCTCAAAACGATTTTTCTGGCCGAACCAGAATAAAGATATTGGGAGCTGGGCCAAAACTTGCATCGCCTGTCAGAAGTCAAAGGTTAATCGACACACAGTGGCACCTCCCGGAACTTTTTCACCATCAGCCCGATTTGAGCATGTTCATTTGGACATCATTGGTCCTTTGCCGCCTTCAAACGGTATGCGATACTGTTTGACAGTAATAGACAGATATACCAGGTGGCCTGAAGCACAGCCACTTCAAGACATATCAGCGGCATCTTGTGCAGAAGCTCTCTGTAATGTCTGGATTTCACGCTTTGGCGTCCCTGCACGTGTAACAACAGATCAAGGACGTCAATTTGAGTCGGAATTATTCCACCAACTGTCCAAGTCCCTGGGATTCCAGCGTTGCCGAACCACAGCATACCATCCTCAAGCTAATGGCTGTGTCGAAAGGTGGCATAGGACTCTGAAAACCGCCCTCACGGCACAATTAAACGCTTCTGACTGGACCTCACTGCTACCCATGGTACTCCTCGGTCTTCGAACAGCCTTACGCGATGACAATGCCACGAGTGCAGCTGAAATGACCTATGGTGAACCTTTACGATTGCCAGGGCAACTGATAGAAAAGTGTAGACAACCTGAAAGAGCAGAATCTTTTGTCCAACTCCTCCGGGAGCAAATGGAACAACTACGCCCTGCGCCTCACCGAAGATCGACAACAAAAACTTTTGTCCATCAGGATCTACAGACTTGTACCCACGTATTTGTGCGGGATGACACAGTTCGAAGGCCACTAACGCCCCCCTACACTGGCCCCTACAAGGTTCTAAGTAGAGATAAAAAAACATTTAACCTACAATTAGGCACCAGACAAGTGAACGTCAGCATCGATCGACTGAAACCAGCCTTTCTTCTTCAAGATGAAGGTTCCACATCAAGTCCTCGGATGACAGCACCTGCATCGGACAACTCTTCTTCCAATGACTCCGCCGAGGATAACGCAACACCTCAGACAAGGACTCGGTCAGGAAGAACAATTAACCCCCCGCTTCGTTTCCTCGACGGACTCATTGGGGGGGAGGTGTGTGGCAACTAGTAGAATTGTTGCACAGATGTTTCATTTTATGAGGTTATATAAAATTACTTTAATTCATTAATTCTTTGTTAAAAGAAATAAAAAGTTGTTTTTGTGCTTATCAAATATTTGTGCATTTTTGAATGTATCAGGAAGCCTTTAAATATGCTTACCAAATAATACCAGGGACAAAACCGGAAACGCGCTACGCTTACTTTTTCTTAGTTCAGTCTAATTAGCTCATACCCCAGATATTTACAGAAACTAGGACGACGAACGGAGTGTTTACGAATTACAAGCTAATGGATCCGTGAAAAATGAGAAACCATCAGCCAACTATTGCTTACTGGCTCAATGGACGACTTGTTAGACCCTTACTGACTTGTTAGGGCGTTAATGAACCTTTCAGAGGGCCTAAAGGATCGAGGTCATTTCAACGGCAAAGGAAAATTGGTCCGACGTCCTTGGCTTGGTAATTACTAAGGATTTTAATTTTCGGCATTATTCCGCCGTCGTTGAAGCGATAATCCGATCAAAGGACAAGGACTAATTTAAAAAAAAACATTATTTTGTTTCTGTTTAACAAGGGTAGTATACAGTGGTGGGGTCACCTACAATTTGATTACAGGTTTTTTTTAAATGTGTTCCGTCCGTTTTGAACTCATTTTTTTTTTTTAATGAACAACTTTTTAGTCTCTTCGGGTGAGGAAAAATGTGTTATTTTTTGTATCCGATTATATTTACCTCATTTGAGTATCTTGGGGTTCTGATTTTATATCTGATATTTTTTTAGGTGTAAAAAAATGTATAATGCTTGTTTACTTCAAACGTAAGCATATTTTAAAATTTAGCAGACAGATATAATTTTTTTTTTCAACGGCGCATCGAGAAATCTGGGCCATTAGCGCCAACATCCAGGGTGCAGCGAGGAATTTTCCCAACGAGCCGCGGGATAAGAAAATGCCTGCCGCCGGTGGGGATCGAATCCACCATCTCCCGTTTATGAATCTAAGGCGCTAGCCACTAGACCACAGGAGACCCCAATATATATAAATTATGGTTTAACAATTGTATTTTTAGTTTAATCTACTCTCTAAGGAAAATGATTTTGTGAAAGAATCATGTAGATATCATTTTCTAACCTCGATATATAAAATAAAACATTTTCAACCTATTTTATTTGATTTCTCAGCCCTGAAAGCGTATTGGACGGAACGCTCGGACACGTGTCGACTATTTTTCGATGTAGAATCACCCAAAAAAAATGGACCAAATCGGTGACCCCACCACTGTATGCTCCTTGTTAGAATATTTGAGGTGTGCTTTGGAAGGGTGCTTTCACCCTTTAAACGTGCGATTTGGCCGGTATAAAAAAATACGTATCCATTATTTACACGTGTTTAATCAATATACATATAGTGACCATATTTCATTCATGTTTAAGTCTTTTTATGACAAAGTTTTACCGATTATATCAAAATTCCGGGGGGGCTGAAGCCCTCTCAGCCCCCTTATATACAACCCATGAGCGAGAGAGAATCTTTTTTCAAAACTTCGTATACGAGATCAACTTGAAAAGCCACATTCAGTCGGAAAGTGCTAAAAAATTACAAAAAAGTCCGTCATGCAGGAGCTGCATAACTAAGCACTTTCCTCAGAATTTGGGTAGTGTAGACTGCTTTCCAGAACAATTGGCTTAAAATATCCTACATAAATAAAATAAAAACATGAATAGTTCTCTTTTAATTTTGTAATGAGTAACTGATAAATTATTAATTTGCTTCCAGAGTTATGTTTACACATGGTACCTACTACACTACGTAATAAATACAAAAAACCTCGTATTATCGTATTTTGATCTAACACAGGAACCGGATACAGTCCCTCTAGCGCTCCTTGCGGCGCCTTTGTGAACCTATATCTGGCTGGCTTTTCTATTGAAATATATTACAAAGTAAACCCCCCTTTCCGATTGACCGATTCAGCTCATTTTTACAACACTTCTTTCTCATGAGTTACCCACGACGTATACCGCGTTTCGTTACAATACAGCAGAAATTACGACCAGTATGAGTATATTAGTAATTTGGGTCCGGAGTAAACCCCCCCTTCTAATGAACCGATTTAGTTTATTTTTACAACACATATTTACCTGTAGATTACCACTACGAATACCGAGTTTCGTCGAAATATACCAAAAATCACGGCTGGTAGTGGCGAATTGGTATTATGGGTCCGGAGTAAACCCCCCCTCCTAATGAACCGATTTCGTTTATTTTTACAACACATATTTACCTGTGGATTAGCACTACGAATACCGAGTTTTGTCGAAATATACCAAAAATCACGGCTGGTAGTGGCGAATTGGTATTGTGGGTCCGGAGTAAACCCCCCCTTCTAATGAACCGATTTAGTTCATATTTATATCTCACTTTTCTCTCTATATTAACACTACGAATACTAAGTTTCGTTGAAATATAACAAATATTACGGCTGACATAGTCAAATAAGTGTTTTGGGTTCGGGGTAAACCCCCCCTTCCGGTGGACCGACTTTGGTGGTTAACGAACTCGTTCAATCGTTTGCTAATTGAATGCTATATACCAAGTTTCGTGACGAAAAAACAAAAACTCTGGCCGCTATCGTGTTAACAGACACATATATATATATATATATATATATATATATGCATATATATATATATATATAGATATATATAAATTTTAACGGGGGTCATTTTCGGTGTCTACTAGGTAGGATCGATAAAGATTTGAAGAAATTTTTCAAAAATTCCGTCATGAGTCCAACCTCAATAGCTACTTTCCTTCGGAGGAAAGTGCTAAAAAAAATACTAAATATAATGATATCCCTAATTATAAGATAAAAATGGCCTGAATGTTGAACACGATACGCCCTTGGCCTCGTTGCGAGACCGTCTGCTGCTCTCTTAACCTACACTCCCTCCTGCTTCACTTACTCACATTATGAAGATACATATCTTCCACAACCTCCAGCCTCCTATATATATATATATATATATATATATATATATATATATATATATATATATATATATATATATATATATTATATTTTACATGAAATTAGTAATTAATATGTTTATTTATAAGAAAACGTTTATCTTATTAAATTGTCTATATAATAAGCTAATGTTTATCCATTAATATGTTTATAAGATAAGCAAATGTTTATCTAAATAATTTGTTTATAAGGTAAGAAACTATTTATTTATATAATTGTTTTATAAGGTAAGAAACTATGTATTTATTTAATTTGGAAAGAAACTATTAATTTAACATGTTAATAAGTAAAGAAATTTTTATCTAATTAATATGTTTATTTATGAGAAAATGTTTATCTAATTAATATGTTTATAAGTAAAAAAAATAATATTTATCTAATTAATATGTTTATTTACAATGAAATATGTATCTAATTAATTTGTTTATGAGATAAAAAACTATTGATCTAATTAATATGTTTATAGGATAAAAAAATGTTTACCTAATTAATATGTTTATAAAGTAAGAAAATGATTATCTAATTATCATGTTTATAAATTCA
Source organism: Gonocerus acuteangulatus (assembly GCA_946811695.1). Classification (NCBI taxonomy): domain Eukaryota; kingdom Metazoa; phylum Arthropoda; class Insecta; order Hemiptera; family Coreidae; genus Gonocerus; species Gonocerus acuteangulatus. Next base: position 54,524,740 of record OX328131.1, read on the forward strand.
GAAAATGGTTGTCTCATTTTAGCACTTTCCTCCGAAGGAAAGTAGCTATTGAGGTTGGACTCATGACGGAATTTTTGAAAAATTTCTTCAAATCTTTATCGATCCTACCTAGTAGACACCGAAAATGACCCCCGTTAAAATTTATATATATCTATATATATATATATATGCATATATATATATATATATATATGTGTCTGTTAACACGATAGCGGCCAGAGTTTTTGTTTTTTCGTCACGAAACTTGGTATATAGCATTCAATTAGCAAACGATTGAACGAGTTCGTTAACCACCAAAGTCGGTCCACCGGAAGGGGGGGTTTACCCCGAACCCAAAACACTTATTTGACTATGTCAGCCGTAATATTTGTTATATTTCAACGAAACTTAGTATTCGTAGTGTTAATATAGAGAGAAAAGTGAGATATAAATATGAACTAAATCGGTTCATTAGAAGGGGGGGTTTACTCCGGACCCACAATACCAATTCGCCACTACCAGCCGTGATTTTTGGTATATTTCGACAAAACTCGGTATTCGTAGTGCTAATCCACAGGTAAATATGTGTTGTAAAAATAAACGAAATCGGTTCATTAGGAGGGGGGGTTTACTCCGGACCCATAATACCAATTCGCCACTACCAGCCGTGATTTTTGGTATATTTCGACGAAACTCGGTATTCGTAGTGGTAATCTACAGGTAAATATGTGTTGTAAAAATAAACTAAATCGGTTCATTAGAAGGGGGGGTTTACTCCGGACCCAAATTACTAATATACTCATACTGGTCGTAATTTCTGCTGTATTGTAACGAAACGCGGTATACGTCGTGGGTAACTCATGAGAAAGAAGTGTTGTAAAAATGAGCTGAATCGGTCAATCGGAAAGGGGGGTTTACTTTGTAATATATTTCAATAGAAAAGCCAGCCAGATATAGGTTCACAAAGGCGCCGCAAGGAGCGCTAGAGGGACTGTATCCGGTTCCTGTGTTAGATCAAAATACGATAATACGAGGTTTTTTGTATTTATTACGTAGTGTAGTAGGTACCATGTGTAAACATAACTCTGGAAGCAAATTAATAATTTATCAGTTACTCATTACAAAATTAAAAGAGAACTATTCATGTTTTTATTTTATTTATGTAGGATATTTTAAGCCAATTGTTCTGGAAAGCAGTCTACACTACCCAAATTCTGAGGAAAGTGCTTAGTTATGCAGCTCCTGCGTGACGGACTTTTAATATGTTTATAAGGCAAGAAAATGTTTGTCTAATTTTAATATGTTTATAAAAAAAAATAAAATGTTTATCTGATTAATACGTTTATGAGGTAAGAAAATGTTTATCTGATTAATATGTTTATAAGGGAAGAACATATTTATCTAATTAATATATTTATAAGGTAAGAAATGTTCGTCTAATTAATATGTTTATTGTGAAAGAAAATGTTTGCCTAATTATCATGTTTATAAGTTGAGAAAGTGGTTGTCTAATTAATATGTTGATAAGTTAAGAAAATGGTTGTCTAATTTTAATATGTTTATAAGGCAAGAAACTGTTTGTCTAATTTTAATATGTTTATAAGTTAAGAAAATGGTTGTCTAATTTTAATATGTTTATAAGGTAAGAAAATGTTTGTCTATTTAATACAGTTTATAAAGTAAGAAATCATATTCATGACATATTTTTTTAAAGTCTCACCAAAAGGGTGCAAAATATACAGCGGAGAGAGGAAATATTATTCTCTATTTTTTTTTTCTATATATTTTATTTTTTGATAACGAAGGTTTCTTTTTAGCACTTTGCTTATATAAAACAGGTTCATTGTTAAATTGGTATTATTAATGACTTTAATAATAGAGGATAAGTAATTTTAACTATTAATACATATTAATATTAGTTTATAATTATATTTAAAACATAAATATATAGATTATTACATATACATAAATTATTTATGTATTATTGAACTTCGGTAAATATAATTCTTCTAAAGATGCCCATCCATTGTTACAATTCTTCTAAGATCAATATAATATTACCCATTCATTGTTACAATCCTTCTAAGATTAATATAATATTAATTATCTTTTCGCAGATTACATATCTCGTCAAATAGATTTGCCCCTGTACCGGTACATAGGAAAGAAAACGGTGATGGAACCGATCGAAGAAAAACCTGCAGCCTCCACGTGAGTTTAAGTAATTGACCTTCACTGTTAATACTCTTAGAATATTAAACAGTAGCTGAATATTTAAATTAATGATATAAAATAATTAATTAGATTTGTATTATATTTTATCGAAACTCGCTTGAAACATCAAATACTAGTTATTATAGTGTTTTATAAAATAAAAGTGAGGTTTCACTTTTAGCCTTGAAGTTATATTTTTAGAATAAATGAAAAAATGTCCAATTCCTTCACAACAGTTTATTTTTCCGCTTAGCGCTTTCGGTAGCTCTTGCTACCATCCTCAGAACTGTGACAAAATGAATAGGAGAAAATGAATGGATAAAAATAGTTGCATAACAACAAACTTCTAAATATTAAAATACTCACTAAAACTACGTAAAATAAATAATCACAATAATCTTGATTCGTCAACACAAACATAAAAAAAAAACCAAAAAACAAAACAAAACAATACAATATAAACAAAAACACAAGTCAAACGTGATAAAATGAAATGGGTAAAAAATATCGTCCATTTTAAGTAAAGCGAATGTTAGGGTGGCCTTTAAAAATTCTCCCTCTTTGGCTAATGCTCTTTGTGACGTCAAGGATAAGATAGACACGGGAAATAAGAGAGGCGTCTATAAAATCGTATGTGGCCTCTGTTCTGGATCGTACGTTGGGCAAACTGGTAGGAAACTTAAAATAAGAGCTAGAGAACATAAGACCAGGTCGGATTCTGAATTTCGTCAACATTGTCTCGCAGCGGGACACAGCGAAGCTGACCATTCTCTGTATATTTTACATTGCCGGAAGAAGTCTGCACAGATGAACGTCCTAGAAAGTATAGAGATACGTATTGACAAGGTTCTGAGCTTGTGTAATCTAAATAAAAGGACAGATACGTATCAAATTGATATGTTAGGTCACGTCTCTGTGCAGGCTCTCTCCCTGCTTCCCTTCAGTCAGCCCTCAGCAGTGAAGCTGAACTCATTATAGGTGCGTCTCTCTCCTCAACTTTACCCATTTCATTTTATCACGTTTGACTTGTGTTTTTGTTTATATTGTATTGTTTTTTTGTTTTTTTTTTATTGTATCTGTTGACGAATCAAGATTATTGTAATTATTTATTTTACGTAGTTTTAGTGAGTATTTTAATATTTAGAAGTTTGTTGTTATGCGCCTATTTTATTCCATTCATTTTCTCCTATTCATTTTGTCACAGTTCTGAGGATGGTAGCAAGAGCTACCGAAAGCGCTAAGCGGACAAATAAACTGTTGTGAAGGAATTGGACGTTTTTTTCATTTACCTGAAGATCTTCCTTCTCTGCCAGCAACCTCAACGTTTTTGATATTTTTAGAACTTTTCTTCCTTCCTTCTATAGGAACGAAACCCATAGATTGATTTGGGGAACCCATCATGGAAATAAAGGTAGTTCAATTTTGTACCAAGGAAGAACTGTGCAAATGGATTTTCTGCGAGTCATATAGTTCTGTCTAAAAAATCTGTTTTGATTTGTATGCATTTCTCATCTGAATTACCAAAAAAATGGCACTTTAATTTATTCAAATACTTAAAATAGACAACTTACAGATTCCTCGAAGCCTAAGTGAACTGTTATCAGATAGGAGCCCACACATTGATACCATACTGACATACTTAAAGACTTCAAAGGCATATCATACAATATAGTAATATCACACATAACTTATAATTTCATGTGAAAGTTCCATATCTCAGGATAATATACTTCCCATTTACTCTAATCCAAAATATCATTATGATTACTTATTATTTTATTATATTTTCATTTTATTATATTATATTTTCATTTTATTTATTTTTTTCTTTGATTTATTTTTTATTATTTCTTCCTTATTCATTTTACATGCCTTTTCTGTTAATTTTCTACCATTCTTACTGATCCTGGGTTTATCTATATATATAAAAATCACGTGTCTGCCTGTTTGTCTGCTTGTCCATTTATCTGTTTGTTCCTTATACAAATCTACACCGTTTGACCGATTTTGACCAAACTTGGCACACAGGTAGGTCTTGATACGGAAAATCCCCTAGGCTAGGTTAAAATAGTCAAATTTCAAAATTTGGTCCAAAGGCAAAAGTTTTGTTCAAGAAAAATTGGCTACACTAAACCATTCAGATTGTGATGGCCATTTTGAATCGACAGCCATCTTGAATAATGTCTCAAATTTATTTGTTGATATTCCTGATAATTAGAATAACTCGAACTCATTAATGACTTTACATCATTATATAATCATGTAATGCAGTTTATTTCAATTTGATATCAACAGTCACTGTCTAACTAAGGAGCGCTGGCCTTTCTTTGATAAGAGCTATCTATTCGCAAGTTCTGGTGCTGGCCTCTGTCGGTTTTTTTCTGAACTCCTGTAGTGCTGGCCTCTGTTGGCTGTCTCACGAACTACATCTAGACAGATATAAACAAATTCACACCGTTTGACCGATTTTGGTACACAGGTAGATCTGGATACGGGGAGAGTCATAGGCAGAAAATAGGTGTAGCATGGCACATTGGGTAACAGCTAGTAATTTATAAATTTATTTCTTGTTATTTTTTATGAATTATTATGATTGGATAGATCACCATCGCTACGGAGCTCTTCAAACCAATAAATAAATATGTAAATGTATTCAAGCGGCATTTGATTGTGTAATAGATAATTCAACTTGGGAGAATATGTTCAGCATTCTACAAACTATTGCTTGGAAGCATGGAAATGCGGAAAGGCTCATGCTTTGTGCGAATTATCAATCAGCCAGATAAATTTATCTCAAAGAACAGGGATATCGAGAGCTGTAATTAAATGGTTTATAAAGAATATGGGATTTAATCATCTCTCTTCATCTGTTTCACATAAGTTTATCAGGGCCACATGATCTGGAAAGAAGGGAAGGAATACTGCATTTGGGTGTTTAGTCAAATCGAGAATGATACAGAATTTTTTAGCAAGGGTTTGTTCTGTTATTGGGTCTTAAATCGACATGAGACAACAAATGATAAGAAATTGTACTTGCTCGAATCCGAATTGTCCACATAAGACTAACACACGAATGTCTCATGACAGGACTTGACAAACCAACATGTAATATATACAATAGAGACTTTACCTTAAACAACTACTTACGGAATGCAGAAGTCGACACAAACTAAATATTCCATATGGCATGAACGAATTGTTGAAAGACAGCAGCCAGTACATAAACACAATATTCTCCCAAGAAGACATCTGCTAAATAGCCAGTGGCTTTGAGGTATATTACAGGCATTTCCAAACCACTTTTTATAGGAATAACAAAATATTGATCAAAATGATGGTTCATTAGACCATACAGGAATCATCTTGGAGGAGTGAAGTTTCTATAGAAGCAAAACACTTATGAATAATAAAAATAAAGACAAAACAAACAAGGACAAGAGTGTTTTCTACTTTTATTTTCCATCAGAGATGTTGGAATCATGGAGGTGGACAGAGGATTAGGTGGGATTCGATGTGGGGATACAAGTGGATTAGGGGATAAGCTTCACCGGAAATAGGAAATGGTGTTTCTGGTTACAGGACTTTTTTATGTGGAAAACAACAAGCTTATAAGAGAATGAAGAAAAAAATACTCCGTCCCGAAGGAAATGCTTCATCTTATAACATCCTGGCCAAGCATTCGAGCTTTGTCTGCTTAAAGTTTTGTTTAGTTCAACTTAGTAATTGTCACTCTCACTGAGGGTAAGCCCACACGCGCCGGTAAAATGACGGGCCGGCAGCTACCCGGCGCCGGATGACAGCAAAAGTACATGGGAGTGAATCGGAAAGCACACAAGGGCAGAAAACCCCTCTGCTGTATTCTCTACTTGCCGGCCGGTGGTTTTACCGGCCGGCAAGTATAGAACCATTGGTGCCAATGGAGAAATCCACACGGTCCGGTAAAACGGCCGGCTTGAAGCCCCACACTCCAAATAGTGATTCTCTTGTAGGTAACGGTTACTCCCTATATTTTTATATATATATATATAACACTAAATCTATTTCAAAAGTATTTAGTCATTAATGTTTATCATAATATTACACTGATATGCACTGAATTTTGATTTGGTCTTTTCAATTCATTTACATTTGAGGTGTGCCTGATGTCAAGTCTGTGAAAAAGCAAACAGACCAGCACAGATTTCTGCAGGCTATTTAGTTCCATATCTAGACCACTACTGGTAGTAAAGGCTATCCAAGAGGAAGCAAAACTTGGAGTGGGTAACAACCAGCCGGCCGTTTGCCGGACCGTGTGAGTTTACACGAAAATATCGACTGGTCGATCGCTCTGCCGGCCGGTGATTTTGCCGGCTCTCGTGTGGTTAGCCTGAGCCAGCTTAGTGAGAGTGACAAGTTCTCGTTCACACAAACCGGTGTGTAAGTACACTCATCAGTAGTAAGAAACCCGTTGAGGAATGGAGCATTGTCTCGGTGCTTTGTTGTTTTTGTTTTAATATTTTTTCTGTTATTTTTGGTGTTCTGCGTCATGTCGAAATTCAAACGTTGTTTTATCGACAATTATAGAATGATTCCGTAAAAGGGAAGTGGTTGTGGCCCAGACAGTGTTAGCTACGAAGATATTATTAGTAATTCAGCACAACTGTCACCGGAGCTGGCAACCTAAGATCAAATGGAGTACAAACGTTTCATGAGAATGGCATCCTACCAGTTCAAAATGCTATTGCAAAAAGTTAACCGCAGAATTAATTACAGAAATAACGAACATACATTGATACGAGATGAGCAATATAAGCAAAAATAAAATTAGAAGTAACAATGTTTGTCTATGCCTCACCGATTTCACTTCGACTACAGCCGGTCGGAGCAGAAGGGCGCTGTTTGTGTTTGGATTTTTTTTTTTTTTTTTTTTTTTTTAACATCCTATTCTTAGTTAACTTTCTTAACGTATTAATGTTTTTTGTGCATTGTATGACTGTTTTTCTCTTTTTTCCGCTCCTTTCTTTTTTAATTTTTATGACATTTCTCTAAGTATATATTACAATCCCGTAGTATGTATCAGGAATATACTACATTTATTATAATGTTTTATTGATATTTATATTTTATTTTAGTTTTAGTTTTTTTTGTTGTTCTTTTTTCCAAATTTTAATTATTTTTTATTTATATATTTTGGCATAAACGTGATTCTTTAGGAAAACCTATTATTTTATCATTTTTTTTTTTTTTTTGCTATCGTTACCCAACGCAATGCTAATATTTGCAGGGATTTTCACTTTTTCTTGGGAGCTTGTGTAGGCCCCTTTCAAAATAGAGGATGTATTTGGGAGGCCTTGAGGACTGAACCCTCATATTGTATTATATTACTAGCTTTTATTCATATACAGGATGTAATAACCAATAAAAAAATCAATAATAAAAAAAAAGAAGTATCAAGGCAAACTAAGTTGTCACTAGTTGGTCTAAACACACTTGTTGGTCTGTTTACTCGAGGTGGTAAAGCAGGCTATGCACGGTCAGGCAGACCTGTCAGTTTGGCCTGAACAGTCCGCCGGAAAGCCGGTCGCCTGAACGTGAAAGCTGGTGGCCGTGACATATACACGTTCAGGCTAGCCTGCGAATCCGTCAGGCCGGCCGGGTCTTCTTCTTCTTTCTCTATCTCCTTTGTGCCCTTAAGCGTGGAGTGGATTAGCCTCGACCCATCTCTTGAATAGCTGTCTATCCTGGGCCATTCTTTTTGCTTCAGTTACAGAACTACCCTTATCTCTTATTATCTTCCCGATATGGCTTTCATAAGTGTCCCTAGGCCTGCCTACTGGTCGCTTACCGTACGGTCTTGCCTCCATCAGCCACTTTACTTTCCTGTCATCTCTCATACGGCTAACATGACCGAACCACCTTAGCTGGCGTTCCTGGAGAGTATCTTTTACTGGCCTCACGCCTAGGTTTTCTCGGATACTTTCGTTTCTCACGCAGTCCCGCCTAGTTTTGCCTGCTACTCTCCTAAGATACTGGAGATGGCCGGCCGGATGATAGAACATATTTTGCTCCGGCCGCCTAAATAGTCTTACCTGACAGACCTGCCAAACTGACACGCCTGCCTCACCGTGTGTAGCCTGATTTAGGCAGTTTGGATGATCCATATTTTTGATTTTCCTCCGGCCGCCTGAACAGTCTTAACTGACAGACCGGCCGGAATATATACACATTCTGGCGACCGGCTTTCAGGCAGACTGCTTAAGCACCAAGTCAGGCAGGCCTGTCAGTTAGATCTGAACAGTCTAGCCTGAGAGCCGGTCGCCTCAACGTGCATATATTCCGGCCAGTCTGTCAGTTAAGACTGTTCAGGTGGCCGGAATATATACACGGTCAGGCGACCGGCTTTCAGACGGACTGTTCAGCTCTAACTGACAGGCCTGCCTGACCGCGTGTTGCCTGCTTTAGGGACAACTGCTTAGTAGAATCATGGAGAGGGAGCTTACTTGTCGCTTAGTAAATAGATGCGTTTTTTATTCACTTGCATTTTCCTATTAATACGTAGAACCTTTTTTACACGTGAAAATTGGCCTTACGCAGTTGCACCCACAAACATTCTGTCACGCAGGAGCTGCATAACAAGACTCACCAAATACATAACATAATCACAACCCACCTAACTGCAAGCCTTCTAACGAAAGGAGGTCATAGCACCGACATAATAAATCCGACAAAACCATTTCTTTAGACCCAATTGAAGGAAAGATCAAGTGAAACAGATTTCCATTTTCTAACCTTACCGCTGAATTATGACTGTAACCTCCAGGTGGATAGATCAGGCTATAAACTCTATCCAACGAGGTTGCAGCTCAGATGGAAGGCCTCAGCAGAGAGAGAGTGCTTTACACCCACGCGGGGCCTTGGCGTATCTTGCTCCTTCAATTTGTATCTCTATGGATCTCAAAGTGAGGTTTCATTTTCATTCCCACGGTTATTTCGGTAATACCTCAGCTAAAAGAAGTAAAAACCAAAGGGTTTTTAAGGGTCAATACTACCTTCTGTGATCAAAATCAAAATCATTTTCTCCAATTTATGAATACAAGGAGAAAACTTTATTTAATCAAACAATAAAGTGAACTGCCCAACTTTATTGGGTTGCTGGAGACACAGCATGCTGATCATTCCTCGAGGCATTCATTTATCTCATGATCTTCCAACTTTTTACTCTGTTTTCAATCATGGGCGTATATAAGAGGGGGCTGAAGGTGCTGCAGCCCCCCCCCCCCGAAATGTTGATTAGATCGCTCCCCCTCCGAAATTATTTTCTATATACGCCCATGTTTTCAATAGTTCTTGGGCATTAGAAGTGCCAAAAACAAGAAACAGCGTAAAAAGAAATAAATCAATATTTTTCTATTTTTTTTATATCCTAAGTATTATATGGGAAATTAAAGCACCCCCCCCCAAAAAAGAAGTTATAATTCTGCAAAAGCAAAATAGCGCCGGCGTAGCGTCTGACGACAACCTTTTCTTTCACGGGCGATTGTCTGCAGGCGTCAATTTTCAGTCTAGACCAAAAAACTAAAATTATTTTAAGTACAGATGGAATGGTTGGGATTCGGCTAAATAAACCTCAATATGATTTTGTTTTAAAAAAATCTATATTTCGGACGTTTCGGCTACTCATTGGTAGCCTTCGTCAGCTAAAATGACAAAAAAAAGAAATTAATACAGAAACAATCAAGAAAAATTTATAATTGTGATAGGTAACAGAACTATAGATACAGTTTAACTTATAACAGAACATATCGTCTTAAAATTCTTAGAATGAGTAGAATGAAAAAGAAAATAGGTACAGTAATTGATTTTAATAGTAATTAGTAACATTAATTGATTTTACAAAGAAATAAGAGAACTATATACCAATGACAAATATAGTAGCTAATAGTAACATTAATTACAAGGCGTACAAGGCATTTCTCCTATGTACGCTAATATTTTCCAAATACTCGCCCGACCACCTACCTAGATTTTTACCTTGCCCCTTGGGTATCCTTCCATTAACACCTTTTCTCCTTTCCTGTCATAAAATGTCATAAACATCTGTTTGATCCTACCGCCCGTTTTCCCCCACCTCTTGCTGTTTCCAGTTACATATACCCCTTGCAGATTCCTTTTTTCCTTAGACACTTTCACAATGGTTACTTAATTGCCAACCTTGGTCTTCCTCTGCCGCTCGGCATTTCCATTGGTATGTAGTATCTTATTTCTTTGTAAAATTAATTAATGTTACTATTAGCTACTATATTTGTCATTGGTATATAGTTCTCTTATTTCTTTGTAAAATCAATTAATGTTACTAATTACTATTAAAATCAATTACTGTACCTATTTTCTTTTTCATTCTACTCATTCTAAGAATTTTAAGACGATATGTTCTGTTATAAGTTAAACTGTATCTATAGTTCTGTTACCTATCACAATTATAAATTTTTCTTGATTGTTTCTGTATTAATTTCTTTTTTTTGTCATTTTAGCTGACGAAGGCTACCAATGAGTAGCCGAAACGTCCGAAATATAGATTTTTTTAAAACAAAATCATATTGAGGTTTATTTAGCCGAATCCCAACCATTCCATCTGTACTTATCACCTCGACGGCTAACTATCTAATCATCATGATAAAATTATTTTGTAAGAAGAAGGTAAAATCTAGTGAAGTAAGTAGGATGTTTATGAAATTATAATTTAGTCGAAAGATATAAGCAATTCGGCCATGAAATCGTTATAATTCATTGAATCGAAAAAATCCTAGGAACTTTACTAGAAAATATCATTAGGAAGCTGAAGTTTTGAGAAAAACGACTTTAATGTTTAATGTACTAAATGTTCATTTTTTCCTTTTTTCTTATTTTTATTTTTTCAAATTCTTCTAATAAAGATAAGTAAAATTGTTTTTAGTTTTGAAATGTATTAATGGAGGATCGGTGGCAGCGAGTGTAAAGGCATTTAAAAAAGTTTTCCGAGACATTAAGGCTTTTGGATACCATTTTTCATTTTAAGTACATAAAAATTGGCAAGAAAAGTTACAAGGTAGTATTACTGCTTAAATAGTTAAGGAACAGTTGGGTTTCGGCAAATTAAAACAGTCAGATACTTGCAAGAAACCTGTATTTTAGACGTTTTTACAAAAAAAAAAAAAAAATAATAAATAAAAAAATAAAATAAAATATATTAAAAAAAAAGTATGCAAATAAATGAAAAAATAAATAAATAAATAAATAATAAATATATATATATATATCTTCTACTACCATTATTATACCAATATTTATTGATGTTTACTATTTATTTACAAACTGCTAAACTTGCTACTGTAATTTTAATATAATATATAACATTATTTAGCATGAAATATTATTGTAGAGTTATAAGAACTGTCTTTGAGTGTAGCTATATATATTTTAATTGTTATTGGTATTTATTTAGGGGGGGGGATGGAAAAACATAGGTTTAGGTTAAGTAAACTTCTATAAAGAGGGCGTAAGAACCGAAAAGTTACTCGCCCTGAAACCCGATCCTAATCCTAATCCTAGACGTTTTTACATGCTCTTTGGTAGCCCTCTTCAGCTAAACAATTTCTAGAGGAAGATTCCTGTTGGTTGGTCACGTTTAAAATATGGATTTTTATCCGAAAATTTTAGCCAAAAATGTAGCTAAATGTATGAAAGAATTTAAAAAAAAAAAAAAAAATCTTTTAATGTTCACCGATCCTTCCTAGTAAATGAATCAAGTATTAGACCACGAGGGCCCAGAGGTGCAGATACTGTAGAGATCTGTTTATTGATCATACGGCGCACAGTAGGGCCAAACGACATTTCATGTTTCAAAAAAGGCTAGAGCCTCCAAATCTTAACCGTTTTTTTTTTTTTTTTTTTTCTTTTAATGAAAGCTAATAAAATGTAGAACAGGTTTGTCTGGCCAGATGTTTGTTTTTTGTTTCCCCTTTTCAATAAATTACGTGTAAATAATTCACGACCAGTTACAATTGAACATAAACTAATAGTTTATTTTTCATCTAACTTAATATCAGCACTGATATCGTTGCAATAAACCTGATTATACATGGAAAAAATCAAAATCTATTTTCTAATCATTCAAAAATCATATTATTTCATTTAATTTCATTGTGAATTAAGATAAATTTACGTTTTGAAGATGTCTGAGCATAAAATAATATTTCATTTTTCATCTAACTTAATATCAGCACTGATATCGTTGCAATAAACCTCATTATACATGGAAAAAATCAAAATCTATTTTCTAATCATTCAAAAATCATATTATTTCATTTAATTTCATTGTGAATTAAGATAAATTTACGTTTTGAAGATGTCTGAGCATAAAATAATATTTCATTTTTCATCTAACTTAATATCAGCACTGATATCGTTGCAATAAACCTGATTATACATGGAAAAAATCAAAATCTATTTTCTAATCATTCAAAAATCATATTATTTCATTTAATTTCATTGTGAATTAAGATAAATTTACGTTTTGAAGATGTCTGAGCATAAAATAATATTTCATTTTTCATCTAACTTAATATCAGCACTGATATCGTTGCAATAAACCTCATTATACATGGAAAAAATCAAAATCTATTTTCTAATCATTCAAAAATCATATTATTTCATTTAATTTCATTGTGAATTAAGATAAATTTACGTTTTGAAGATGTCTGAGCATAAAATAATAGTTTATTTTTCATCTAACTTAATATCAGCACTGATATCGTTGCAATAAACCTCATTATACATGGAAAAAATCAAAATCTATTTTCTAATCATTCAAAAATCATATTATTTCATTTAATTTCATTGTTGAATTAAGATAAATTTACGTTCTGAAGATGTCTGAGCATAAAATAATATTTCATTTTTCATCTAACTTAATATCAGCACTGATATCGTTGCAATAAACCTGATTATACATGAAAAAAATCAAAATCTATTTTCTAATCCTTCAAAAAGCATATTATTTCATTTAATTTCATTGTTGAATTAAGATAAATTTACGTTTTGAAGATGTCTGAGCATAAAATAATATTTCATTTTTCATCTAACTTAATATCAGCACTGATATCGTTGCAATAAACCTGATTATACATGGAAAAAATCAAAATCTATTTTCTAATCCTTCAAAAAGCATATTATTTCATTTAATTTCATTGTGAATTAAGATAAATTTACGTTTTGAAGATGTCTGAGCATAAAATAATATTTCATTTTTCATCTAACTTAATATCAGCACTGATATCGTTGCAATAAACCTGATTAGACGTGGAAAAAATTAAAATCTATTTTCTAATCATTCAAAAATCATATAATTTCATTTAATTTCATTGTTGAATTAAGATAAATTTACGTTTTGGAGATGTCTGAGCATAAAATAATATTTCATTTTTCATCTAACTTAATATCAGCACTTATATCGTTGCATTAAACATTCAAATTCTGATTAGACGTGAAAAAAATCAAAATCTATTTTCTAATCATTCAAGAATCATATTATTTCAATTAATTTCATTGTTGAATTGAGATAAATTTACGTTTTGAAGATGTCTGAACATAAAATAATATTTCATTTTTCATTCTAACTATTAAATTAGATGAAAAATTATATTAAGCAGCACTTCTAGAGTTCGCATTTCCTGGGAATTACAGCCCAGAGGAGAGGGAGACGAGGAAAAAAATATGGTCTTACATAAAATCAGCTAGAGACAAAGGCCTCATGGCTAAATATAACGGGACGAAAGCGGTAATAAATGGAATTCAATATTCCCTCGATGAGCTGCAAAGTGGGAGATTCGTCAGCCAGGAAGTTGCAGCTGTGGGTCCTGCACAGCATACAATGGAGGTTCGTCACCAAGACTTGCTAGGACAGCTGGATCAAGTTCAGAGTCCTCAGAAGAAGAGAAAGGCTACGTCACAAGTCTCAATGAAAGATTTTTTATCCAGAAAGTCCGGGTCATCCGGCCAACTGAACTTAGTGTAACTCGGAATATAGTTGAATCGAAGACTCTCTGCAGTAGATCTAGATCTTTCAAAAGGAACGAATTCACACCTGGCCGCGTGGTGGTCTGGAACTGCAGGGGCCTCCATAACCTCTCTACTTATGGCGATTTCTCGGACCTGGACCTTCTCTGCTGCTTGGAAACCCATCATGTGGTGGAACCAGTCTCTCTCCCGGCATCTCTAGCGGGCTTCACCTGTATATCAGTACCCGCTGTAAAGGTGAGGAAGTTCGGTCGTGCAAGTGGAGGTATTATCTTAATAATAAGAAATAATAAGTTCAAGGTGTCTATTGTGGAAAGGTGCTCAGAGTGGCTCATTGTGCGAGTAAATGCTGATAGCTGCCTTTTTTTGTTAGGTATAGTTTATTTCAAACCTTCTTGTGAATTTCATTCTGTCTTAGAGAAATTTGACATCTCTGTAAAAAACATAGCTTCTTGCTACAGAAATATCCCATTTGCTATCTCTGGCGACTTCAATAGTCGCTTGCACGATTTAAATCAGTTAGATCCAGTAATCCTGGAAAATTCTCCCTTTAACTCGACTAGAAACAGCATGGATTTGATTTGCGATAGCAAGGGTACAGCCTTAGCAGAAATTATGGAGCTAAATTCCTTTGTTTTACTCAATGGCAGGGCACCTAGTGACCTGCTTGGAAACTATACATTTATGTCAACTATCGGTAATAGTATTGTAGATCTTGCTTGGGTCAGACTTTCGGGCATAGATTTTATCTCCGATATGACGGTTGAATTACGAGTCACCAATTCGGATCACTTCCCAATAAAATTCTTTGTAAATCTGCCGAGAACCTTTGAACGGAAGGAGTCCCTCCCTTTAGCTTCAGGTGTTCAATTAAAAACGATCTGTTGGGACCCTAAAATTAGCCGCAAATTCTCCGAAACCATGAAGTTATCTCCCTCAGTTGGTCTTACAAATGACATTGGGAACACGGACATATTGTATGAAAATATCGTATTCCAGATTCAGGAAATAGCTTCTAGTTTAGGGATTGTCAAAAGCTTTCAGACGCACAAATCTAGAAAAATTAGCTATAACAACTCATGGTTCGACCACGAATGTCGCGAGAAAAAAATGTTAGCTAAGAAGGCACTTAGGGAATGTAGGAAGATTGACTTTTCAATGGAAAAAGTTAGGCATTACCTTTCTTGTAAAAAAATCTATAGGGATTTGATGAGGAAAAAGAAATTACTTTATCTTGAAGAATTAAAAGAAAACCTTAGCAAAGCTAAAGATTCCAAATCCTCTTGGACTGCAGTTCGCAGTGTAAGAAGAAAATCCCCTAAAATATGTGATATATCTCCAAATGATTGGCTAGTTTTCTTTCAGAACATTTTCCCTCCTCGTATTCCTCTTGGCTTACAGTTCATAGACGTTATGCATCCCTACTTAGATACGGAAATCACTCTCTCTGAGCTAGACAGGGCTTTATTATCGAGAAAAAATGGTAAAAGCCCAGGCGAAGATGGTATTCCCTACGAACCACTAAAAAACTTACCTCAAAATTGGAAATTATATATCTTAATGCTGTTTAATAAAGTACTTGATTCAGAAAATACTCCTCGAGGATGGTCCCGGTTTCTGAATATCATGATTCATAAAAAAGGTGACACGAAGAATCCCGAAAATTATAGAAACATAGTTCTGGGGAACAGTTTGTTAAAAATCTTTACCCTGATTCTCTTGAACCGCCTTCTCGTATGGATTGATGAATCGAAAAGTATACCTGAGTGCCAATCGGGGTTCCGTTCGAATCGAGGTTGTATAGACAATATCTTCACCTTAAACTCCCTAATACAAATAGCACACTTCAAGAAAAAAAAATTATATGCGGCAGTAATTGATTTCCGAAAGGCGTTTGATTCGATTAATCATAATTTGCTGTGGTTTAAGCTCTTTAGCATGGGTATCAGCGGGAAGTTCCTTAGAATAATGAAGGCAGTCTATGAACGGGCCTCACTCGTTCTGGATCGAACATCAAACTCAAATGTAGAAATAACTTGTGGAGTTCTTCAAGGCGAGTCTCTTAGTCCAATGCTATTTAACTGCTTTCTCGCGGACCTTGAGGATTACTTTAGATCCAGGGGAAAACACGGCCTTCAAGTAAATCACAGGACGGACATTCTACTTCTGCTTTATGCAGACGATGTAATTATATTTGCAGACTCTCATCGAGATATGCAGCAGAAATTGCAGATACTCAACTCTTACTGTCGGGAGAACAATCTCTCCGTAAATGTAACCAAATCTAAAATTATGAAATTTCAAAAGGGCCGAGTGAAAAAAGAGCATCCTTTGCTTTTCGATAATGAGGAAGTGGATTTAGTCGAAGACACCACTTACCTCGGTGTGCAATTCTCGCGAACTGGTGTCTTTCTGAAAGCTGTGACTAGGGCAATAGCAAAGACAAACATCGCCGGAAGTGTGGTTAGGGATGTATGTTTGCGATCCAAGTGCACCAGTTGGGAAGCAACTTTACGGCTGCATGAAGCTATGGTGTCTAATACACTCTTATATGGCGCATCGATCTGGGCATTACGCTATCTCGAAAGGATAGAAAGCTGTCACTTGGCCTTCTTCAAAAGAATTCTGGGACTCAACAAGTCAACACCTCATTACCTGGTTAGGCTAGAGACTGGTGTTAAATCAATCTCATGGAATGTCCTGAAGCAAGCCTTAAACTGGATCGACAACATTATGAATATGTCTGAGGATAGGTACCCCAAGATTTGTTTACAAAGACTTGTAGAGCTAGCGGAAAGATCACCGAATCAAGTCAAATTTAATTGGCTATTAAAAATAAAAAAAGTAATGGATTCCTTCCAGCAAGGGGAGACACTCTGGCAGCTTATGGCTCTGAATAATAGAAGATCGGAGATTAGAGCTATTTTAAATAGTTTTGAATTGTATTTGGTAGAGCAAGATATTAATAGAGCGAACCAATCCAACTATTGCCCCCTTTATAAGCATTTTCTGGAGCCCAATTTGAAAACCCCAATATACCTAAATTTGAGCCTTCCCTTTCCATTTCGCAGATTCGAACGTCAAGTATAAATTTTATAAAACTTAGCTATAGGAAGTCAACAATAATAATAAACCCACAAATAACATGTCCAATATGCAATAGTAACCAACAAGAAGATATTTACCACTTACTAGTTGCCTATCCCCCCTACAACTCCTTCAGGTCGGCTTATCTTCCAGAGTTACGGCACACATCTCGCGAGAACCTCAATCTGTTTATAAGAAACCTAAATCTATCCCAGGCTCGTAATTTATACACATTTTTAACCATTTCCTTAAACTTAAGAACTTTTGCAACGGAAATTTAATTCAAAACATTAAAAATAACCAGAACCACATAAGTAATCAATCTAGGCATGAGTTAGGTATTTGTAAATAGTCTTAATTTTATTTATATTATGCATATGTATATTTATATATATTACTTTGAATGTGTATGTGTGTATATGGGAGTATATGCGTGTAAGTATGTGTGTCAGTATGGGTTTGTATGTAAGTATGTGTGGCGTATATACGCATACAGATAAGTTTTTTCGCTTTATGTGAATTAATTATGTTTTGTATTCTTTGCATAGCATGTTGTTTGCCTTATATTACTTGCTTGTTGTATCTGTTGACGTTTATTTTTTTATTGCACTACGTTACCATTATTATTAAATTATTCCTTATAGCATGTTTTTTATTTTACTATATTATTTAGATCTATTTACGGCTTACCTAAAGATTTAATTTAGATCTAGCATGTACCTAAATGTTTAGCTTGCTGTTTTCTGTATTATAAAGTGTTAAAGTATATTTATATTTAATATTATAGTTATATTTAAAGTATAGTTATATTTTTTGGTGCATGTAGTTTTATTTTAATTAAGGGTTTGAAATCTTGTAATGTAAGAATTTTGTATGCAAAAAACCTTAAATATGTGCACTCACTCCTTTGTAAAGGGTATTTCCCTAAAACAAAGAACCAATAAATAAATAAAATAAAAATATATTAAGCAGCACTGATATTGTTGCATTAAACATACAAATCCTGATTAGACGTGGAAAAAATCAGACAGACACACACGTAATTTATTAAACAGGGGAAACAAAAAACAAAAATCTGGCTTGACAATGTTGTTCGAAACTTTAGACACACACGTAATTTATTAAACAGGGGAAACAAAAAACAAAAATC
Source organism: Gonocerus acuteangulatus (assembly GCA_946811695.1). NCBI lineage: Eukaryota > Metazoa > Arthropoda > Insecta > Hemiptera > Coreidae > Gonocerus > Gonocerus acuteangulatus. The sequence goes on from OX328131.1 coordinate 54,543,203, forward strand.
TGGCTTGACAATGTTGTTCTAAACTTTAGACACACACGTAATTTATTAAACTGGGGAAACAAAAAACAAAAATCTGGCTAGACAATGTTGTTCTAAACTTTAGACACACACGTAATTTATTAAACAGGGGAAACAAAAAACAAAAATCTGGCTTGACAATGTTGTTCTAAACTTTAGACACACACGTAATTTATTAAACAGGGGAAACAAAAAACAAAAATCTGGCTAGAGAATGTTGTTCTAAACTTTAGACACACACGTAATTTATTAAACAGGGGAAACAAAAAACAAAAATCTGGCTAGACAATGTTGTTCTAAACTTTAGACACACACGTAATTTATTAAACAGGGGAAACAAAAAACAAAAATCTGGCTTGACAATGTTGTTCGAAACTTTAGACACACACGTAATTTATTAAACAGGGGAAACAAAAAACAAAAATCTGGCTTGACAATGTTGTTCTAAACTTTAGACACACACGTAATTTATTAAACAGGGGAAACAAAAAACAAAAATCTGGCTTGACAATGTTGTTCTAAACTTTAGACACACACGTAATTTATTAAACAGGGGAAACAAAAAACAAAAATCTGGCTTGACAATGTTGTTCTAAACTTTAGACACACACGTAATTTATTAAACAGGGGAAACAAAAAACAAAAATCTGGCTAGACAATGTTGTTCTAAACTTTAGACACACACGTAATTTATTAAACAGGGGAAACAAAAAACAAAAATCTGGCTTGACAATGTTGTTCTAAACTTTAGAAACACACGTAATTTATTAAACAGGGGAAACAAAAAACAAAAATCTGGCTTGACAATGTTGTTCTAAACTTTAGACACACACGTAATTTATTAAACAGGGGAAACAAAAAACAAAAATCTGGCTTGACAATGTTGTTCTAAACATTAGACACACACGTAATTTATTAAACAGGGGAAACAAAAAACAAAAATCTGGCTTGACAATGTTGTTCTAAACTTTAGACACACACGTAATTTATTAAACAGGGGAAACAAAAAACAAAAATCTGGCTTGACAATGTTGTTGTAAACTTTAGACACACACGTAATTTATTAAACAGGGGAAACAAAAAACAAAAATCTGGCTAGACAATGTTGTTCTAAACTTTAGACACACACGTAATTTATTAAACAGGGGAAACAAAAAACAAAAATCTGGCTTGACAATGTTGTTCTAAACTTTAGACACACACGTAATTTATTAAACAGGGGAAACAAAAAACAAAAATCTGGCTAGAGAATGTTGTTCTAAACTTTAGACACACACGTAATTTATTAAACAGGGGAAACAAAAAACAAAAATCTGGCTAGACAATGTTGTTCTAAACTTTAGACACACACGTAATTTATTAAACAGGGGAAACAAAAAACAAAAATCTGGCTTGACAATGTTGTTCTAAACTTTAGACACACACGTAATTTATTAAACAGGGGAAACAAAAAACAAAAATCTGGTTTGACAATGTTGTTCTAAACTTTAGACACACACGTAATTTATTAAACAGGGGAAACAAAAAACAAAAATCTGGCTTGACAATGTTGTTCTAAACTTTAGAAACACACGTAATTTATTAAACAGGGGAAACAAAAAACAAAAATCTGGCTAGACAATGTTGTTCTAAACTTTAGACACACACGTAATTTATTAAACAGGGGAAACAAAAAACAAAAATCTGGCTTGACAATGTTGTTCTAAACTTTAGAAACACACGTAATTTATTAAACAGGGGAAACAAAAAACAAAAATCTGGCTTGACAATGTTGTTCTAAACTTTAGACACACACGTAATTTATTAAACAGGGGAAACAAAAAACAAAAATCTGGCTTGACAATGTTGTTCTAAACATTAGACACACACGTAATTTATTAAACAGGGGAAACAAAAAACAAAAATCTGGCTTGACAATGTTGTTCTAAACTTTAGACACACACGTAATTTATTAAACAGGGGAAACAAAAAACAAAAATCTGGCTTGACAATGTTGTTCTAAACTTTAGACACACACGTAATTTATTAAACAGGGGAAACAAAAAACAAAAATCTGGCTTGACAATGTTGTTCTAAACTTTAGACACACACGTAATTTATTAAACAGGGGAAACAAAAAACAAAAATCTGGCTAGACAATGTTGTTCTAAACTTTAGACACACACGTAATTTATTAAACAGGGGAAACAAAAAACAAAAATCTGGCTTGACAATGTTGTTCTAAACTTTAGACACACACGTAATTTATTTAACAGGGGAAACAAAAAACAAAAATCTGGCTTGACAATGTTGTTCTAAACTTTAGATACACACGTAATTTATTAAACAGGGGAAACAAACAACAAAAATCTGGCTAGACAATTTTGTTCTAAACTTTAGACACACACGTAATTTATTAAACAGGGGAAACAAAAAACAAAAATCTGGCTTGACAATGTTGTTCTAAACTTTAGACACACACGTAATTTATTAAACAGGGGAAACAAAAAACAAAAATCTGGCTTGACAATGTTGTTCTAAACTTTAGACACACACGTAATTTATTAAACAGGGGAAACAAAAAACAAAAATCTGGCTTGACAATGTTGTTCTAAACTTTAGAAACACACGTAATTTATTAAACAGGGGAAACAAAAAACAAAAATCTGGCTAGACAATGTTGTTCTAAACTTTAGACACACACGTAATTTATTAAACAGGGGAAACAAAAAACAAAAATCTGGCTTGACAATGTTGTTCTAAACTTTAGACACACACGTAATTTATTAAACAGGGGAAACAAAAAACAAAAATCTGGCTAGACAATGTTGTTCTAAACTTTAGACACACACGTAATTTATTAAACAGGGGAAACAAAAAACAAAAATCTGGCTTGACAATGTTGTTCTAAACTTTAGAAACACACGTAATTTATTAAACAGGGGAAACAAAAAACAAAAATCTGGCTTGACAATGTTGTTCTAAACTTTAGACACACACGTAATTTATTAAACAGGGGAAACAAAAAACAAAAATCTGGCTTGACAATGTTGTTCTAAACATTAGACACACACGTAATTTATTAAACAGGGGAAACAAAAAACAAAAATCTGGCTTGACAATGTTGTTCTAAACTTTAGACACACACGTAATTTATTAAACAGGGGAAACAAAAAACAAAAATCTGGCTTGACAATGTTGTTCTAAACTTTAGACACACACGTAATTTATTAAACAGGGGAAACAAAAAACAAAAATCTGGCTTGACAATGTTGTTCTAAACTTTAGACACACACGTAATTTATTAAACAGGGGAAACAAAAAACAAAAATCTGGCTAGACAATGTTGTTCTAAACTTTAGACACACACGTAATTTATTAAACAGGGGAAACAAAAAACAAAAATCTGGCTTGACAATGTTGTTCTAAACTTTAGACACACACGTAATTTATTTAACAGGGGAAACAAAAAACAAAAATCTGGCTTGACAATGTTGTTCTAAACTTTAGATACACACGTAATTTATTAAACAGGGGAAACAAAAAACAAAAATCTGGCTAGACAATTTTGTTCTAAACTTTAGACACACACGTAATTTATTAAACAGGGGAAACAAAAAACAAAAATCTGGCTTGACAATGTTGTTCTAAACTTTAGACACACACGTAATTTATTAAACAGGGGAAACAAAAAACAAAAATCTGGCTAGACAATGTTGTTCTTAATTAGCTTTCATTAAAAAAAAAAAAAAAAAAGAATTGAAATCGGTTGAGATTTTGAGGCTGTAGCGTTTTTTGAAACATCGTTTGGCCCCACTGTGCGGCACACTATGAAGATTTGTTGTAACTACTTTGCTCCGGCCTCCTGATTTTCCCCTTTGTTGGTATTAAATTAAACACTAGATTTAGATTACCGACATTTCCTAACATAGTCTCATTATATAATTTGTATTAAACAAAAATGAAAATGTAAGTCTCAATGTTTCAGGCCAACTCCCAGCCATATTCCATCCGACTCGGATCAGCACCTCCAAGAGGCCAAATCGACGGGTGTCCTCTTCACCGAGATGTGTGGCCTCATGGAACGGCCTCAGAAGAAGAGAGGATTCCTCAAGAGGATCTTCAAGAGGAAGAAGAAAAAAACTGAGGAACTCGACGATAGATGCTGAATACATCCGCAAGACATTCTTCAAAAACCACACCCCCAACTTATTTAAATTAACATTTCTACTTCGATTATCCATAAAATCCAAATTTTCAAGTAAACAAATAAATTTCAACCATATTGTTTTGAAGTTTGATTTCAAAACTCAAATTTTACGCCCTTTGCTATTTACAAAAACAATCGATACCTTTCCTGTTTATTATAAGACGGTGCCTCTTTTAGCGTGGTTCATCCTTCCCTACTGGCTCAAAAATGGTCCGATTTTCATGAAATTTGGTACAAAAATCTAATTTGAAAGGTCGAGGTTGTGAACCAGCAGAATCCACAACCGGAAGATGGTTTTTGGTGCAAAATCCGCGCAAAAAAATATCGTAACGCTGTTTTTATGAACAGTGGACAAAAATATTTGTAAGTCATTTTCGTTTTGGGTACTTAGAATAGTGTATTCGAGATAAATATGCTTTAGCGGTGACTAAACTGGAAAACCGTTACAAAAAAGTGTCGGCTTGCGTTCGAGCATGCGCAGTGGCGTTCGCGCATGCGCAGTGGCCATGTACAAAAAAGAAGACTGTATATTATAAAGTACATTACATAGGTTTATCGGCTGGACTCACAAGAAGGTGTCCGCTAACGTGCGCGCATGCGTGGTGGCCATGTACGATCAAGAAGACTATATGTTATAAAGCGCTTTACATAGGTTTGTAGGGTTGACCTAGGCGATCCAAAAAGGTGCCACAAAGATGTGTCCGCTGGCGTTCGCGCATGCGCAATGGCCATGTACGAAAAAGAAGGCTGTATGTTATAGAGTAAATTACATAGGTTTGTCGGGTGGAGCTAAGCGGTTTTTTTTTGTTTTTTTTAGAGTTTTTAAAGAAACAGTTGGGATTCGAGCCCACTACCTCAGCGTACAATTAAGACGTTTACTAATGGAATACTTAAAACAGACACGTGACTCCAAGTCACGACTTAACCACGAGACCTGTCCTAGATCCCGCCACCTTCCTGGCCGTCCTAGACCAGTCCTTGATAGCAGGCCTTGATAAGACACCTCCTGATATCAGGCCTTGATAGAAAGGGCTATCCTTCCAAAGAGGACATACTTCCTATCTTCTAATTGCAGAGTGTAGCAGATGCCAGCCAGCCACCTGCTTTGTGTAACAGCCACCTGCTCCTCCGAGACTCTCTTTAAAGGTACAGAATCCATGAGGTTTGTTTTCCTTTTTTACACAGTCCTTACCCGCATCCTTACACACCGTCATGTGGTATCAAGGCCGAGGTATAAAGGGGAACCTATTAGGATGTAGCAGCAGTTCGTCATGTTTCGCAATTTATTGTAAATTGTCCGTATCCTGCCTAATTACCGCACTCTAAGCCCTAAATAACGCACAATTAAATAGTTATTTTTTACTTACAATTTCTCGCCAATTATTTCCTAGAAGGGTTGTAACATCTCATAATTAGGCCATGGCGTACAGACGGGCGTCCAAATACTTCATGTGCAATCTCAAAGAGGGAGAAGACTCTGCATTGCTAGATGTCCGAGAATTAAATAGTTTAGCAATTTTCTTGGCAAAGTGTCACACATGACCCCGTGACTTTAGCAATGTTTTCATACAGTCCGAGAGCCAGAAAACGTACGTTTCATGCACCCTGAAATTTTGCTATAATGTACCTCTTGGGTAGATAAGAAGGTAAGTATGTGTTTCCTGGACATATCTTGGAACACCACGTACTGCGCATAGGGGAAAGGTGCGAATAAAACATATCCCAAAAATAGAGTTTTATTCAGAAGTCAACTATCTTTAATGTAAAATTAACACAATTTTACAATGAATAATAAATATAGCAGACACTTTTAAGGGGTATAACACGTAAAAAAACTTAATTGTATTTATTCTCATATTAAATGAGTTAACGCTGCCATTTAAACTGGAACAGCTGTACAAGATCATGCGAGCAAGAACCAATGAGAGCGCAGAGAGTAACCACAACTGCGTGGTGCTCTCATTCACTCTTACGGTTACGCGCAGTGTATTACAGTCTATCATAGGCAAAATTTATTTTATAAACCTGATAAAAATTTCGATTTTTCAACTAAAGTCAAGAAATATTTCAAAATTAGAAATTATCGTTATTTAAAAAAATATGAAAAAAAAAAATAGAAACAAAAAAATTGAACATTTCATTACATTGATGCAATGAAATGTTCAATTTTTTTGTTTCTATTTTTTTTTAATAAAGATAATTTCTAATTTTGAAATGTTTCTTGACTTTAGTTGAAAAATCGAATTTTTGGCACATTTAAAAACTCTTCCTCCACATAAACACTTGGATATAATATTTGATTAGTTAAGGAAGCATAAAACCCCATAAAAAAGAAAATAGTAAAAAAAAAAAAAAAAAAGTTACAAGTTAGTATTACCCCTTAATTTACAGACCATGTATATGAAAGACACGGTAAATATCTCTTTATCAACCATCAAAACTGTATGTACCTAGCTACAGAGCTTGTACACCAGAAGGAACTTGTGTCACCCTTCCAGTCTTAATCCTAAGGCCCCTACATAGGCAAGAGTGACACATTTTCAGTTGAGTTTTGTTCTGAGTTGTGTCACATTAGAAATACTAGTGCGATATGTGTATATCATATGGAGGTAATTTTCGTAGGTAAGATGGATAATGATTTGAAGAAATTGTTCAAACTTTCTTTCATGGGTGCAAGCTCAGAGCTCTATTTTTTTGGGAAGTGCTGAAAATAAAGTGTTAATTTCGATTTTTAGTGTGCATTCTGCATGTTTATCAGTTTTTATTATTATTATTATTATTATTTATTTATTTAAAATTAAGACGTTTTAAACAGGATAGTTTTGAATTGGAAATGAGAAATGAATTTCCAGACATTTTGTAACAGTCTTAACTCAGATAGAGAATCTTTAGTTTCAGGATTTCCTGGCTTAATTTGCATCTAATCTGGTGGCTGTTTCTTGACGGCATAATCTCCGTTCAAGCGGTCATTTAATAGACGACAGCTGCTTGCTCAAAATATTGCCACACTGGACACATCTGCTCTTACACGGCATAATGAAGGACATTATACCGAAGTCTCAAGGCGTTTTAAAAACTAGAAATCGCTCTAGTCTAAACGCCGCGCCTTCCAGGTGTTCCCTGAGTCCGAGACTGGTCTAGGAAGTTATAAGAAATGAGGACAAGGGAAAATAGTGAATAGTTTCGACGAGATCCTAGAGAAGGATGTATAGAAACACCTGTCCCTCTCCTTGGGATGAGATCTTTGACCCGGGACAGGTGTACGGGGCTGAAGGCAGCTGGCTACTAACTTCACCGCTAGTCCTACCTTTGGGTCAGTTTAGAACAAGGACGCGCAGGCTGGTTGTGTTTTGGGTCAGTGCGTCTCTGGGCGAGCTGGCGAGAAATGTAAACAAACTACAAACAGGACTTTCCTATTTATTTTAGCTTGCCAGCAAATTTGTAAGATTGGGGCGTAGAAAAATAGAATTTAATAAAGGCAAAATAAAATCCGACTCGCAGGAACTGCGTCATCTTAGCGTTTTCCGTTCATATCCCTAGTGCCATTAGTAAAGCAATAGAAGCAGTTATTGATACGAGTTGATCTTTCGTGAAAAATATACAATGAAATCTCAAAAAGATTTTAAGCGCCACAACAGGAAACCTATTGTATCCTAAGCGGAAATTACTCCATCCTCTTTCTTAACATTCCCTCCTGGCAACACGTAACAACGTTTCTCATTTTCTTACCTTATTTTACTAAAATACTCATTTTACTGTTAAATGTAATTAAAAAACCAACAACCAATTAAAAAGTTAGGTAAACAGAGACAAAAAAAAACGTTCAAAAGAACAAAAATAAACAATTTCGAAGTTTTAAGCACTTATTTCTCCGCTTAAAATCGCCCTATCGAAAATAACATCAGAAACGTTTTTATAGAGAATTTAGGTAGTAAGCTTACACTTACGACGATTTCCCAACCATGTTACAGATATTTTAGAAACTTGGTATTCGTAGTGGTAATATAGAGAGAAAAGTGAGATATAAAAATGGACCTAATCGGTTCATAAGGAGGGGGGGGGGGGGGGTTTACTCCGGACCCACAATACCAATTCGCCACTACCAGCCGTGATTTTTTGTATATTTCGACGAAACTCGGTATTCGTAGTGGTAATCTACAGGTAAATATGTGTTGTAAAAATAAACTAAATCGGTTCATTCGGAGGGGGGTTTACTCCGGACCCAAATTACTAATATACTCATACTGGTCGTAATTTCTGCTGTATTGTAACGAAACGCGGTATACGTCGTGGGTAACTAATGAGAAAGAAGTGTTGTAAAAATGAGCTGAATCGGTCAATCGGAAAGGGGGGGTTTACTTTGTAATATATTTCAATAGAAAAGCCTGTCAGACATAGGTTCACAAAGCCGCCGCAAGGAGCGCTTTCTACCACTAGAGGGACTGTATCCTGTTCCTGCGTTAGATCAAAATACGATAATATGAGGTTTTTTGTATTTATTACGTAGTGTAGTACGTACAATGTGTAAACATAACTCTGGAAGCAAATTAATAATTGATCAGTTACTCATTAAAAAATTAAAAGAGAACTATTCATGTTTTTATTTTATTTATGTAAGATATTTTAAGCAAATTGTTCTGGAAAGCAGTCTACACTACTCAAATTCTGAGGAAAGTGCTTAGTTATGCAGCTCCTGCGTGACGGACTTTTTTTCACAGAGAATGAACATCGGGGTATTTACAGGTTGTCAATTCTTTTATATCGCCACCGATTGTTGGTTGTTTTGGATAGAGTTTTCATTAATTATGAGTGGAGTAGGTGGAGTGAGTAATTTACACTTCGATACTTGTTGTCTGTCATTCCATACTGTTTTATTGAGCAATACTTAAACAGTATCCTGACAATAAATATCCATATTGTTTGGCTTTGGAGGCCAAGGGGTACAAGTGATGCATGTTATAATTATAAATTGATAATAGACATTAATAATTAGTTTTTTTTTTTTAAACTATATTACTGAAATTTCAATTGATGCATTGTAGAAACATTATACAGACTTACAATTGTCAGGGAATTTACAAAAACGATTTAACTTTAAACAGTAATATCTCAAAATTATTATAACGTCACTTGTATCCCTTGGCTTCTCAACCCATCATATATGCAATGCAGACTTTACTGTAAAACATCTACTTACGGAGTGCAGAAGACGACAAACCTAAATATCCCACATGACATTTACTAATTGTTGAGGGACAGCAGCCAATACATAAACACAATACTTCCTTACTTGCAGGACACCAAACTATACCATCTTATTTGAAGACATCTGCTGAATAACCATTGGCTTTCAGGAATATTACGGACATTCCTATACCGCAATACTTCCTTACTTGCAGGACACTAAACTATACCATCTTATTTGAAGACATCTGCTGAATAAACATTGGCTTTCAGGAATATTACGGACATTCCTATACCACAATACTTCCTTACTGGCAGGACACCAAACTATACCAACTTATTTGAAGACATCTGCTGAATAACCATTGGCTTTCAGGAATATTACGGACATTCCTATACCACAATACTTCCTTACTTGCAGGACACTAAACTATACCATCTTATTTGAAGACATCTGCTGAATAACCATTGGCTTTCAGGAATATTACGGACATTCCTATATCACAATACTTCCTTACTTGCAGGACACTAAACTATACCATCTTATTTGAAGACATCTGCTGAATGACCATTGGCTTTCAGGAATATTACGGACATTCCTATACCACAATACTTCCTTACTTGCAGGACACTAAACTATACCATCTTATTTGAAGACATCTGCTGAATAACCATTGGCTTTCAGGAATATTACGGACATTCCTATACCACAATACATCCTTACTTGCAGGACACCAAACTATACATTCGCATTTGAAGACATCTGCTGAATGACCATTGGCTTTCAGGAATATTACGGACATTCCTATACCACAATACTTCCTTACTTGCAGGACACCAAACTATACCATCTTATTTGAAGACATCTGCTGAATGACCATTGGCTTTCAGGAATATTACGGACATTCCTATACCACAATACTTCCTTACTTGCAGGACACCAAACTATACCATCTTATTTGAAGACATCTGCTGAATAACCATTGGCTTTCAGGAATATTACGGACATTCCTATACCACAATACTTCCTTACTTGCAGGACACTAAACTATACCATCTTATTTGAAGACATCTGCTGAATGACCATTGGCTTTCAGGAATATTACGGACATTCCTATACCACAATACTTCCTTACTTGCAGGACACCAAACTATGCATTCGCATTTGAAGACATCTGCTGAATGACCATTGGCTTTCAGGAATATTACGGACATTCCTATACCACAATACTTCCTTACTTGCAGGACACCAAACTATACATTCGCATTTGAAGACATCTGCTGAATGACCATTGGCTTTCAGGAATATTACGGACATTCCTATACCACAATACTTCCTTACTTGCAGGACACCAAACTATACATTCGCATTTGAAGACATCTGCTGAATGACCATTGGCTTTCAGGAATATTACGGACATTCCTATATCACAATACTTCCTTACTTGCAGGACACCAAACTATACATTCGCATTTGAAGACATCTGCTGAATAACCATTGGCTTTCAGGAATATTACGGACATTCCTATATCACAATACTTCCTTACTTGCAGGACACCAAACTATACCATCTTATTTGAAGACATCTGCTGAATAACCATTGGCTTTCAGGAATATTACGGACATTCCTATATCACAATACTTCCTTACTTGCAGGACACCAAACTATACCATCTTATTTGAAGACATCTGCTGAATAACCATTGGCTTTCAGGAATATTACGGACATTCCTATATCACAATACTTCCTTACTTGCAGGACACCAAACTATACATTCGCATTTGAAGACATCTGCTGAATAACCATTGGCTTTCAGGAATATTACGGACATTCCTATACCACAATACTTCCTTACTTGCAGGACACCAAACTATGCATTCGCATTTGAAGACATCTGCTGAATGACCATTGGCTTTCAGGAATATTACGGACATTCCTATACCACAATACTTCCTTACTTGCAGGACACCAAACTATACATTCGCATTTGAAGACATCTGCTGAATGACCATTGGCTTTCAGGAATATTACGGACATTCCTATACCACAATACTTCCTTACTTGCAGGACACCAAACTATACATTCGCATTTGAAGACATCTGCTGAATGACCATTGGCTTTCAGGAATATTACGGACATTCCTATATCACAATACTTCCTTACTTGCAGGACACCAAACTATACATTCGCATTTGAAGACATCTGCTGAATAACCATTGGCTTTCAGGAATATTACGGACATTCCTATATCACAATACTTCCTTACTTGCAGGACACCAAACTATACATTCGCATTTGAAGACATCTGCTGAATAACCATTGGCTTTCAGGAATATTACGGACATTCCTATATCACAATACTTCCTTACTTGCAGGACACCAAACTATACCATCTTATTTGAAGACATCTGCTGAATAACCATTGGCTTTCAGGAATATTACGGACATTCCTATACCGCAATACTTCCTTACTTGCAGGACACTAAACTATACCATCTTATTTGAAGACATCTGCTGAATAAACATTGGCTTTCAGGAATATTACGGACATTCCTATACCACAATACTTCCTTACTGGCAGGACACCAAACTATACCAACTTATTTGAAGACATCTGCTGAATAACCATTGGCTTTCAGGAATATTACGGACATTCCTATATCACAATACTTCCTTACTTGCAGGACACCAAACTATACATTCGCATTTGAAGACATCTGCTGAATAACCATTGGCTTTCAGGAATATTACGGACATTCCTATATCACAATACTTCCTTACTTGCAGGACACCAAACTATACCATCTTATTTGAAGACATCTGCTGAATAACCATTGGCTTTCAGGAATATTACGGACATTCCTATATCACAATACTTCCTTACTTGCAGGACACCAAACTATACATTCGCATTTGAAGACATCTGCTGAATAACCATTGGCTTTCAGGAATATTACGGACATTCCTATATCACAATACTTCCTTACTTGCAGGACACCAAACTATACCATCTTATTTGAAGACATCTGCTGAATAACCATTGGCTTTCAGGAATATTACGGACATTCCTATACCGCAATACTTCCTTACTTGCAGGACACTAAACTATACCATCTTATTTGAAGACATCTGCTGAATAAACATTGGCTTTCAGGAATATTACGGACATTCCTATACCACAATACTTCCTTACTGGCAGGACACCAAACTATACCAACTTATTTGAAGACATCTGCTGAATAACCATTGGCTTTCAGGAATATTACGGACATTCCTATACCACAATACTTCCTTACTTGCAGGACACTAAACTATACCATCTTATTTGAAGACATCTGCTGAATAACCATTGGCTTTCAGGAATATTACGGACATTCCTATATCACAATACTTCCTTACTTGCAGGACACTAAACTATACCATCTTATTTGAAGACATCTGCTGAATGACCATTGGCTTTCAGGAATATTACGGACATTCCTATACCACAATACTTCCTTACTTGCAGGACACTAAACTATACCATCTTATTTGAAGACATCTGCTGAATAACCATTGGCTTTCAGGAATATTACGGACATTCCTATACCACAATACATCCTTACTTGCAGGACACCAAACTATACATTCGCATTTGAAGACATCTGCTGAATGACCATTGGCTTTCAGGAATATTACGGACATTCCTATACCACAATACTTCCTTACTTGCAGGACACCAAACTATACCATCTTATTTGAAGACATCTGCTGAATGACCATTGGCTTTCAGGAATATTACGGACATTCCTATACCACAATACTTCCTTACTTGCAGGACACCAAACTATACCATCTTATTTGAAGACATCTGCTGAATAACCATTGGCTTTCAGGAATATTACGGACATTCCTATACCACAATACTTCCTTACTTGCAGGACACTAAACTATACCATCTTATTTGAAGACATCTGCTGAATGACCATTGGCTTTCAGGAATATTACGGACATTCCTATACCACAATACTTCCTTACTTGCAGGACACCAAACTATGCATTCGCATTTGAAGACATCTGCTGAATGACCATTGGCTTTCAGGAATATTACGGACATTCCTATACCACAATACTTCCTTACTTGCAGGACACCAAACTATACATTCGCATTTGAAGACATCTGCTGAATGACCATTGGCTTTCAGGAATATTACGGACATTCCTATACCACAATACTTCCTTACTTGCAGGACACCAAACTATACATTCGCATTTGAAGACATCTGCTGAATGACCATTGGCTTTCAGGAATATTACGGACATTCCTATATCACAATACTTCCTTACTTGCAGGACACCAAACTATACATTCGCATTTGAAGACATCTGCTGAATAACCATTGGCTTTCAGGAATATTACGGACATTCCTATATCACAATACTTCCTTACTTGCAGGACACCAAACTATACCATCTTATTTGAAGACATCTGCTGAATAACCATTGGCTTTCAGGAATATTACGGACATTCCTATATCACAATACTTCCTTACTTGCAGGACACCAAACTATACCATCTTATTTGAAGACATCTGCTGAATAACCATTGGCTTTCAGGAATATTACGGACATTCCTATATCACAATACTTCCTTACTTGCAGGACACCAAACTATACATTCGCATTTGAAGACATCTGCTGAATAACCATTGGCTTTCAGGAATATTACGGACATTCCTATACCACAATACTTCCTTACTTGCAGGACACCAAACTATGCATTCGCATTTGAAGACATCTGCTGAATGACCATTGGCTTTCAGGAATATTACGGACATTCCTATACCACAATACTTCCTTACTTGCAGGACACCAAACTATACATTCGCATTTGAAGACATCTGCTGAATGACCATTGGCTTTCAGGAATATTACGGACATTCCTATACCACAATACTTCCTTACTTGCAGGACACCAAACTATACATTCGCATTTGAAGACATCTGCTGAATGACCATTGGCTTTCAGGAATATTACGGACATTCCTATATCACAATACTTCCTTACTTGCAGGACACCAAACTATACATTCGCATTTGAAGACATCTGCTGAATAACCATTGGCTTTCAGGAATATTACGGACATTCCTATATCACAATACTTCCTTACTTGCAGGACACCAAACTATACATTCGCATTTGAAGACATCTGCTGAATAACCATTGGCTTTCAGGAATATTACGGACATTCCTATATCACAATACTTCCTTACTTGCAGGACACCAAACTATACCATCTTATTTGAAGACATCTGCTGAATAACCATTGGCTTTCAGGAATATTACGGACATTCCTATACCGCAATACTTCCTTACTTGCAGGACACTAAACTATACCATCTTATTTGAAGACATCTGCTGAATAAACATTGGCTTTCAGGAATATTACGGACATTCCTATACCACAATACTTCCTTACTGGCAGGACACCAAACTATACCAACTTATTTGAAGACATCTGCTGAATAACCATTGGCTTTCAGGAATATTACGGACATTCCTATATCACAATACTTCCTTACTTGCAGGACACCAAACTATACATTCGCATTTGAAGACATCTGCTGAATAACCATTGGCTTTCAGGAATATTACGGACATTCCTATATCACAATACTTCCTTACTTGCAGGACACCAAACTATACCATCTTATTTGAAGACATCTGCTGAATAACCATTGGCTTTCAGGAATATTACGGACATTCCTATATCACAATACTTCCTTACTTGCAGGACACCAAACTATACATTCGCATTTGAAGACATCTGCTGAATAACCATTGGCTTTCAGGAATATTACGGACATTCCTATATCACAATACTTCCTTACTTGCAGGACACCAAACTATACCATCTTATTTGAAGACATCTGCTGAATAACCATTGGCTTTCAGGAATATTACGGACATTCCTATACCGCAATACTTCCTTACTTGCAGGACACTAAACTATACCATCTTATTTGAAGACATCTGCTGAATAAACATTGGCTTTCAGGAATATTACGGACATTCCTATACCACAATACTTCCTTACTGGCAGGACACCAAACTATACCAACTTATTTGAAGACATCTGCTGAATAACCATTGGCTTTCAGGAATATTACGGACATTCCTATACCACAATACTTCCTTACTTGCAGGACACTAAACTATACCATCTTATTTGAAGACATCTGCTGAATAACCATTGGCTTTCAGGAATATTACGGACATTCCTATATCACAATACTTCCTTACTTGCAGGACACTAAACTATACCATCTTATTTGAAGACATCTGCTGAATGACCATTGGCTTTCAGGAATATTACGGACATTCCTATACCACAATACTTCCTTACTTGCAGGACACTAAACTATACCATCTTATTTGAAGACATCTGCTGAATAACCATTGGCTTTCAGGAATATTACGGACATTCCTATACCACAATACATCCTTACTTGCAGGACACCAAACTATACATTCGCATTTGAAGACATCTGCTGAATGACCATTGGCTTTCAGGAATATTACGGACATTCCTATACCACAATACTTCCTTACTTGCAGGACACCAAACTATACCATCTTATTTGAAGACATCTGCTGAATGACCATTGGCTTTCAGGAATATTACGGACATTCCTATACCACAATACTTCCTTACTTGCAGGACACCAAACTATACCATCTTATTTGAAGACATCTGCTGAATAACCATTGGCTTTCAGGAATATTACGGACATTCCTATACCACAATACTTCCTTACTTGCAGGACACTAAACTATACCATCTTATTTGAAGACATCTGCTGAATGACCATTGGCTTTCAGGAATATTACGGACATTCCTATACCACAATACTTCCTTACTTGCAGGACACCAAACTATGCATTCGCATTTGAAGACATCTGCTGAATGACCATTGGCTTTCAGGAATATTACGGACATTCCTATACCACAATACTTCCTTACTTGCAGGACACCAAACTATACATTCGCATTTGAAGACATCTGCTGAATGACCATTGGCTTTCAGGAATATTACGGACATTCCTATACCACAATACTTCCTTACTTGCAGGACACCAAACTATACATTCGCATTTGAAGACATCTGCTGAATGACCATTGGCTTTCAGGAATATTACGGACATTCCTATATCACAATACTTCCTTACTTGCAGGACACCAAACTATACATTCGCATTTGAAGACATCTGCTGAATAACCATTGGCTTTCAGGAATATTACGGACATTCCTATATCACAATACTTCCTTACTTGCAGGACACCAAACTATACCATCTTATTTGAAGACATCTGCTGAATAACCATTGGCTTTCAGGAATATTACGGACATTCCTATATCACAATACTTCCTTACTTGCAGGACACCAAACTATACCATCTTATTTGAAGACATCTGCTGAATAACCATTGGCTTTCAGGAATATTACGGACATTCCTATATCACAATACTTCCTTACTTGCAGGACACCAAACTATACATTCGCATTTGAAGACATCTGCTGAATAACCATTGGCTTTCAGGAATATTACGGACATTCCTATACCACAATACTTCCTTACTTGCAGGACACCAAACTATGCATTCGCATTTGAAGACATCTGCTGAATGACCATTGGCTTTCAGGAATATTACGGACATTCCTATACCACAATACTTCCTTACTTGCAGGACACCAAACTATACATTCGCATTTGAAGACATCTGCTGAATGACCATTGGCTTTCAGGAATATTACGGACATTCCTATACCACAATACTTCCTTACTTGCAGGACACCAAACTATACATTCGCATTTGAAGACATCTGCTGAATGACCATTGGCTTTCAGGAATATTACGGACATTCCTATATCACAATACTTCCTTACTTGCAGGACACCAAACTATACATTCGCATTTGAAGACATCTGCTGAATAACCATTGGCTTTCAGGAATATTACGGACATTCCTATATCACAATACTTCCTTACTTGCAGGACACCAAACTATACATTCGCATTTGAAGACATCTGCTGAATAACCATTGGCTTTCAGGAATATTACGGACATTCCTATATCACAATACTTCCTTACTTGCAGGACACCAAACTATACCATCTTATTTGAAGACATCTGCTGAATAACCATTGGCTTTCAGGAATATTACGGACATTCCTATACCGCAATACTTCCTTACTTGCAGGACACTAAACTATACCATCTTATTTGAAGACATCTGCTGAATAAACATTGGCTTTCAGGAATATTACGGACATTCCTATACCACAATACTTCCTTACTGGCAGGACACCAAACTATACCAACTTATTTGAAGACATCTGCTGAATAACCATTGGCTTTCAGGAATATTACGGACATTCCTATATCACAATACTTCCTTACTTGCAGGACACCAAACTATACATTCGCATTTGAAGACATCTGCTGAATAACCATTGGCTTTCAGGAATATTACGGACATTCCTATATCACAATACTTCCTTACTTGCAGGACACCAAACTATACCATCTTATTTGAAGACATCTGCTGAATAACCATTGGCTTTCAGGAATATTACGGACATTCCTATATCACAATACTTCCTTACTTGCAGGACACCAAACTATACATTCGCATTTGAAGACATCTGCTGAATAACCATTGGCTTTCAGGAATATTACGGACATTCCTATATCACAATACTTCCTTACTTGCAGGACACCAAACTATACATTCGCATTTGAAGACATCTGCTGAATGACCTTTGGCTTTCAGGAATATTACGGACATTCCTTCACCACAATACTTCCTTACTTGCAGGACACCAAACTATACATTCGCATTTGAAGACATCTGCTGAATAACCATTGGCTTTCAGGAATATTACGGACATTCCTATATCACAATACTTCCTTACTTGCAGGACACCAAACTATACATTCGCATTTGAAGACATCTGCTGAATGACCATTGGCTTTCAGGAATATTACGGACATTCCTATATCACAATACTTCCTTACTTGCAGGACACCAAACTATACCATCTTATTTGAAGACATCTGCTGAATAACCATTGGCTTTCAGGAATATTACGGACATTCCTATATCACAATACTTCCTTACTTGCAGGACACCAAACTATACATTCGCATTTGAAGACATCTGCTGAATGACCATTGGCTTTTAGGAATATTACGGACATTCCTACACCACAAAACTTCCTTACTTGCAGGACACCAAACTATGCATTCGCATTTGAAGACATCTGCTGAATAACCAGAGGCTTCCAGGCGTATAACAGACATTTCCAAACCTCTGGTTATGGAAATAATTGAATTAAATACCCATCTTAATGCTGGTTCATTAGACCATACAGGTACTACCTTGAAGGATTAAAATCGCAGTAGTTGTGAATCACTTATAAGTAGAAAATTATGTATTACTTATCAGTATTTTCTTTAAGATGATGTTTTGCTTATCAGTAGGGAACGTATGTTTATGTAAAATGAAATTCAAGATACGTACATTTATATTTACCGATTTATAACGATATATGTGATAAAAAATTGAAAATATTTAGTAAACAAATACCTTAAACACTATACAATATTGAAAAGAAAAGCATAAATTGTGAAAAGCATAGGACCTCTGTTATTATAAATGGAAAGAACAAAAGTTTAAAATGTATAGAACAAAATGACTAAAATTCTATAACACATTGAAATATAAAGCATAAATAAAAATTAGAAACTCATTATAAAAGGGGGAAAATTTGAAAATGTCTACTGATGAAGATTATTTTGGAAAATTGTTTTCAACAACATGGATTCTTAAATTGTCAAACGTGAAATGACGCCAGTCTGACCTGAGTATACTTTTGAAGCAACTGAATAATCTTTCACCATCTACTGAAGTGACTGGTGTGTATTTGAAAACTCCAATCTCATGGGATTCAACTAAACTCTTAAACATCTACTTGCTGTTTTGCCGCTGTGGATGTCAACAATAATCCGGATATCTTTCCACCCAGGGTTTTATCTAGTCTTTTAACTTGCTTTTTAATTTATTCCAGTATCTCATTTTAAAACCTGAATTTTCTCTATTACTCCTTGTATGATTCCAATGCTATCCACTAACAACATGCCTTTTGTAGTCTTGATATAGTAGACAGCCAACTTTGCTTCTTGCAATTAGAAAAGTCAAAGTTTCCTAGACACAATGGATAAACAATTATTTTATTTCTCGGTTTCCCCTTTATTTCTTCAATTACAAAAAAAAAAAATATATCAAAATATGTCGTAAGAATATTATTTATGGCAGAATATGTAAATTTACGGAGTACAAAATATGTAACATGAAAAAGCTGTTAAAATGCTTTAAAATCACCTAAAACGTACAGAATTATATCAACACTTACCATTTACGAATCAGAAAAAAATATGTAAATACAACAACATCCGTTCCCTACTTATCAGTATTTTCAACAAAATGATGTTCGCGTCATACCAGTATCTCATGACAGGACTTAACAAACCAATTTCTCATATATGCAAAACAGACTTTACAGTAAATCTTCTACTTACGGAATTCAGAAGTCGATACAAACTAAATATTCCACATGGCATGAACGAATTGTTGTGGGACAGCAGCCAGTACATAAACACAATATTCTCTTATTTACAGCTAAACTATACAATATCATTTGAAGACATTGCTGAATAATCAGTGGCTTTCAGGCAAACCATGGGCGTCTATAAAGGGGGGCTTCAGCCCCCCCCCCCCGAAATTTTGATTTGATCGGTAAAAATGTGTCATAAATCCACTAAAAATAACTTAAATAAGATCACTTAGTTCAGAAAAAATATTTTATTTTGGGTGTAATAGCGTTTTAGTTGGCTAAAACTATTCCAAGTTCTAGATTATTAGTATTCTATACCCCCCTAAATGCTCCCAGCCCCCCACTCCAGCCGAAACTATTTCCTATATACGCCCATGTTACAGACATTTCTTAAGCTCTGCTTATGGAAATAATTTAATCAAATATTTATCTCTGAAGGGGTGAAATCACCGTTGTAGCGAATTACTTATAAATAAATAAATACAAAATTATGTATTACTTATCAGAATTTTCTTGAATATGATGTTTTGATTATCAGTATTTTGCTGACATTATACTCGTTTCTATATTTTTCTCAGATTCCCCTGACATTTGTTTAATATTTTTTGACATAGATCAAAACATGAAGCTTTAGTGGTGTTGTATATTGATATTGTCAAGGTAATTGTACCAGGAAGACCTAGAACTCTAAGAAGGTATCCACGCTAACCGCAAAGTCTAGTTCACGGATCCTCCTCATACATCCTTCGCCACTTCAACAACAGACCGTTGTAGAAACCAATCCGGATCTCCGACGTCAACAATCAAAACCTCCTGTTTACGGTCCGGATTGAAGGATTGCACAAGAAGTAGACAATGCAATCCCTGCGGCGGGAATAACGGTCTGACAAGAAGACGCCTTAGGGCACGGGCCGAGCACGCGCAATCTTCTCGGGGGGGGGGGGGGGGGGGAGGCGAAGGGTAAGAGGGAACAAAGATGGCGAAGGAGGGACAGATGCAACCCCGAAAAGCGAGCCTTGAAAAAATGACCATCTGCCCTTCTGAGGTACAATGCTTGGACCCATTCAGGGTCCGGATTACCCCACCCCCTTCATTCCACAACAATGGCTTTCTTATTCTCGCCCAAAGCTTCTCCCTAGTTTTTTTTTTCTTAATAGGACTTAGCAGGTTTTTAGAAGGTCCCCCCTTCTTGCAGCGTACTGGTCCGAGATTTGGCCCAGCTAGATGGATGGGTGCACCTGGGTGTCGGGGTGAATAGAGAACCTTCACATTATACAAGAAGGTCGCTAAAGCATCCACAAAGGAATTAGGACAAGAAATCAGTGGTGAAAGCAATTCTTAGAGTAAATTAGATCATAAAAATCCTAAACTATTCCAGATCAATATTTTATATTGAACCAAAATATATCTAATTAATGTTATAGAAATAATACAGACTACCTAGACAACAACCCAGACACATTTAGCAACTGGATACCATGAAGTCAAGATGTGGACGGAACAAGTTCAATTCATTTCAGACATGCACAACTCCTCATTCAAATTAGAGATCTCAAACTGTAGAGGCATAACGTGACCGATTTTTGGAAAATAATTTTATATTCCAGTTTGGTCAAATCGATCAAAAGGTGTAAATTTGTATAAGGACCAAACATACAGACAGACAGCTGATAGAGGTTTTTCACCTAGCGTACGAGACTCCCCGGATCAAGACCTAACTGTATGCCAAGTTTGGTCAAAGTCGGTCAAACGGTGTGGATTTGTATCTGGAACAATCAGACAGACAGATATACTCGTGATTTTTATATAAATAGATAAAACGTCGGCCTTTCTCGTCTGCACTTCCTGAAAGCGTCATAGGTTCACCATCATAACCACATTACCCCTGCAATGAACGATTAAAGAAACAAGTTACATCAGTATTTTTATTTTTTTTTATTTTTTTTTTATTTTTTTAAAGTTAGGTCTAGACTAGACCTAACTCTGACTAGACCGTCTAGTCAGAGTTCGGTCGTGTGGTTAATAAAACTACATTGTTAAGATAGAAGATTTGTAATATTTTTGCCACCGTTTCAGGTTGAGACGTTCTATCGTTCCTGTTTATTTTTCATATTTCGGACGATCAATCAGTTTTGTTATTTTTATTTCATTTTTTAGCGCGGTCCCTCCCTCCCCCCGTAAACCCGCTTATGTGGTTGGCCTCATTTCACAATGCCGAAGTTCAGAACCCATAGATCACGAAAATAAGGGTGGTTCAAATTTGTATTTATAAGTGTGTATATATGTGTATATATATATATATATATATATATATATATATATATATATATATATATATATATATATATGTCACTCTGGTTTCGTTTGGAGGTTAGGAAGTATTAAAAAAAAAAGAAAGTTTAATAATGGACATGAAAAGTTTTAGGATTTTCGAATATTTTCTAAAATATCTCGAAAACGGTTAGGAAATCGTGGTAAATGGAAGTAGACCATTCGAATGCTTACTAAATTCTCTACGAAAATTGTTCAGATGTCATTTTCGATGGGGTGATGTCAATCCAAGAAATAAGTGCATAAAACTTTTCAATTCTTAGTTCTGTTCATTTCAACGGGTTATATTCTTTGTTTACCTAACTTTTTAAGTGGTTGTTGTTTTGTTTTTTTATTGCATTTAACAGTAAATTGAGTATTTCAGTAAAACAAGGTAAGAAAATGAGAAAGATTGTTTTAGATTTTCCAAATGTGAATGTTAAGAAAGAGGATGGAGTAATTTCCGTTTAGGATACAATGGGTTCCTGTTGTCGCCCTTAAATTCTTGTATTTTTTCGCTTTCAGATAGTATACTTTTTTTTCCACCAAAGATCAAAACCTACCAATAACTACTTCTATGACACAGTTCATGTGAGTCGGATTTTATTTGGTCTTTATTAAATTATATTTTTGTATGTCTCTTACGAATTTTCACTTTTAACGAAAAGCCGAGACTTGACCCGTTAATATTTTCCAAATTCCCGACCTATTTCATCCATATTATTTGATGTTATTGTTGGAGACATCCCAGACTCCACACAGATCTGCCTTCCCGAAGTAAACACCGAAGAGCTCAGCGAGTCCCTAACTTCCTTAAGAAAAACATATCTGGTTAGTCTTGGTTTGGTGATCTTCTCGCCGCAAACCGCAAACCTCTTCTGCCTCCATCTTTTCTTGGGGCATTTCCTCCATCGGTAACACCACGCAACGTATCGTAAACACTTTGTTGACAACTTTTCAAAATATTGTTTTGGGACAATGTCATCCGAAAGCAAACAGTAGTTCATGTATTAGCCGGCAGTCTATTTAGCGACACCTCAGTTTTGAGGAACAAAAAACGATGATTTTTAATCTCTCTCTCTCTCTCTCTCTCTCTCTCTCTCTCTCTATATATATATATATATATATATATATATATATATATATATATATATATATATATATATATATATGTATGTATAAAATTCAGCTGTTTGTCTGTTTTTTCCTTAAACAAATACAAATACAAAGTGTGTGAAACATTTGGCATTGCAAATAGTCTAATTGTATAAGTTGCGTACGCCGTGAAGACAGGATGAAGACAATGCTTAATCTTAAGGGACTGATAAAGAAAACCTTCAACCGAAGAATAACCTTCAGCCTGTAGAATATCTTCTACCGAAGAATAACCTTCAGCCTTCTACCGAAGAATAACCTTCAGCCTTCTACCGAAGAATAACCTTCAGCCTGTAGAATATCTTCTACCGAAGAATAACCTTCAGCCTTCTACCGAAGAATAACCTTCAGCCTGTAGAATATCTTCTACCGAAGAATAACCTTCAGCCTTCTACCGAAGAATAACCTTCAGCCTGTAGAATATCTTCTACCGAAGAATAACCTTCAGCCTTCTACCGAAGAATAACCTTCAGCCTGTAGAATATCTTCTACCGAAGAATAACCTTCAGCCTTCTACCGAAGAATAACCTTCAGCCTGTAGAATATCTTCTACCGAAGAATAACCTTCAGCCTGTAGAATATCTTCTACCGAAGAATAACCTTCAGCCTGTAGAATATCTTCTACCGAAGAATAACCTTCAGCCTGTAGAATATATTCTACCGAAGAATAACCTTCAGCCTGTAGAATATCTTCTACCGAAGAACAACCTTCAGCCTGTAGAATATCTTCTACCGAAGAATAACCTTCAGCCTGTAGAATATCTTCTACCGAAGAATAACCTTCAGCCTGTAGAATATATTCTACCGAAGAATAACCTTCAGCCTGTAGAATATCTTCTACCGAAGAATAACCTTCAGCCTGTAGAATAAAACTGGTTCAAGCTCCTACCCCTGGGATTCTTCAACTTGACAGAAGCAAGAAGTACAAGCAACAGAAACTACCTTACAAGTGGTTCCATGTTCGATTTATATGCACCAGCCAAAAGCCACACTCAAAATATATATATATAAATAAAGAATAAATGAACAATAAAAAAAAAATTAAAAATAGAAAAGGTAAATCAATATTTGCTATGATAATCACCCTTTATTTTAGCGTTCTCCATGTAGAGGAAAACAATAACTTTTGGTCTTTAATGTCTTTCATTCTCGTAGGAGTTATAGTGCGGTTCAAGGGAATATCCAAATTTACAAGTATAACAATGAAACATATCGTTTAGTTTTGCTGGTGGTGACAATGTGTAGCTAAATTAATATTTTAGTAGATTCTTTAATAATTAATATTTTGTTTCCAGTTGTATTCCTCCGTATCTTTTATTGATTACTGGTGAAGACCAGAAAACAACCAAGGTGAAGGCTGGGCTGAATGATCAATTTTGAAGCCCTAAATAAATGAATAAATAAATAATAAATACAAATCCACACCGTTTGACCGATTTTGACCAAACTTGGCACACATGTTGATCTTAATCCACAATTCGGAGGTCACGGGTTCGAAACTCTGACCCCGAACACTTTCAGAAGAGTGAATTGTCAGAAATCGTCACTTTTGAAAAATTAGATATTCACCAATAATGACGGTAACAGAACATCCTTCTATCATCTATGGGATATTGTAAGTTGTTTGACTAGTGAAGTCCAAAGCTAAATATCCTATCCCCTCCACTGTTGCTTTCCCATGTCTGGTTGCTGATAACTCCAAGGTTCCATGTTCGAGTCGCTCCGTAGGAAGATTGTTTTTTTCTATCTTTTAATTTGCAATCTTCTTGGGTTCTCTAATTGTACGAGATACTTTTGTGGTCACTTATTCCTCAGGTTCATCATCACTTCAGAATTCAATTTTGTCTACTATTGGTTGTTGGGCTAAAATACTATTATCAGAAGTAGGATCACATACAGGGACGTCACAGTGAACTTCCGACAAGATAGTCTATGTTTGCAGATAAAGCTCAGTTCGATTAATTACTATTTTAAGTGCTTCTAAAGAGGCGTTAAGATGGCGAGAAACATATACAGCAAGTAACATATTATCTAAGGATTAAGTTTAATAAATGAGTTTTTATCTTCTGCCCCTAAAACAGTTTCTTTGAGTTTCAGGTCTTGTTGTTTTGCGCTTGATATGCCTTCTTGTCCACCAATGTTCAACCCTTCCCTTGCTGTTTTTGAAGGGCCGTCCCTAAGGCCTACGAGGTACGATACGAGCGATGAGCGACAGAACGACAGAGCGTTTAGCGGAAGAGTGGTGACGGCTGAGATACAGAGCGGCTGTGCGGTAATTTCCTTTAGTCTCCGACATCCTATACCCCAATAAACGTTTTTTTAATTAAAATATTAATTAAAAAAATAATATTTTAAATGTTTAGTTAATAAAAATATCGTATCTTGCAAGTTCAATGCATTTCCAACCTCTTCTCATAGATTCTTGGTTATGATTGTATTTTTTTAAAAGAACTTTGTCTGTTATTCCATACTTGGTACTTCCGAAACTAAAATCTTACATTCACTGTCATCCAAATTACTCTATTATTTGAATTCATATTTTAAAATTATTTATAAGAAAGGTAGCTAAAAGGTTATACGCATTGGAAGGTTATAAACATTGGATGGTTATAAACATCTTTCCACATAATTTAATAAACAAGGGAAACAAAAAATATGAATTGACAAAGTTATTATTCATTTAAATCTGTCAATATTTAGAGGCTGTAGCCGTTTTTGTAGCACTTAAATTACAATGTCTGGGGTGAGCGACGAGAAAAATTGTAATGTTTGGCCTGAGCGATGAGCGACAGCCCAGAACCTACAAGCGACGTCGCACAGTGGGTTCAAACGATTTTTCGTGTTTCAAAAAAGGCTACAGCCTCCAAAACTTAACCGATTTTAATGCAATTTTTTTTCAAATGAAAGCTAATTAAATTTAGAACAACTTTTTCAGGCCAGATTTTTTGTTTTTGTTTCCCCTGTTTATCAAAGTATGTGTAAATAATTAACGAACCTTTACAATTTAACGTAAAATAATATTTTATTTTTCATCTAACATAATATCAGCACTTATATCGTTGAAATCAAACATTCAAATCCTGAATAGACTTGGAAAAAATCAGGCTGACATCTTCAAAACGTCAATTTATCTTAATTAACAATGTGATGAATTAAAATAATATGATTTTTGAGTGATTTGAAAATAGATTTAGATTTTTTCCAAGTCTAATCAGGATTTGAATGTTTGATTTCAACGATATAAGTGCTGGTATTAGGTTAAATGAAAAATAAAATATTATTTTATGTTCAGTTGTAAAACTTTGTGAATTATTTACACGGATTTTAATAAACACAGGAAACAAAAAAACAAAATTCTGGTCAGACAGAGTTGTTCTAGATTTTATTAGCTTTCATTTTTAAAAAATGCATTAAGATTTGCAGGCTGTAGCCTTTTTTGAAACACGAAAACTCGTTTGACTCCACTGTGCGTCGCCCGATCGCTCATGCATATTGTAGACAGTCCTCCCTCATTCCTACTGCACTTCAGGTTGACATTAATTTGAGTGACGTCGCTCTGACGCTTTTCGCTTATCGCTCATCGCTCTTCGCTGGTATCCTATCCTAGGCCTAAGGGTCTAATCACCCCTGTTATCTCCCATGAAGAAGGGATTTCTCGACGAGAGAACCCAACGAGCAGGTAGTACAACAGATGCTGTTGACAGGCGATCATCAGGAAGGCATCTGTTCCATCAAGAACTTTCCCCCCAGACAACCACCTGTTACAATCTATTCTACTATTCGCCTTATGTTGTGGCTTGTATTTTTGGATTCGCTGTTGTAGACCACAACTATCCTGTATAATTTAAAGGGACAAGAACGGTCCTCGTAGGGGCAGAACACACTAACTGCTTTGCCATTTTAGCACTTTCCTCCGAAGGAAAGTAGCTATTGAGGTTGCACTCATGACGGAATTTTTGAAAAATTTCTTCAAATCTCCATCGATCCTACCTAGTAGACAACGAAAATGCCCCCGTTAGAATTTATATATATATATATATATATCCCTTGACAACCACCTTCATTCCCTTGACAACCACCGAGGACGACACATAGCAGCCTGAAGAAGTCGGAGATGAACCCGACGAAATATTGCGCAAAGGAGAGGAGGAACACCGCTGGAGAGAGAAGCCGTCTCACAAATCAATCATATCAACCCCAGCGAAGAAACTTAAAACAAAACATATATATATATATATATATATATATATATATATATATATATATATATATGTGTGTGTGTGTGTGTGTGTGTGTGTGTGTCTGTTAACACGATAGCGGCCAGAGTTTTTATTTTTTCTTCACGAAACGTGGTATATAGCGTTCAATTAGCAAACGATTGAACGAGTTCGTTAACCACCAAAATCGGTCCACCGGGAGGGGGGGGGGGTTTACCCCGGACCCAAAACACTAATTTGACCATGCCAGCCGTAGTTTTTGTTATATTTCAACAAAACTCGGTATTCGTTATGTTGATCTAAACAGGGAAATACTCTGTAAAAATAAACTAAATCGGTTTATTAGGAGGGGGGTTTACTCCGGACCCACATTACCAATTTGCCACTACCAGCCGTAATTTTTGTTACATTTCAACGAAACTCAGTATTCGTGGTGGTAATCAACAGAGAAAAATGGATTGTAAAAATAAACTAAATCGGGTTATTTGGAGGGGGGGGGGGGGGGTTTACTCCGGACCTAAAACACTAATTTGACCATGCCAGCCGTAGTTTTTGTTATATTTCAACAAAACTCGGTATTCGTTATGTTGATCTAAACAGGGAAATACTCTGTAAAAATAAACTAAATCGGTTTATTAGGAGGGGGGGGGAGTTTACTCCGGACCCACATTACCAATTTGCCACTACCAGCCGTAATTTTTGTTACATTTCAACGAAACTCAGTATTCGTGGTGGTAATCAACAGAGAAAAATGGGTTGTAAAAATAAACTAAATCGGGTTATTTGGAGGGGGGGGGGTTTACTCCGGACCTAAAACACTAATTTGACCATGCCAGCCGTAGTTTTTGTTATATTTCAACAAAACTCGGTATTCGTTATGTTGATCTAAACAGGGAAATACTCTGTAAAAATAAACTAAATCGGTTTATTAGGAGGGGGGGTTTACTCCGGACCCACATTACCAATTTGCCACTACCAGCCGTAATTTTTGTTACATTTCAACGAAACTCAGTATTCGTGGTGGTAATCAACAGAGAAAAATGGGTTGTAAAAATAAACTAAATCGGGTTATTTGGAAGGGGGGGGGGGGTTTACTCCGGACCTAAAACACTAATATACTCATGCAAGTCGTATTTTCTACTGTATTGAAACGAAACGATGTATACGTCATGGGTACCTCATGAGAAAGAAGTGTTGTAAAAATGAAGTAAATCAGTCTATTGGAAAGGAGGGTTTACTTAAAACTCGTTTTGCACACCGCTCTCAGTTATCTTCTCAGTTAAGCATTTTACTATTGAACATGGCAGAAAATATTAAATTGGATAATAGTAAATGCGAGCTTTTAATTTCGGAAGTACAAAGTATGGAATGACAGACATAGTGATTTTAAAAATACAATCACAACCAAGAAACTATGGGAAGAGGTTGGAAATGCATTAAACATGCATAGTAAGATATTTTTATTAACTAAACATTTAAAATACAATCAAAACCAAGAAACTATGGGAAGAGGTTGGAAATGCATTAAACATGCATAGTAAGATATTTTTATTAACTAAACATTTAAAATACAATCACAACCAAGAAACTATGGGAAGAGGTTGGAAATGCATTAAACATGCATAGTAAGATATTTTTATTAACTAAACATTTAAAATACAATCACAACCAAGAAACTATGGGAAGAGGTTGGAAATGCATTAAACATGCATAGTAAGATATTTTTATTAACTAAACATTTAAAATACAATCACAACCAAGAAACTATGGGAAGAGGTTGGAAATGCATTAAACATGCATAGTAAGATATTTTTATTAACTAAACATTTAAAATATTAATTTTTTAAATTAATATTTTAATTAAAAAACATATATTGGAGTATGCGATGACGTAGACTAAAGGAAATTACCGCCCAGCCGCTCTGTTTCGTAGCCAGTGCCCTTCATCTGCTAAACGCTCGGTCGTAAATGTTCAACCGGGAGATGGTGGGTTTCTCATCTCACGGCTCATAGAGAAAATTCCTCGCTGCTCCCTGGATGTCGGCGCTAATGGCCCACAAGTCGATGCGTCGGGGGGAAAAAAGTTTTTTTCCCATATAAGCCATATCGTCCACAATGAAAGATAGTTCGGGACGGTATGGTTTAAGAAGTATTATTGTTATGCATTTCTTATTTAACATACGAATTTATTTGTTTCTTTTCCACATTCGAATGTTAGTATGTCGAAGCATAACCGAATGGATGTTCGGTAAATCGAAATCTAGTTAAGGGTGGGTTTACACTTCCTAGTTATTGCAGGATATTTATATCAGAGAGAAATTGCGACTATTGAAAACCCATGCAAAATCATTGTGAGGAGATCGTTGACCGTAGATGGTGCAAGGTCGGGATTGTCGGGGTTCTTAATAAAACTACATTTTATCATAAAAATGGTTTTATTGTGCCGACGTTTCGGCTTGAACTTCAAGCCTTCATCAGGGCTGTAAAAAACAAGTAGGACGGATGTAATACTGAAATATTCATATATATATATATATATATATATATATATATATATATATATATATATATATATATATATATATATATGTATATATATATATATATGCCTACATACACAAATACACATACATATATGGAAAAAGACAAAACATAAAATACTAGAACATAATATATAGAAGAACAATGTGCTTGGATTATTAGGAAAACAGATATAAGAATAACAGATTACATATTAGATTATTATTATTTATTTATTTATCGCACCGCATCTATGGCGAAGTGCATTTTTTCGGTCTTTTCAGTAGAGGGGGATGTAAAGTAGGTTTAGTCGAGCATATTCCTAAAACATCATATTAGATTAGATATAAGAATAACAATATGGGCTTACCGATGGGAAGATAGAGAACTATTCCTCACAAATGCGGGATCATTTCTGACAGTTAATACAGGGAAACATAGGAAGAAAGGAGTTGGTGGGGGGGGGGGGGGGGGGGGGGGTTCTGGACCACCCAATGGACAGAGAACATTTTATCACTTTATGACCCCTTACTGTACTTCGCCGCTCTTTCTTTCATCTTCTATGTTCTCTGTCCATTGGGTGGTCCAGAACCCCCCCCCCCCCTCACAAACTCCTTTCTTCCTATGTTTCCCTGTATTAACTGTCAGAAATGATCCCGCATCTGTGAGGAATAGATCTCTATCTTCCCATCGGTAAGCCCATATTGTTATTCTTATATCTAATCTAATATGTAATCTGTTATTCTTATATCTGTTTTCCTAATAATCCAAACACTTCTAGAGCACATTGTTCTTCTATATATTATGTTCTAGTATTTTATGTTTTGTCTTTTTCCATATATGTATGTGTATTTGTGTATGTAGGCATATATATATATGAATATTTCAGTATTACATCCGTCCTACTTGTTTTTTTAGCAAGTATAAATAAAACCAGCAAAAATAAAACCATTTTTATGATAAAATGTAGTTTTATTAAGTAGCAGTGACCGAACCCCGACAATCCCTACCTTGCTCCATGTAAAATGTATGTCTGCAATAAATTGCTCATGGTAGAATTTATTGCAGACATACATTTTACATGGGTTTTCATTAGTCGCGATTTCTCTCTGATATAAATATCCTGCAATAACTAGCAAGTGTAACCCCATCCTAAGTCGATCAATGTTTCATGTCAATGTTGAAGGTCGACTTATCCAGAGTTGACTGTTTTGACAAAACGTAAAAATGTTTGAAGGAATGAATGAATTAATAAAGTAAATAAATATGTCCTCTAATAAGTTACATAAATTGCTCAAATAGTTAAACCAAATTTCCAAAAAGCTTGAGCAGAGCCCATCAGCTTAAGCCATCGATACAATGTAAGATGGACATTTGATCATTCGTGGAAACCAATTTTCCAGGAGAAACTTGACTTTAAAAGAGATCTATTAGATTTTTCTTAAATTTGTTACAATAAATATATTGAAGATACAAATGATTTTCTCCCTAATAATTTAGAATTTTCCGAGGAGACTATAAACACGAAACAAAGTTTACGAATTCGTTTATCTCTTAATAACACGCAATGTCTAGATCTAATTAAATCAGCTATGGTTTTATAGAGAACTTATCATAGTTCGTAATTTCCTTATATTTATATGAATTATATTACAAAACCCTACCAGGAACTGCGTCATCTTAGCGTGTTTCCAAAAATTCGTATCTTTAGTGTAATTCGGAAAGCTTAGAATGCGTGTACTTAATATTTTGTAAAAACTTTAAACACAAATTCCCATGAAATGTTAAAGACAAGTGAGGTTTAGAAGACATTATGCACTGAAAACTTAAAGTACCGAAATTCACTTCCGCGTATGCAACTTATGGTCGGAAAGCTCTATTACAAACACCCAAATATTCGTTCTCATTTTATGTATCTTGTTTTACAAGCAAATTAATTTTATTGATAAAAACAATTATAAAAACAACAAGCAATAAAACACGATGGAAAACAAATATAAAGAACCTTTCAAAGCATTTATTTTTCCGCCTGAGATCTTCCTATAAAAAATGCTTCTAGAACCGTTTTTGTATAAACTTCATTACGCTGTCGAATGGTTACTGCGCACTTACCACGATTTCATACCTGTTTTCATATATATTTAAGAAAATATTTAAAAATCCCATAAAGGCTCATGTCTGTTAATTTTGTTTCTAACACTTCATTAACGCCGAACGTAACGAAACGTTAAATACCTTAGTTTGCATGAATGTCCAACATCTAGCGAGTTTCAAATTAATCCATCGTTTCTGAGTACTAGAACTTAAAATTTGTTAAGAAGACCAGTTTTATTCACTTTTTCCGAAAACGGTTGCAGATATTGCCTTAAAAATTGTTTCATTCGTTTTCCTACGTTAAAGAACCTACAAACCGTGTACCTACAAGCCTATGAACACAAAAATGTACTGTCTTTTAGCGTGTATTTCGCCCCAAAAAACTTTCTGGTCTTCCTCTGATCAACAAATTGTTATTGTAATACATTTTTTGATTATTCTTTGACATAGGAAACGTTTTATTTATTTTCAACATTTATATGTAGGTAAGTCGAAGCATAACTTCGATGAATATATGTTCGGTAAGCCGAACTCTTATTTAGTCGAAAATATTTTTGGACCAAATTATTATATTATGGACAAATATTATTTCAGAATATTAAAGGTAAAATATTTGTACGCCTAAAATTCAATATACGCATATAATATATGTGTATACTGAAGTGTAATATTATAGTACATATGTATAATATAAGTACACGTATTATGTTCACTTAATTAAATCTATTATTTTAACGTAATTCAACCACTCAACTGCCATGCTCATTCTTGCCTATAAAAATTTGTTAAAAGTAATAATAAATCTGTTTATTTTTGTTTTGAGTGTTAAGATTTCAAATATTTATAATATTTGTGTCGTAATTACATGAGATTATTGTATAACCGTTAGAAGGATAAGTATTTTGTTTTGTTCCAATGTTTGAAAGTGGTCATTCTGGATGTAGGGCTTTATCCTTTGTTTTTTCCGTCTTTATTTTATCTCTTTGGATCCATTCTCTCCCTGTGTATCAACGTATTATCGATTATATTAGTGAATCGATAAGTGTAAAAGTAACTTTCTACTATTAATAGGATTTAGGTTATAAATTAAAAATAATGTCATTTTTATAATTTGTGACAGTTTTGTTATTTTATTCTTTGATTTTATAATGAGATTATTTTTAACTAATTTTAAGGCTTCAACAGTTCCTATTTCGTGAGCAACGAATTTTATTTTAACTTCAACTTTTCTTGACACAAATCTCTAATTTCATTGCAATTTAGCTTAATTATTATTAAAATGGGCGATTTAGTGACTGATGAATCGAAGGAAAATATTATTCTCGATGAAGCTAGTATTTTGAATGAATCCAGCCTATCTGATGAGTCAAAAAGTACCACTTCAATCACTGAAGAAAAATTAACTCGAACTCTGGAAATCATACAGAGTCCATCTGTAAGGAGTAAAGAAATTTACAAAGGATTAACTTATGTAAGAACAAAAATTGTTGATAATCCAGACGGAGTGATTTTGTTAAAAAAAGTGAATGGTTTTAAGTGTCTCTTGAAGATGTTAACACACAATAATGAAGATATCCTCAATGTAACTGTTAGCATTCTTGGAAATCTTTGTAATCATTTAATAACAAATGAAGAATTCCGTGATGAGGTAATTACACTGGTAATTTTATGTCTTTTAAAGAGTGATTGTTTTTACTAACAATAATTATTTTCATGGTTTCTAGATTGTGAAAAGTAAAATTTCGCTTCATATTGTAACAATTTTGGGGAAAGTGAGTAAATCTCACATCCAAAAGCGTTTATGCAGATTTGTTGGTAATCTCGCACAATCTCATGCAATAGCGCAAGAACTTCAAGGTGCTGGCGTTACTTATGCAGTTGTTAGCATATTGAATTCAACTGATGATAAAGAAGTTCAACATATGGCAATAAGGGCTCTTAGGTAAGTCCTGTAGTCCTCAATATCGCAATGTGCCTCATTTATTATAATAAAAATAGCAATATTTGATTTGACACTCTCCTTCCTTATCTGTATTAAAATATCTTTAATCATGTACCACCAGTGTAAGACCAGATTAATTATTTATGTTTTGTTTTGTATTTTTCCCGTTTGATTATTATTATATTTTAACGTCCATTTATTGTTAACTACAAATTTAGGACGGGTTATCTATAGGTTACGACCCTTTTCTAGCTAGGACAGGGCTGATGCCTTTTCTTTTTTCTAAAGAAAAGCCATAACCCCTAGTGGGAATCGAACCCACGACCCTTTGGCACAGAGTGTTAAGTGCTCACGCCTTAACGCTCACGACCACCGGGCCTCCGTTTGATTAAGTCCACATTAGTTTTGTTGTTTGTATTATGATTTTTCGTATTATTCTATTTACTTTTTCTTTTGTCTATGCAATTATTTTTTGATATTTTCTTTTAATAACCCTCTTTCTTTTTTATTATTTATTTTTTATATTGAATTATTTAATATATTTTGATATTCTTATTTCCTCTCTGTATAAAGTTTCTTCATTGCCCTATCCTCCCTCATCCCCTTCTTCCTCCAGTATTCCACAATCCCTGTGTATTCACTCTCTTCTTTTTATTAATATGTACAAATGTTTTATTTTATTATTTAGGAGGCCCGGTGGCCGTGATCGTTAAGGCGTGAGCACTTAACACCCCGTGCCAAAGGGTCGTAGGTTCGATTCACACTAGGGGTGATGGCTTTTCTTTAGAAAAAATAAAAGGCATCAGCCCTATCCTGGCTAGAAAAGGTTGGTAACCTATAGATAACCTGCCCTAAAATTCGTAGATAATAATAAATGGACGTTAAAATTTAATAAATATTTTATTATTTAAGGTTTTGTTTATAATATTAGGGTTTGTTTTTATGTTGTTGTTTCTTCTTTACGTATAGAGTTATATTTTTATTTTAAATTTGTATATTCAACCTAGTGTATTTATAAGTTATTGGGGTCATTCCATGCCAAATCATCCAGAGGTAGACACCCAAGGTTATTAGATTTTGATAAAACTTGGTGAGTATGTTCCAGTTACGAACATGAGTACATGTACCAAATTTTATGGTATTATGACCATTAATTTCTGAAATGTTTCTGATTACTTTTTAATAATATAACTTTGATCAACTCTTCACTTATTAAAAGCCTGAAAGCCCACTAATTTTCTTTCAGCAATTTGTAGCATTTTAATCAAGTTTTTGGTGATATAACGGGGTTTAGGTGTTTTTGGAGGTAGACTCATGATGCATATTAATGTTTTGAATCAATCTCAATTTTGCTATATAAGCATTTTTTAAACTATTTAAATTATTCTAAATCTTATATCCAGGAATATATTTCCATTTACAATTTTATGCTGAGCAAATTTAAAAAAAAAAAAAAAAAAAAAAAAAAAATCCATATAATTAAAATTAACTGTTTTATAGCAAAAACTGTAAAAGACGGATTGTTGCTAGATGTACAATCGATGAAATTTTGAATTGTTCATGTGCTGCCTTTCCGAAACTAACAGATATAATACTATACCATTTGGTACATGTACACACCAAATTTCATCAGAACCTGCTCAGAACAAGCTTGGGTGTCAAAATGCATTTTGGCTGGATGATTTCACAAGGAATGTCCCATTCTTAACTTTTTTTTTTTTTTTTAATTTCATTTCAATAAATTTAGCCTGTCAATTCATATGGAACTTGTTCTGAAGTTTGGAATTACAGCAAGGAATGCTGAGGTTTTCTGTTTTCCGTCACGGTATCAAATTCTTCTAATAGACTTTATAGTGAGACATAATAAATCATTTTCAGACATAATAAATAAGAATGAAAAGAAAGCATGCATCATAGACACGGCTAGAGGTAAAATTTGAAATGTAGCGAATTAAGCGTCAAACTGATCAGGATTTGGGAAAAGCAAGATATTACAGCAATCCTGGAGTCACCCCGTGGTCTAGTGACTAACACATTCGATTCTCATCTGGGTTCGATTCCTGCCTGCAGTGCGATTAGTTTTTTTCATTTCAGGATCCGTTGAAAATATTCCATACTTCACCGTGGATGTTTAGTAAGTGCGGCAACTTATAAATAGCCTAGATGTCGATGTGCCATTAAAAAAATAAAAATATAGTGATGCCTTGCGTTATTTCCTATATCGGGATGATACGGAAGGATTTTAGGAAATTTCTGTATACTCTTGTCTTATCAGATGAAAGATACAAGAATACGCAGAAATATGTAATCCTAAACACCAAAAAAAAATAGTAAGGAAGTATTTTGAAAAAATAACATAATGTACTGCTTATGTGTGCAACAACCGGCCTGTGAGACATTTAAACAATATCCAATTAAAAAAAAAAAAAATATTACACTACTTATTCACACTCCTCCCTAATGAGAAAGATCGAGTGAGATTGGGTTTGTCGCTTGCTCCTGCGGAATCAAGTGAGCGAGCAAGATGAGTGTCTCATTTATTTTGTGTCGCATTTAATTTTCATAGTTTGTAAGAATGCCAAATTTCACAATTTAATTATAATGTTGTACCTATTTTGTTAAATTTCATTTTTTTATTTTAATAAATTGTATTACAATAACATTATTATATTATTTCATGT
Organism: Gonocerus acuteangulatus; assembly: GCA_946811695.1. Taxonomy (NCBI): domain Eukaryota; kingdom Metazoa; phylum Arthropoda; class Insecta; order Hemiptera; family Coreidae; genus Gonocerus; species Gonocerus acuteangulatus. Next base: position 54,580,178 of record OX328131.1, read on the forward strand.
CTGATACCTATGCTAAAAATTATGAACACTACTTTAAAATTCGATGTTATTTTATTTTGAATCATCTATATAGCCCGTGAATATATTTGCACACTAAAGTTTAGCCCACAACATGCCAAAGGTAGATATGAATGGCACAATATATATGAAATATTTATTAATTTAACTTTTAACACCCACTTATAGATGACGATTTTTGAGACGGGTTATCTATATGTTAGCACCCTTTTTTAACAAGGTTAGAGCTGTTGCGTTTTCTTTTCTTTAAAGAAAAGCCATCACCTCTAGTGGGAATTAAACCACAAGCTGATACCAGAAAGTTCACTCCTTAGCACTTGAGGCCTATGAAATATAAGTTAGGAAAAAACATTATACTGAACTCGAAGATTTTCAAGGCAGAATTTTCTTGTTGATCACTAATATTGTATTTTTTTTTTTTTTTAGGTGGTTATGGGAAGTTGACAAGCACCATACGTACATGTTGAAGGCAGGGGTTGTCAAATCAGTTTCTCAGTATATCGCAACAGAAGATACACTGGTAAGCTTATATTCTTAACAAATAATATTTATCTTACAAATACAGTAAAAATATCTTTCCAAATAGGACAGTTTCAAATTTGTTCAGAGCTACAAAGAATTTACAATTCACATTGTATATTTGGTTTAAAACTATCTGCTGCCATATCGTCGATACAAATGCAAAGTATCGAATGTGAAAATCGCCACTTTCCAGAGTGAAAAAACTTTTATTCATTACTTTGCTTTTGGACAGTCAAATAGTCATCAGATGCGACCTTTTGACAGTGGTTACTTTCCCTTTCACTGCGTGAACTTAGATTTGAGAGTATGCTGTACATCAGCCCAACAGCAATCAGTATAGATTGAAAACGAAAAATGCGTTTTTTCACATTCGATACATTTCATTTGTGTAGACGATATATTCTGAAGAAAAATGAATTTATCTAAAAGTGAAAATTTCTTAATTCTGTGTTATAAAATTACTAACATTTTATATTAAAATTTATATAGAATTACGTTCATAAATGTTTAGAAAATCTTTATAAAATAATAGAACATCCTTTTTATATGCTAAAAATATTATTTTATTATTAAAGCAATAGCTTTTATTATCACAATCAAAAGGCATGAAGGTTTTAATGTTGCACTCAGGAAAGTATTTTTGAAAAATGTCTACAAATCTTTATTACTAGATACCCAAAATAACTCAATTTTGACTTTGTTTTTATAAGCAAAATTTATAATAGTTAATTTTGTTTATTAAGGTTTGATTAGTTGAATTTGATTTTAGGTGGAAAAGGCTGTATTTAGAGCTTTAGTGAAATTCACCCAGCACAGTGCTAAAGTTGCAGCAGAACAGGTGAGGATCCAATTTATCACTTAGTAATTAGCGCGGTTCCTCCCTCCCCCATAGGGAGGAACCCCGCTTATAGGGTTGATACAATGAAACAATCCAGAAGTGCCGACTAGAAAATTTCGCGTTTCAGAACGCCTAGAGACCGAAAATAACGGTGGTTCAAATTTGTATATATATATATATATATATATATATATATATATATATATATATATATATGTATATATTTATTTATATATATATATATATATATATATATATATATATATATATATATATATATATATATTGTCTGTTCGCTCTCTAGATAGAAGACGAATGGTCCGATTTTGATGAAATTTGGTACAAAAATCCTTCGTCCAATTTGAAAGGTCAAGTTCGTTAACCAGCAAAATCCGCCTACTGGAAGATGGCGTTTGGGGCGAAATTCGCGCAAAAAAAATCGTAACGCTTACGTTTTTGAGTTCATACGCTTCTAAGTACTCGTTTTATATGATTCCTGGGCTAGGAAAACGAATGAAACCATTTTCAAGGCGATAGCTTTAACCGTTTTCGATAAAATTGGAAAAATATTTTTTGAATACCGTTTTTGGTTTGGGTACTTAGAATCATGGGATTCAGTTGAAACATTTTCTGCATGTTCTACTTTCATCAAAACTAATATGTTGAAATTGTGGTTACGTTTGGAGTTAAGGAAGGGTTAGAATAAAATATTTTATTAACAGACATAAAAAGTTTTAGTAACTTTGTTTACTTTCCTTAATATCTCGAAAAAGGTTGAGAATCTTGGTAAACGGAAGAATACCATTAGAAAGCTTATTAAATGCTCTAAAAAAAAGGTTCTAATGAAAGTTTTGATTAGGCGATGTCAATCGGAGAAATAAGAGCTTAAAACTTTAAAGTAATTGATTTCGCTTATTCGAACTGTTCTTTTTGTCTGTTTTTTATTCCTTGTTATTTTTTAATTGCTTATTGTTGGATAATGTATTTGAAAATAAAACAGGTTAAGAAAAATAAGAAAAACAATTTAATGTTAGAGATATGGATTTCCAAGATATATAGCTTTTCAACTGCCTAGCGTCCTTCCTAGGGAGGGTTCTTTGTCTTTGATTTTGGTACTTAGAATTATGGGATACAGTTGAAACATTTTCTGCATGTTGGAGTTTCATCAACACTAATATGTTGAAATTTTTGTTACGTTTAGAGTAAAGGAAGGGTTAGAATAAAATATTTTATTAACAGACAAAAAAAGTTTTGGTAACTTTGTATAATTTCGTTAGTATCTCTAAAACCGTTGACAATCTTGTGAAGCGGAAGATTACCATTCGGAAGCTTACTAAATGCTCTACAAAAAAGGTTCTGAAGAAAGTTTTAATTAGGCGATGTCAATCGGAGAAAAAAGTGCTTAAAGCTTTAAATTAATTGATTTCGTTTATTCCAATGGTTCTTTTTGTCTGTTTTATTTCTTGTTATTTTTTAATTGCTTATAGTTGGATAATGTATTTGACAATAAAACTGGTTAAGTAAAATAACAAAAACAATTTATTGTTAGAAATATAGATTTCCAAGATTCCAAGACCTTGTCACTAGCGGGTCTGTTTCTAGTGTAGCGGACCCTTCCAGGTAAGATTGTAAATCATGACCTTTCAAGACTTTACTACTAGGAATGGCGTTAGTGACCTTAAGGGTTGACACGCCATTATAATAATTAATTTTAAAAAAAAGACTGGTGGAACCAAAATAATAACTGCTTCTATTTTAATCTTTCCAAATTAGACTAGGGATATGAACGGAACAGCGCTAAGATGATGCAGTCCTGCGAGACGGACTTTTTTTATTGTTCTAAATGGTCAAACCACACAAAATTACTTTTTTAATCAAAACAAATTAACTGAATAATAACAATAAAATTCTAGGGACTTGACTTGCAAATATCATTAGGAAGCTGCAATTAAAATTTGAAATTGATCGGTGGAAAATTGAAGGCACTAGCTTATCGCCCGATTTGAAAAACATAGTTATGAATAGTTTTAATGTACTGAAATGTTATTTTTTTTTTCTTTTTAATTTTTCTTCATAATTTGTTGTAATAAGGTAAAAAAAATGGTTTTTAATTTTGAAATATCTTGGGACTTTACTTGAAAAATCTAATTTTTTGCACATTTTACATTTTTTTTATTAGTTAAAGAAGCTTTTAAGCCCATAAAAAAGGTAATGATAAATAAAAAAGTTACAAGATTATATACCCCTTAAGCTCACCCTTGTCCATGAATAGTGTTTTTTCTTTAATTTCTTCGGGGGCGTGGTTAGCTCAGTAGTAAAGCACTCGACTAATGAACTGCAGGACCCAGGTTCAAAATCCGAGCACGCTACTAAATATTTTATCTTCTAGTGTCGTCGTTCTAGGGTTGGATTTGGGGTCCCAGATCATCCATAGGCTCACCCAGCCTTTAATTAATTAATTAATGGGTATCTACAAAGGGAAAAATCAGGTGGCCAGAGCATGTTACTGACCACGCTACTGCCAAATATTCTCCGTATGGTCAAGAGTCAGATACCTCTACAGTATCTGCTCCTCTGGTCCCTTGTAGCCTGTTATGGGACTGCTTTTTTTTTTTTTCTTTAATTTATTCTGTATATATATTAGTATTAAATATGTTCTCCTTGCTTCACAGCCTTGATGAAAGCTTGAATTTTAAGCTGAATCGTCGGCAAAAAATAAAATACATTTTTGTATAAAAAATGTAGTTTTATTAACATACCACGACCAAGCCTTGACTAAATTTACCTTCCACATAATTTGTAAAGATTTAATAAATTCTGGTTTTAAGAAGAATTGTGAGTTGATACGTTTTGTACTGTTTGTTTGGTAGATTTCTACGACAGGCTACCAGCTGATCGTACAGAAGATCGACTCCCCTGTCGTTCCTGTATTAATCTGCAACTTGAGCTATGAACCATGGGCTAGAATAGAACTCTGTAAGGCAGGTGTAGTCGAAGCTATTGTTGACCGCCTCGAACAAGGCAAGACTAATTCATGTAAGTATATATAAATTAACTCACTTCTTGCTACATTCTAATCCTTTGTTATTACAAATCCTTTAATATATATATATTAGATTCTCTAATCCGGGACTGGTGTATAGTCGGATTAGAGAAAACGCTGGATTAGAAAATTCAGTTAGAAGCGGTCAATTATGTATTTTAAAAACCTTATTATTTGTGGATATAATAATATGTACCATTTTTACCTGCTGTCACCCCTTTATCGAGCTGTTAAAGAGCTCTTAACTTCTCCTTGAACGACAGAGTTACTCTTTTCGTTTTCGTGGCCATAACAGAGCAAATTAAAAAAAAAAAAAAAAAAAAAAATACTTTTAAGACACACACTCCACTCGCGATGAATGTTCGAAATAGACTGGCTAAAATCAGGCGTTCCAGCCACAGGTGCCTTTGTAGAAGCATTTATTTTCTTAGTAGAAACATAAGTTCCTGCCTCTAAAATGAAACATATATGCCTTCTTTGACTTCCATTCAATGAAATACCACGAAACAAATGTTTGGCTAGCTAGGAAGGGAAGGATTTCTAGGAATCAAATCACATTTCTTGATGTCAGTAACTGCTTTCCATTGAATATTATTGATAATTTGGGGTCTCTATAAATATTGTTAGTAATAAAATAAATAACTAAATACATACTTGTTTCATAATTATATAGGATAGATAATAATTTCATTGTTTCTAGATTTAATCACAGGATTAAGCCTGATGTGCAGAGAATCCATGATCAGAGCTAGCCTCCGAGGAACTAGTAATGGATTTAAAACTCTCCTCTCTCTTCTAATGAACAAAAAAGCAAAACATTTCTACCCTGAAATTTTGGACGCTATTACTCAGTTCAATTATGATAAATCAAGTCTCCTGGTAAGTGAATGTCCAAGAATTATTTTAATAATCTAAAGAGGTTTGAAAATGATTAAATAATGTATATTAATTGGATCATGATAATCAGAAAGGAACCAAGTGCCTTATTTTGAAAAAAATAAGTGTTATTTACTTTCAACTATTTAGTTGTCAGAAATTTTATTCTAAATATAAATAGCATAAAAATAGTTGCTAAAATATTGTATGGTTTGACGATAAAATACTTGAAAAAGAATAATTAAGTGAATCTCTAAGATATTGCAACTTTAAGAGCAATATTTTCAGAATGTTCTTACTGTCGCTTGGTTCCTTTCTGATTAACATGGTCCAATTGTTATTACTTAACTGATTTATTTATAACTAGCTGTTACCCAGCGTGTCATGCTACACCTACAAGTGTACCAAATTGTGTGGATTTGTACAAGGAACAATCATACAGACAGCCAGCTGGTCGATTTTTTTGAGCTAGCCTATAACTCTCCCTGAATCAAAACCTACATATGTGCCAAATTTGATCAAACTTGGTCGAACTGTGTGGATTTTTATAAGGAACAAACATACAGACAGACAGCTGGTAGACGTTTTTGACCTAGCCTATGACACTCCCCATATATAGACCTACCTGTGTTCCAAGTTTGGTCAAAATCAGTCAAACAGTGTGGATTTGTCTAAGGAACAAACAGACAAAAACAAACAGATGGGAAAACAGACAGACACATGATTTTTATATATATAGATTATATAAAAGCTTAACATACTTATTATTTATAATTATATAAAAACATCTTTCGTAGAAGGTAGAAAAATAATGTCTCTCCACTGTTTTTCAAAGTATTTATTAGCAAAAGCTTTTCGAGAACATGGTTCTCATCGTCAGTGCATCTACAATTTTCACAAAAACACGCATATATTAATTACAGAAATATTTATAAGTATTCTTATTACTAAAGCTATGACAAATAATGTTACCTATTACTCCACCGGTATTACTGCTAACCGCCTCTCCGAACAGGTGTGAGGTAATGAGACTATTCCGGGTGAGCAGAGTATATATATTGACGTTGGATATTGGAGATCACAAGAATCAAGGTTGTTGAAAAACAGTGGAGAGACATTATTTTTCTACCTTCTACGAAATCGAGAACTCCACAAATAACGTTGCTTACATCACAAAAAACATCTTTAATAAGTGAATATAATATTTTGAATATTACAATTATCTAAATTAGAATGATTTTATTTTCTTCTAGGCAATGGTTCGATGCGGCCTTATCGGAGTGCTGATAGAAAAGCTAGCGGAATATGCTAAAGTACATTGCTGCGGACACAGTGAAGCTGTTGCTACAGACACTACAGGACCTGTATCTCCTCTTAGCCCAGCATGGTCGTGGGCAGCGTCTCCTTCACCTCCGCCACTATCTCCTCCCAATAGGAATACATCAAATCCTGACTATTCTCCAAGATGCTCTACTCCAACGAGTGATTCTTCTTGTTCATCGCCTATTCCTCCGGTAAATTGGTTTTTATAAAATGTTAATTTTATTTTATGTGTCCCCCTATTGGGGCTTATTTTTTATTTTCTTCAGACCTATAAGATACAGGGTTCCCACCAACAGGGAAATGTTTAGGGAGATAAGGAAAAGTCAGGGAATTTAATTCTAAAAAAAAATCAGGGAAATTCAAAATTTCATTTTATTTATTTGTTTTTTAGGAAAAGGGGGGAAAATGCTTGCATTGTAATGTATATATTTCTTCCAATTCTTCTTCTTTTTCTCTCACTGTTTTATTCGGAATATTTTGGTCTCTGTAACGCAACATCTGGGAAGCTGGGAGGGTTGTGTGAAGAATCTTAATATATAGCCATATTTTTAGGGCTCTTAACTGGAGATCTGTTAAGATCTAACAGGTAAGAGTGGGTTAAATTCCCAGCATTATCTGATGTACCTGTATTTTTACCATGTATATTTTTTATTTTTTGAAAAAATAATAAAATAAATATTTAAAAAAAAAAAGTTTCAATTGTTGGTTTAAATTAGCTGAATCTCCATCCATTGCTTCGTATTACACCTATGGCCAACTAAAGGGAGTCCCAAAATTAACCCTTTTTCTACCTTTGACTGCTTCAGCAGTCTAGAGCAGCTGGGCCCTGTGTCCATAAAGTACACCAATGCCTTGCCAAATTAAGCTTGACAGAATTTTCTTTTGGAGAAAAGAAAGATATCATAAGACAATGAGGATCTAAGATCTAATCTAAGCCTGACAAGTTTTAAATTTTCTTTAAAAATGATGATATGAAAAAATGAGGGTGTATACCACCCTCTTTAATATATTTAATTTAATGTAAACCACATTAGTAAATTATTCTCATAAGTAATATTGATTGACAGCTTGAACGTTCCTATTCGGAAAGCCCAGTAGGACTAGATGGGCATATTGTTGAAGTCCTGGCACATCTGACGTATCTAGGGATTCCGATGAGAGCCTTGGCTAGCCGAACAACCATCTCAACATTCCTCGATTATCTATCTGGTCTCCCATACCCTCGGTATCAAAGCAACTTTCATAAGGCTGTCCGAGCTTTTTCAGCAGTTGTTGAGTAAGTACATAAAGTTGTATTTTTCTGTTGTATTTAGAAGATATTAAAAATTGGATATAAATTTATTTTAGCGCGGTTCCTCCCTCCCCCATAGGGAGGAACCCCGCTTATAAGGTTGATACAATGAAACAATCCGGAAGTGCCGACTAGAAAATTTTGCGTTTCAGAACCCCTAGAGACCGAAAATGATGGTGGTTCAAATTTGTATATATATATATATGTATATATTTATATATATATATATATATATATATATTTGTCTGTTCGCTCTCTAGCTCGAAGACGAATGGTCCGATTTTGATGAAATTTGGTACAAAAATCCGTCGTCCAATTTGAAAGGTCAAGTTCGTTAACCAGCGAAATCCGCCTACCGGAAGATGGCGTTTGGGGCGAAATTCGCGCAAAAAAAATCGTAACGCTTACGTTTTTGAGTTCATAAGCTTCTAAGTACTCGTTTTATATGATTCCTGGGCTAGGAAAACGAATGAAACCATTTTCAAGGCGATAGCTTTAACCGTTTTTGAGAAAATTGGAAAAATATTTTTTGAATACCGTTTTTGGTTTGGGTACTTAGAATCATGGGATTCAGTTGAAACATTTTCTGCATGTTCTACTTTCATCAAAACTAATATGTTGAAAGTTTTGTTACGTTTGGAGTTAAGGAAGGGTTAGAATAAAATATTTTATGAACAGACATGAAAAGTTTTGGGAAGTTCGTATACTTTCATTAATATCTCGAACACGGTTGGGAAATCGTGGTAAGTGGATAGAAACTATTTGAAAGCTTACTAAATTCTCTACAAAAAAGATTCTAAAACTATTTTTGATTAGGTTATGTCAATCGGAGAAATAAGTGCTTAAAACTTCAAATACGTCTGTTTTGTTCTTATGAACGGGTTTTTGTCGTTCTTGTTGTAATTTTTGTCTCTTTCCCTTCGTTTTTTATTGCTTTTTAGTTTTGTAATTTCTTATGTTGCGAAAATTTTGTGTGTAAAACAGGATATGAAAAATGAGGCCAATTTTCTGTTGCTAGAAATAATATAAATTTTGGGAACTTTCTTTAATATCTCGAAAACTGTTGAGAATTTTGGTAAACGGAAGAATACCATTAGAAAGCTTATTAAATGCTCTACATAAAAGGTTCTAATGAAAGTTTTGATTAGGCGATGTCAATCGGAGAAATAAGAGCTTAAAGCTTTAAAGTAATTGATTTCGCTTATTCAAAGTGTTCTTTTCGCCTGTATTTTATTCCTTGTTATTTTTTAATTGCTTATAGTTGGATAATGTATTCGAAAATAAAACAGGTTAAGTAAAATAACAAAAACAATTTATTGTTAGAAATATAGATTTCCAAGATTCCAAGACCTTGCAACTAGCGGGACGGTTTCTTGTGTTGCCGACCCTTCCAGGTCAGATTGTAAATCCTACCTTTCAAGACTGGTGGAACCAAAATATAACTGTCAGGGTTCGGTCACTGCTACTTAATAAAACTACATTTTATCGTAAAAATGGTTTTATTGTGCCGACGTTTCGGCTTGAACTTCAAGCCTTCATCAGGGCTGTAAATACAAGTAGGACATATTTAACACTAATATATGCACATATCTATGTAAATATATATATATATATATATATATATATATATATATATATATATATATATATACATATATAATATATATATATTTATATATATGCATATACACATACACATATACACGCACACATATGTGCATATATATGCCCACATACCTACACATATGGGGTATGTATTATTAAGTAGCAGTGACCTAACCCGGACAATCCCTACCTTGCATCATCAACGGTCAACGATCTCCTCTCAACAAAATAATAACTGCTTCTATTTTAATCTTTCGAAATTAGACTAGGGATAAGAACGGAACCGCGCTAAGATGAGGCAGTTCCTGCGAGTCGGACTTTTAATTTTAAAATGCGTTACATTAAAAATGATGAGGAGTAGAAAACAAAGTCCTTTGGTATATATCTTTTTTTTTTTTTCTTCGTTTCCAAGAAAAACGCTAAAACCTAAAAACAATATGAGAATGCAGTCATTCATAAGGCCTATACAAAAATCATAAAAAGTATATGTTTTATCCCACACCCTCTCAACCCACCCAACTCCCCCATTGTACATTGCTAAGCTGTACACTATCTGCGCTATCTGCCCACAGGCCCATCTAGTGTAATGGATGAGGTACTCCCTTGAGCCAATGGGCTCCCTGCAGACCAAATCTTTAATGTGTGCCCATGCGAAGAAATTCAAGGATGTGAGGTCTTGGGGGAACTTTTAGATCATCGTATAAGTCTCTCTAGTGTGCCTTATGGTCAAGAATCAGATACATCTACAGTATCTGCCTCTCTGGGCCCTTGTGGCCTGATGCGGGACTTTATTATGTTGATCAACAAGGACCAATGCATTCAGCATGCCTATGGCCATTGGTTTATGTGTCATAGTATAGCAGAGAAGATAGGAGCAGGGTTAAGGAGGGAAAGGATAGGATGAAGTGCCATGCCTCGGCAAAATTGCCCCGATCTCAAAGATATGAATATTCTTTATTTTAAAGCTGCCCTTCTTGTGTTTTGACTAAAAACAAATAAGTGTTCTGGGACTTTTTCTACGAGTTTGATTCATTCAAAAGAATTCTGAGTGGATAAGAGAATCTCAATCTGTTTTATTATAACCCAGTCTATGAGTCAGACATTCTAATCCTGAAACATACAAATTCTTTTATTTATTTATTAATGTTTACGCAACTTAAATGATAAAACTTTATGAAGTTAATGAGAAAAATTCAGAATTTGTTCAGGGTAATATGTCAAGTAGTGTTAATGTAAGTATTATTCAGTTATAATATTCATATGTGAAATGTATTACAATGTTAGTGACATGTTTCGGTTCAGGTAGTCATGTGTCAAGTAGATATAATAGTTAAAGATTTTGAAAGTCAGGTCACGTCGTACAGTCATATGTCCAGGAGTTCTTTCAATGTTATTCTGTCAATACATTTTTCTTTCTTAACAAATCTACAAAAATTGAGACGCTTAGTATAAGTTTTACTTAATGGTATACATATCAGTTTTATATAGTCACTCAGTGCTATAGTGATTAATTTTAAGTTTTGAAAAGTATATGGTGTCCTAATATTACTTTTTTTTTTAAAGTATTAAACTGTTTTTTCTATACATTGGCTTCCTTCACAGAGTAAAGTAGTCAAGCTGTCCGGTTGGTCAGAGTAAATTCTTGTAATTTTAGCAGCATGCAGTAGTGCCTAGTGAAATCAATTGTGTCATCAACAAAAACATAAAAATAAAAATTTTTTCTAAGGAGAATATTTAGTTTTAAATTTGTTCATTTGTTTTTGTAGTGAATTGAGCAGGCTAAATTTTTCAGATGTAAGCATTACTGGAATACGCTGTTGGATGATGAAAGTGTTCTCGATATCCACGCAAGACTTTGTCGACCTTTGCACGAAGACTGCTGGGAATGCAAACGATTACAGGTTAGATTTTATTTTTTCACCTGTTGAAGTTATGTTGAAAGTAATATTATATAACTTTTTATGTAGCTAAATTAAAATAAGCTATTGCGTTTAACACAAAAACAGGATCTGTGTCATGAGCGAGTTTCCATTCTTATTCCTAGTGTCATTTGAAAAGCTTAGAATAGAAACAGTTAATGTTTTGTGTTGCTTTTTCTTGAAAAATGTAAATTGAAATCTGAGAAGCAAGATTTTAGGCACCACAACAAGAAACCGAAAGTCTCCTGAGAGGAAATTACTCTCAAATTTGGGTCTATTAAAACACTATTACAAATACGTTTCTCATTTTCTTAACTTGTTTTATTAAAATAGTCATTATACTTTTAAAAACAAAAAAAGAAATAATAATAATAAATGAAAACTGAGTTGAGACAAAAAAAAAACGTTCAGCACAGATTTCTCCGAAAGAGATCATCCCTTCAAAAATTACTTCAGAATCGTTTTTGCAGGGAATTTAGTGTAAGCTTTTATAACTAAATGGTTATGTTCCATTTATCACAATTTCCCAACCGTTTTTGGGATATTTAAGAAAATTTATGAAAACCACATAGTTCTCCTAATCAAATTCATTTGCGTCTATTCAGAATGTGCTTTTGCATGTGGAGCAAAAATAAATTGAATTGACTTTGTTAATTCTCTTTTTTTGACCTTCCACCTGAAAAATATTGTATTATTTTACTTGTGCCAGTTTTATAAACACCAGACATATTAATAAAGAGTATTTCTCCAGAAAACAGGGTTTGGCGTGTTGCAAGAGGTTGGTAAAACTGCTCAGAGTGGACTCGGTGAAGGGGAAATAACCTACCGACTCATGGGAGCTTCACCTGGAGCTAGGCTCACTGCTGCCCTCACCATCCCTTATGTCATTAGGTAATGTCTGTTAGGGTGCTTTTGCACCTGATAGTTATTGCAGGATATTTATGTCAGACAGAAATTATGACTAATGTAAACTGGGAACAATTCATGTCTGAGATATATATTTCTATCACAAGCTATAAGTGTCGACACTTCTAGACCATCAGGTGTAAACACTGTTTATAAAAAGAGAAGAATTTAATTTTAGAGATAAATATCTTGGCTACTAGCTGTACTGTCGACACTTCTATACCAACAGATGTAAACGCTGGATATTTGCGCCATGACCTATGACCTATGGACAATTTATTGCAAATTTGAACAAATCCAGAAATGTCGTATATATATCCATGACATAAATGTCTAGCTATTTCTGTCAGTGTGTAAACTTGCAAGAGAATATCTATCCGACACCTGACATATATATCCTGTGAGAAGTGTCAGATGTAAACGCACCCTAATACATTCCTTTTTACTATACTCAAAAATCTATATTTCTGGAATGCTCAACGTTGTTATTTTCTTGAATTAACTAGCACGAGTTGCTTACTAAAATTATTTAAAATATTAAGTTATAATTGTGACGTTTCGAACCTGTTTAGGTTCATCTTCAAGAATCTTAAATTATAGCCCGTTACGGTTCCGCTATTTGCATTTCCATTACAATGAACAACAACACAAAGTTTAATCTCAATAAAAACTGATTATGTCTCGTTTAGGACTTGGGAAGACTTTGAGACGTCAGGCAAGGGAGATAGTGTTTAATGTTTATCAATACTTAGACAAGGCTAAGGCTAAAACGATTTAAACTATAGCCTGTTCAAATAGATGGTTTATTTAGGGGAAAAAGAGTGTGCCCTATATTCCCTGTGCAAGAAATTGGCGTTAAATATTCTCTCTGTTATAACCTTATCACTAGGAGGTTTAAAACGTTTTTGGTCGTAGCTTTGGCTTAGTATTGATAAATATTGAACACTATTTCCTTTGTCTAGCCTCTCAAAGCCTTCCCTAGTCTTAAACGAGACTTAATCAATTTTTATAATTTTTCACGTAACGTGTTGTTCCTTGAAATGGGAGTTTGCAAATGACGGAACTGTCGGGAATATTTCCCTCAAAATTTCACGCATGCTGAATTGAACTTTTCAATCTATCTGAACAGGCTATAATGTTAAGGTCTATAATGTTTTAAACCTCCTAGAGTGATAAGGTTATATTAATTATAACTTAATCTTTTAAACAATTTTAGGAAGCAACTCTTGCTAGTTATTTCAAGAAAACAAGAACATTGGGAATTCCAAAAATGAAGATTTTTGAGTATGGTAAAAAGTAATGTATTAGAGTGCGTTTACGTTTGACACTTCTAGCAGGATATATATATTTCAGGTGTAGGATAGATATTCTCTTGCAAGTTTACATATTGACAGAAATATCTATGACATTTATGTCATGGATATGTATATTGGCAGTTCTGGATTTCTTCAAATTTGCGATAAATTTACCATAGGTCATAGTTCATGGCGCAAATAACTAGTGTTTACATCTGTTGGTGTAGAAGTGTCGACAATACAGCTAGTAGCAAAGATATTTATCTCTGAAGTTAAATTCTTCTCTTTATAAACAGTGTTTACACCTGATGGTATAGAAGTGTCAACACTTATAGCTCCTGATAGAAATATATATCTCAGGCGGCAACCTATAGATAGCCCGGCGCTAATGGCCAAGATGTAGATGCGCCGTAAAAAAAAAAAAAAAAAAAAAAAAAAAAAAAAAAAAAAAAAAAAATATATATATATATCTCAGACATAAAATTCATTGAGTATGAATCTCATACACTCAACCAATTATGAGATTCTAATCAGGATTTAATGTTTTACTCTCAAGCTTTAAAATTATGGACCTTAACATGAAATTATCAAAATTATAATAGACCTTAACAGTATAGCCTTCAAATTAGATTTTATTTCTGGTATAAATAGCCACTATAATAGTTTTGTCAAAAGTCTGTCCTTCTTTTATTCTGTATTGATGGTAGATCTTTTTTAGGCAACCTTCACTACTTCAGCTGCTCCTGTTTAACCACAAAGGTCTACGAAATATACTCGAAGGTTTGAGCGTACGAATCGATGAAGCAGTACCATCATTGCATTGTCTCTTTACCACTCTAGCTATACAGAATCCTCAACACACTATACAGGTATAAGCAGAGAAATAGCGTAATTATATGGAGGGTTCAGTGCACAACTAGACCAAATCCATATTATTCAGTTTTCAGAAAATGCGTATTAATTGCAGAGACGTTGTATTAATCCTATTGACCAGTGTAAGTCTTAAAAAGATTTGAACTTAAACACTGACATTATTAGTGTATAGCCTTGATCATAAAATAGTAATAACTTGGACTTGGCTTACTTGTGCTCTGAAAACAAATAAGAATGGCTTCATGATTTGTAGCAAGAACTGCTACAAGGGGCAAAATAATGAAGTTAGGACTTAGTCTCCTGTATCACTTAAAAAAGCCATTTTACTCTTCAATCCTATTACAAAATAAAATGCCAAAAATGGACTTGGTCTAGTTGTGCTCTGAACCCTCCATATTGAGTGCTACCACTTTTTAGAGACCTTGGAACTAATGAATGAATGAAAAAAATACTCTATACTGGTTGAATAACCAAATTTAACCTAAAAATATTACTATACATAAAGAACCAACACAAACACTAAATTATTTTATTTTCATAAAAATTAAGAAAAGGCCAGCCAGGTCTCCCAGTTCCAACATTTATATTTTATACATTTAAAAAAAAAATAAACCATATTAAAGAAATTAGGTCTCCCAGTTCCAAAATTTATATCTTATTAATTTAAAAAAATTATATAAATATCCCTTTTCTTTATTTACAGTTTTCAATTCTTGTTTTCTTCTAGATGTGCAGTTCCTGTGAAATAGGTAACATTCGTAAGGAAGGGAATGTACGTTTTACGCTGGACGATGGATCGACCGTGTCTGCAAATAAGGAGTCTCTGAGCCATTCCTGTCCAGTATTCGAAGCAATGTTCCGTGGAGGTTTTAAAGAATCTCTTCAAAGCAGCGTACGACTGTCAGACATCACTGCAGATTGTCTCTCTCATCTAGCTAGGGTAACTTTGATTTGATAATCTACATTTTTTTTTTTTTTTTTTTATTAAATTGTGTTCCTCGTGATTTTCTTCCCCAAGATAATTGCTCTGGGTGACTCCCAGAGCAATTACCTTGGAGAAGGAATGTGCGAAAAGAGAACATGACCATAGTGGATTAAAATAAAATACCTCCTGCCCCAGTAAAATACACTTAAAAGACAGGGCGCATTACTAAAATTGCAGGAAATTTATGATAACAGTCTATTAACAACACTTACACATAATAACCAGAGCCTGTCAAATGCCACATTGCCACAGCACCACATGAAAATGCCAAATTTGGTCCATTTTTCGGGAAAAAGCAATATTTGCCAAATTGTTGAAAAAAAAAATGCCCCATTTTTACCACATATGAAGATTTTTTTCCCCAAATTAAAAATAATTTTGCTTTGAAGTATCTACACTTCAAACCCTTTAAGAAAAGTGGATTCATTGTGACAATTTCAGTCTGGATGATCGAAAGGTATACTGCAAATAATGCGTGAAATCGGAGAGTTCAAAAACCTTTTAGTAAAAATTGTCATTCATACGGCTGGCAGGAATCCTCAGTCTCTATAAAAAATAGTTTTAATACAGGCATAATCACAGAAACAGCTATGATTACAGTTGTACTTACAGAAAAATGATGGGATTACAGTTGTAATTACTGATAAATGTTGTGATTATTAATTTAATTATAATCAAAGTTGTGATTACAATTTTAATCGTAATCACCCTTATAATTACGATTATAATTGTATTTACAATCATTGCTCCAGGGTCTGTGATTATAATCGTAACCACATCTCTAAAGCCTGTGATTATAATCGTAATTACTCTTGTAATTACTATTATAATTTTATTTGCAATCATTGCTCCAGGGTCTGTGATTATAATCGTAATCAATCTTGTAATTACGATTATAATTGTATTTGCAATCATTGCTCCAGGGTCTGTGATTATAATCGTAATCACTCTTGTAATTACTATTATAATTGTATTTGCAATCATTGCTCCAGGGTCTGTGATTATAATCGTAACCACATCTCTAAAGCCTGTGATTATAATCGTAATCATACTTATCATTATGATTATGCCCAACACTGTTTCTAGCCAGGATAGGGCTAATGTATTTTCCTTTTCCAACGAAAATCCATCAACCCTAGTGAGAATTGAACCCACAAACTTAGACAAGTAGTAGTCGTGCCGTAACACTCATGCCAACCAGGGCTCCTTAATTATGATCTTTATTTATACAAATTTTAATAAATTAATAAGGTAAAAAATAATTAACATTGTGTTTTATATTAATAATTATAATATATGAAACTTTTTTGTAGGTACTTCCTGAATATTGTTCCTGTGCACTTCCAAAGGATTTACCCGTTCTGCTGGAAATGATATCTGTCAGCGACAGGTAATTTCTTCACATTTCAATTCTAGCATATAGTTATGTTAGGAACTTGGAAATTGCTTATAACTTGCTTTTACATTGAAACAATGTAAGCATTGTTTCAATGTAAACATATTTTGGCAAACATTTCCAAGATTTGTTCCTAAATGTTTAGTAAAAGAAAATTTAGTAAATTTATTCTAATCCGGCATCCTATGGTCTGGCACACTTGATAATCCGGCATGGCAGGGGTGTCAAGGCAAAACTTGAAAAATGCGCCTCTTCAGTTCTTATGTATCAATTCTACAAAATCCTCAGCCCAACAACACTGTGGTGCCCGACAGGGTCGTATAAAAACTCCTGGAAACCATCTCTGTGATCAGATACCTACTTGTTGCTAGTTCAGTTTATAGCTTTTGACTGGGGCAGTATAATTCTAACAGCGTGCAATTTTATTTTAGTCAGTTTACATTAAATATGTACTAGTCTTATAGTCTACATTTCGTTTTTTCACCTCTATCCATTTTTTTGACATGCATCCGATAATCCGGTATGCTTCAAGTCCCGAACGTGCCGGATTAAAGGAAGTCTACTATAGTTAAGAAAGCCTTATATATATATATATATATATATATATATATATATATATATATATATATTTCTAAAATGCATTAACTTATAGGCTATTCGTGCTAAGCTATGTGATTTTCCCAGGTGCTCTTCCATTTAAGTATTAATCACAACAGACAGAACATCAGTTATTGAATAGGATCTATTTTATTGAATGTCAAATGGATGTTGGCAATTGTATACTTCAATTAAAAAAGTCCGACTAACAGGAATGTCCGAGGTTTTGTGTTTTTTTAGGTTCACCACGTTTTTTGTTGAATAGAAAGCAATAACTAAATAACTGTTTAAGATATGTAATTCTCAATTGCAGCATCGTAAACTAGACAAAATTTACTTGAACAACAAGTAGACTTTGTCAATTATAAAACCAGGGACAGGGGGCTAAAACCCCGTTTAACATTAATGAGGTAATTATTTTTGTGATCTTCGGGTTCTGAAACAAGAAATTTGTTAGTCGGCACTTCCAGATTGCGTCATGATCAACCTCATAGGCATGTTTCCTCAAATATGTACTACAAAAAGTGACTAAATAAAAGTAGTTTTATAAGAGAAATTTAAAAAGAATGTGTTTATAAGTTTTCCTGATATTTTTTTCATGTGTTTTTTTTTATTTCCTTGAACTTATTTCCATTTCATAAGCCTATCTCTCCCCCATTCGTACTGAATGTTAAGAATAATTGCTATATTAATAATTGTTTTATTCAAACAGGTTCCTCCTTCCCGATCTAACGGAAAAAGTAGTGACAGTAGTCCGAGACTCAGCGCTCAGTCACCTAACTGCTTCTCGCATTTACGACTGGGGCCTGACAGTCGGGCAGCAGTACGAGGTCTCCTCAAAGCTCGCAGAAGATGCTGTAAAGTTCCTTTTCACGAGCGATATGCTCGAAAGCCAAAGGATACAAGCTGTTTCGAGTATAATCGAATCGGAAAACAAAGAAAGATTCCTCGAAGATGTAACATCGCTTGTCAAAATCGGCTTGAGGTTTTACACAGAAACGCATCGATTTTTTAAAACATGATTAAGCAATTAGATGTATCTTTTACTTTATTTTCTGAGACTCTTAGCTACTCATGTGTGCATGTGTATATATATATATATATATATATATATATATATATATATATATATATATATATATATATATATAATAACTGTTAAGTTTATAAGTAAGAATCCTAATAACATCACAAGCAGGGGTAATAAAAGTATTGTGCATATATCCTCAGCACTAAAGCCCAGACCGGCCTTCCCATCGAAAGAAGTAATTTCCAATTATCTCTCTCCGCCAGTTCAGATAAAACCTGGAGCTCAATTTCTCATGCTCAAACGTCTGGGCGGGAATTTCCCCTGCACTCTCCCCTCTGGTCCACCATTTGCAAAGCCTTTTAATGATCGAACACTTTCACTTCAAGTGATTCATTATAAAAACTGATTGTGTTTAAGACTAGGGAACGCTTTGAGAGGTTAGATGAGAGAGGTAGTGTTTAATATTTATCAATACTTAGCCAAAGCTAAGGCTGAAAAAGTTCTAAATTTCCTAGTGATAAGGTTATGACTGAGAGAATTTTTACCAGGAATATAGGCCATGCCCTTTTCCCTCCATCTAACAATCTATTTGAACAGGCAACGTTAAAGTCTAAATTATTTGTAGCCTTAACTTTGGCTAAGTTTTGGTAAACATTAAACACCATCTCTCTTGCCTGACCTCTCATAGCCTTCCCTAGTCCTAAAAAAGACATAATCAGTTTTTACTGAGTTTCACGAAGCATGTTCTTCATAGAATTAGTATTGCAAATGGTGGACCCGTCACCTTGATACTCCCAGTGGCACCTCATTATAGCCAACCAACTCCCCCTATCTGGTCCTTGTTTATGCTTTCTTTTATATATATATATATATATATATATATATATATATATATATATATACATATATATATATATATATATATATATATATATATATATATATATGTTTGATGTTATTTTTTGTCGCTGGGATAGTATTTTTGGATGTAACGGCATTTTTCTCCAGCGGTGGTACTCCTCCTCACTTCTTCCTGGAATATTTCGATGGATTCATCTCCATCTTCTTCTGCCAGGTACTTGTTTCTTCCTCGGTGGTAGCCAAGGGAAGCCCTTGGCTACCACCGAGGAAGAAACAAGTACCTGGCAGAAGAAGATGGAGATGAATCCATCGAAATATTCCAGGAAGAAGTGAGGAGGAGTACCACCGCTGGAGAAAAATGCCGTTACATCCAAAAATATATATATATATATATATATACAGGGTGTCCCGTAAATGTCTAGTCATATTGTGAGGGGTGATAGAGGACTCTTAGGGGAACAAAACATGTTCTATGACGATTTCCCGAATTCTCGCCCCTAAGGGAGAAAACGTCGTTTTATTGTTCTTTCAATACAAACGTGGTTTTTAGAAGAATAATCGTACTACTAGAAAGGGAGTGAAACCAATCGAAAGCTGAGTAAATTTACTATAAGACTAATTGGGAGTAATCATAAAAATGAATGAATGTAAGTATGTATATCTTACCAAAAGAAAGCTATTCTAAATTTCCTGACATTTTATTGATATTTCTTTCCAGTGTAACTCCTCAATGGGCAGGATCTGAGATTTCCGGGTTTTAGAAAAACTTCCTCATTTAACCAGCTTTCCATTCATGTATCACAACCCTGTGTTATTGAAGTATTTGAACGGTTTAAGAACAAAAGTTTAAAAAAAAACATGGATCTGTGAAAAGAAAATTATATTTTTTTCTTCAGTTAATTCAAAAACCTGAAGAGAAATATTTATTTTTATAAATGTTTACATAAATATTTACTTAAAACAATAAAAAAAAAAATACTTCCACAAATACAAAAAAATATCATTAATGGCCACCTCCTGGACCCAGTATTAGTTACTGTAATTAACAAATTCAAAATAAATGTGTATTTTATTTATTTACTGTTTTAGGATATTTTTTTATATTTGTGGAAGTATTTTTTTTTTTATTGTTTTAAGTAAATATTTATGTAAACATTTATAAAAATAAATATTTCTCTTCAGCTTTTTGAATTAACTGAAGAAAAAAATATAATTTTCTTTTCACAGATCCATGTTTTTTTTTTTAAATTTTGTTCTTAAACCGTTCAAATACTTCAATAACACAGGGTTGTGATACATGAATGGAAAGCTGGTTAAATGAGGAAGTTTTTCTAAAACCCGGAAATCTCAGATCCTGCCCATTGAGGAGTTACACTGGAAAGAAATATCAATAAAATGTCAGGAAATTTAGAATAGCTTTCTTTTGGTAAGATATACATATTTACATTCATTCATTTTTATGATTACTCCCAACTAGTCTTATAGTAAATTTACTCAGCTTTCGATTGGTTTCACTCCCTTTCTAGTAGTTTCTCACTTGGGACGGAGCTACAACGATTATTCTTCTAAAAACCACGTTTGTATCGAAAAAAACAATAAAACAACGTTTTCTCCCTTATGGGCGAGAATTTGGGAAATCGTCATAGAACATTTTTTGTTCCCCTAAGGGTCCTCTATTACCCCTCACAATATGACTAGACATTTACGGGACACCCTGTATATATATACTGTAGTGATTATTTATATTTTTTAATTATTTAATAACAGTATATTTGTTCAAAATGTAATAAAATTATGCATCATGTTGGTTGGGCCATAAATGTAGTGATTAATTATTATTGATATATTAATTAAATTGAATAAAATGGAATTGATTATTTATTTAACATAAAATCTAGGGTCATAATAGGTTTCAGTCTGCAATGTATCTTCTTCCGAGAAGTCTCACACACATAACTCACTAATATGTTGGGCCTGAAATGCTAACATCAATATATTGGTGCTTTGTCTTGTAAGGATTAACTACCCATGGCTCTTAAAAAATGGTTGTGCAATTCCTTATAGTATCAATCTCACCATATCCTTTTCAAACGCTTTCCAATATAGAAAATTCTATACCAATTATCTCTCTTTTTCTTTCAGTCTTCTTAAAAGGCCTAAATAGAAGCTCATTTGTTGTTGGTTCCCTGTAACTTTTTGGATTGTCCAGAAAATAATGCAGGATTTTGGTATTAAAATAATAAATATAAAAAGTATTTTATAACAGTGTTCATTAATCAAAATAGTCTCTCATATTCTCAATACGTTTCTCCCAATATCTTGGTAACTTTTTAATACCGTAGAAGAATTCAGAATTCTTAGAATTTACAAAGTCAATAAACGTATTCTCTAATTCTGTTCGATCTATAAATATTTTGTGTTGTAAGTAATGGTTCAGGCGTCTACAAAAATGGTAGTCAGTAGGCGAGAGGTCCGGAGAGTATGGCAAAAGTGGCTAGAAAAGGTTCATTTTTGTTTCAGCAAAAAACTGCAGCAAAAACTTCGTAGCACTGATTTTTTTGGTGTTCGTTTAATGCGTGTGGACTCCAACTTTCGACCATTTTCACTTTTCTAGTCATAGTTTATCTGCAAGTTCTCGAGCAGTTATTCTAGAGTTTTCTTCCATCAACATTCGCAGAACATCGTCATCAAGAGAGGAAGGCCTTCCGTGACCTAATTTATCTTCAAGGCTGAAGTATCCATCCCAAAATGTTTTAGACCACCTTAAAACAGTGCACTCATTAACACTACCCTCGCCCCAGACTTGGTTGATGTTTCTGCTGTCTGGGCTCCGCTTCGGCCGAGTTTAAACTCGTAAAAGAAAATCGAACGAAATTCATGATGTGACATCGTAGGAAAGACTGAATTATTTCTAATTAGCAAAATGCTACAGAGGTAAACAAACATTCTCATTTAGAAGAGGATTGGCAAGTGTTGACATTAATACAAATGAATAATCCAGTAAATGTAAACAGATTATTTTATAGAGAATTTATTAAAATAAAGCGTAAAATCCTGCATTATTTTCCGGAGAACCCAATATTATATGCTACAAAAATATTACCACAAACCCACAAATCTAATTTTTTTACCTCAATATTCTAACAAAAAGTGATTTCTTCAAGTTCAAGTACTCTCCTTTATATTCCTGCTAAATAGTTTTTAAAATAAAATACTTGAGTAGCTAAGAGTGTTTGGTCGTACGAGGGGCCAGAAGTATTTAATTGATTTGTGATATTATATATTAGGAAATTTATATATGTATATGGTTAGATTAATGTAGAAAAATGGCTTATTATTGCAAGAAATACTTTATATTATTGGAATCGAATAAGATCAAAGTGCATTTTTTCATTCTGCAAATCATTCCATTGTTAACATTATTATTGTGCTTAATATTTATTTTTTTATAACATCTTTTAATTGTTGGGTCATTAAAAGTAGTAAAGTAATTTTCAATTTTATAATACTTTATTAAGAGTTATACTCTAATTCCAGAGTCAAAAAGTTTATTTTATTTAGTTACATTAATTGACATATTTGTTATTCTTAAGGGATTATTGTTCAATAATGATTTTTTTTTTATTTATATATTTTAATATAAAGTAAAATGATTTATTAGTGACAATTTTGCTATTTCAAGTTTAGCTTCCAATGATTTTTGGGACAGATTATCACCCTTTTCTAGCCAATATAGGGCTGATGTTTTTTCTTTTTGAAAAAGAAAATCAACCACCCATAGTGTCAATCAAACCTACAACTTTAGGCAAATGGTTTAACACTCATGGCCACCGGGCCTTCTAAAAACGGCATAAAATAAAAGAATAGATTGGTCTTGTTAAAAGCCTAGAAAAAGATACTTCATTTTAAAATGATTTATTACAAGTGGATGTCTGATTCAACAAAGCAGTAGTATATTCAACTAGTCATACAAAAATTATTAGTAAATATCCCATAGATGTTTTTTTATGCAGAACGTTTTCAGGGACTTAGCCCCATTTTCTATGCCCATGCAAAGCAGACTCAGTCGAGCCTTGTTCCAAGACTCTAGGAGCAATGCTCGGCTGAGTAAGGACCTAGACTCTAGGAGCAATGCTCGGCTGAGTAAGGACCTAGACTCTAGGAGCAATGCTCGGCTGAGTAAGGACCTAGACTCTAGGGGCAGTGCTCGACTGAGTAAGAACCCTAAATTGGATGTTTGCATGGAAATTAAAAATAAAACTAAATCCCCAAAAATTTTCAACATATGAAACGTTCTACATATGAAATAAAACATTTGTGGAAATTCTGAAATATTTATTCGCCATAATGAACATAAATTTTCCACCATCCAAAAATTCCTGGAACAATCTCACAACCACCCTCACAGATTTTTAGTATATTTGCAAAAATACTTAATGTAAGAATATAAAATGAAAAATGGCTTTATTACTTTAAATGATCCCTCAAATCAAAAATAAAATACAATTAAAATATTTTTTTTTTTTGTTTATTTATTATCATGCATGAACTTGAGCTATATTTGGGTTAAATTGCCTCTTCTTTATTGTATTAACTTATGAATTGTTAGATACTTTTCTGTTATAATCATAAATGTTGTAAAAATAGAAGTAGCTACTTCTTTTATAAAAATGGATTTATTTAGAAAAAAATATTTCATGAACATTATCAATTATTTGTAATATAAATCTTGCGTGAATTTTCTTTAATTGTATATAAAAAGTATATTGTATCCTGTTGAAAATACAACCAAATTGTTTTTTTTTAATTAGAAGATTTATTGCCTCACCCTAAATATTTATGTGAATGGGTATTGGTATTTTGGTTGCGAGGTGTAAATATACAATTTCTTGAGTACATTGATGAGTTATTTTTTGAGTGTGATGAGTAAAGTTTGTCTGTAGGGTCGAAGAGTCCACACAAGTTTTCACTTTCTTAACCCTTTAGATGCTGAGTGGATAGAAGGCCATGGATCTCCGAGTGCCACTGGCCTCTACAGGCCACCTACCTTCCTGTGCACGGGATTACTGGTGCTCAGCCGCTTCGCATTTCTTTATTGTTTTCCAAGTTTTCTTTTTAATCAAAGCATAATTTTCTCATCAAGTTTTTAGATACTATAGACACATAATTGTTTGGCTTTTATTATTGTTTCATTTATTATAACTAGGGAACGGACGTTCATGTAAAATAAGATTCAAAATATGTACATACATATTTAACTATTTAACTAGCTGTTACCCGGCGCTAATGGCCAAGATTTGTCGATGCACTGTAAAAAAAAAAAATAAATAAATAAACTAGCTGTTACCCGTTGCGCCATGCTACACCTACTTTCTGCATCTAGAAAAGCCCAAACAAATTAGAAACCAAATAAGTAATATTAAAATCTAATAACACAAATCTGTAACTGTTTGGGTTCACAGTTTCTAATCCGTGAGCTCGGAATTGTTAGTCCTAGACAATTTTAACCTAGTCTATGACAATCCAAGGATCAATACCTACATGTGGACAAAGTTTGGTCAAATACGGTCAAACGGTGTGGAATTTTATAAGGGACAAACAGTTGATAGACGTTTTTGACCTAGCCTATGATAGTCCCTGTATCAAGATCTCCCCATGTGCCAAGTTTGGTGAAAATCGGTCAAACGGTTTGGATTTTTATAAGGAACAAACATACACACAGACAGGTAGTAGACGTTTTTGACTTCGCCTACGACTAAAACTGCAACAACATGCATTTTTAAATTGTCAAACGTGAAATGACGCCAGTCTGACCTGAGTATACTTTTGAAGCAACTGAGTAATCTGACACCATCTACTGAAGTGACTGGTGTGTATTTGAAGGCTCCAATCTCCTTGTGATTCAACTCAACTCTTAAACATCTACTTGCTGTTTTGTTGTATCAAATAATCTGGATATCTTTCCAGCCAGAGTTTTTCATAGACAGTTTTTTAACTTGCTTTTTTAATTTATTCCCTGGATCTCCTTCTAAAACCTTGATTTTCTCTATTATTCCCAGTATGATTCCAATACTATCCGTTATCAACATGCCTTTTGTATCTATTATTGATATAGTATATATACCTGACTCAATGGGTAAAGTATTATATTCTTTCTCAGTTCTCCTTTATTTTTTCAATTACAAAATAAAATCAATTTTGTTGCAAAAATTAAGCCAGAATATGTAAACAACATACAAAAAAAAAATACTTTAAATGCTTTAAAATCACTTAAAACACAAAGATTGGCATCTACACTTATGATTTAAAAAGTGGAAAAAAATATGTAAATACAAGAACATCCGTTCCCTAATCATAACTTTCCTAGCATTAGTAATTTAAGAATAATAAAATGAAAGAAGATTGTAAAAAAAGTAATATTATTTTCAGTTATAATTTCACAAATAAAAATTGAATGATATGGCACTCTTCATCCCCGAGTAATGGCAGTCAAACATACACGAAACACGATCTACCAAAACTAAAATAGCTACTACTTTTCCTATCTCTCTACCAAGCCGTTATTGTGGCTTGGAAAATTTAGGCGGAAAACGCCCAAAGCTACATTAACTGCTTCGCACACGCAGGAGACGGCAAACTCGAGCCACCACAATGGCTAAGCGCACCATGGCGACAGAATAGCTCTTTATCATTTACCATCATTTCTCTTGAGAAATGCAGCCTCCACGAAACCGGGCAGTTCTCTCTCTCTCCTCCATAGCCATGAAGAAGGCTTGTATGCCAAGCCGAAATGTTGGCATATAAATAAACTCATTTTAACTATAAAATGTAGTTTTATTCAATCAAAAGACCGAACCCCGAAGATCAAAAACCTCAATGGTCGACTATATCTTCCCAACTAACAGGATAGGGCGTTGAAAACAGGGCTAGCCAAATTCCATCATTACATTCACCAGGAATTACTATTTATGTATTATCAAGGGATCAAATTTACTTGATTTAAAAGGAAAAAAAAACATTGGAACTGTTTCTCATTGTGGCTATCCTGAGGGGAATATGGTAGTACTCAATCTCGAAATCATATGTAACAAAGAACAGTTTGTAAAACAGAAATAATAATAATAATAACAAAAAATGCGGTAAAGACAAAGAAAATCAAAATGGATCTCTCAAATTTTATTTACAGCCATATGAAAAACAATATTAATTTGTACAATTAAGGAGACAGTAATACGTAAAGTTTACGCTATAATCTAAACAACAGCATATACCAATCATATTAATTAATTCTTATTTATTTTTTTAATCCAAGAATAACAATATCATACAATTTAGAGAACTATACTCTCTCTGGATAGAAATTGAAATTGAATAACAAATTTTTAAAATTTTGCTTACATTTTTTTTTAAATGTATGTATGAATAAGGTTTAGGATGAAGAATGTCTAACAGGGTGTCTACTACTTTTGTGAAAGCCAATTTCGGGACTTTTTGGAGACATTTTCATGAATTGAAAAGCAAATTTCATGCCCGTTAAAAAGAAAATAATTTCAATTAAAAAGAAAAAGCCTTAACTATTAGCTTAAAATTTTTTGTAACCTTACATGGATTATCATATCTATAAACTTACAATTATTACTTACATATATTTAAACAAATAATAAGACTGCATAAAATGTACACCATATGTTAGAGAGGATAGTCACATTAATTTTAAAAGCGAAGAAACGATTACACTAAAAATTTTAGAATGACTATGGAATTAGCAGCCAAAAAAATATTGAACAATGACAGCAGAATTCAAATTTTCTAAAAATATTACTAACTAAATATATATTGTCAAAGTATATAATTTAGTTAATCAATGTGTACAGAATTTGAATATTTAAGTCTGCATATATTAAAAAAATTAATAATTTATGCTACAACAAAGGAATCTAACAGAGGAGGGGGTGGGACAGACAGATAAAATTGTAATTATAAAATTGGGCAACAATTTCGAATGCGCCGAAGTATCGGATTACGTCAGACTCCGGTAAAAATGAAATTTCGTGACATGCTTTCAAAATTCATGACTTCTTAGTGATTTTTGTGCCCTATTTGCAATTTCGTGACATTTTCATGACTTTTTCGTGCAGTAGACACGCTGTCTAAGGTTATCATCGTCCTGAATACATTTTAAAGACATGAACAATTTGCAACATGAATGTACATTAAACATTTTTCTCTTTATGCTAGATAATTATAAGTATTAATATTACAACAAAGCTCATCTCAGCAGACGTTTGAAATGATATTCAAGAGAGTTGGAATTTGAATTGATTCGACTACTATTTAAAATAAAGGAGGCTAAAAATAAAAACTATAGGCAGTTATTAATACTTTAAAGCATGATGTAAAACAAGAGTTTCTACATTTATGTACAGTGTAAAGAATTGCAGAAGAAAATGGATACAAAGATGTAGATAGGCTTTGGATCGTGGACGAAAAAAACTATTTTGCAAAATGAATGTTTTATTTGAAGTACATTTTGAATAATTCTTCATCAGGGTGAATGTCATGAGCAGAAGTGGAATATATGCAAAGTATCTTTTAGCGGAAGTACTAGGGGTAACTTTGTCCGGCTTGAAACCGATATACGAGAAGCCGTCTAAGAGGTCTTGCTATTAGTGCACTTCCTCCAGAGGGAGGAAACCCGCTTATGAGTATGACATCATGACGCAATCCGGAAGTGCCGACTAGAGAATTTGACGTTTCAGAAATCGTAGATAATGAAAATTATGGTGGTTCAAATTTGAGTGATGTGACAGATAAGGTAGTTGAGCGGAATCTGTCGACCGAAACAACCGGTATTTTTGGGAAAATTTGTGCAAAAAACGTTGTAACATTTAGAATTTTTCTTTTATGAAAAGGTGAAGGGTATTAACAAATAATAAAAATCAAGTTGAGAAATATCCCTCCAGAATTCTCAAAGAACTTGGTTACTTTATTTCAATGTTTCGGAGTAATTGTCTATCTTCAGGAATTATAATTTCTACAATGACTGTATCCTATCAATAAAATCGTCAATTCGCCAATATATAGTCAAAATAAAATGAGTCCTGTAAGGAATCAAGTCCATTATTAAATTTATATACAAACATTTATAAATCTTTAGGAAGTGCCAATAATGATTGGCTCCTTCCATATAATATTTACTGAGATGTATATAAGATGAGCACAATTAATTATTGTACTGTATAAATTGTACAGATTTTAAATAAACATTTATTAAATATATATACATATATATATATATATATATATATATATATATATATATATATATATATATATATATATATATAAATCTAACTAGTTCACAGCCATTTTACAAGAAGTAAAAAATTTCTTGGAGAATTCTGAAGGGATATTCCTCAACTTGAGTAGTTTTTTTTTGTTTTGATTTTTTACGGCGCATCGACATCTAAGCCATTAGCGCCGGCTTAAGTAGTGTTTAGATCTTTGTGTTACTAGGCTTTTACATTTGATAAGTAACGGGCATGGGGAATCTAATGAAACCATTTATAATGCAATATCTATAACCGTTGTTGAGGAAATTGGAAAAAAATAGATTTTTCTTGGATATATCTTTATATATTTCAAAACCGGTAGGGAAATCTTAGTAAATGGAAAGCATCTATTCAAAAGCTATTTTTAAGTGATTTTTGACAGAGCTATCTCATTCAGAGAAATTGGTGCTCAAATGGAGTAATTTCTGCTTAGGATACTGTAAGTTTCGCTTTGAGATTTCATTTTAAATTTTTACGTGTGTTACATTTTTCACAAAAGACTAAGATGAAGCATTAACTGTTTCTATTCCAAGCTCTGCAATTGACACTAGGGATAATAACGGAAAAGCCAACTGCCATAGCCACGTTGAATGCACTGGTTGAGATCACCGAAGTTAAGCAACATCGGGCGTGGTCAGTACCTGAATGGGTGACCAACCACGTGCTGTTAGTATTATAAAAGGGTGGCAACCTGTAGATAGCCCGGCATGAATAGCCCAATAGTTGATACGCCGTTAAAAAGAAAAAAAAAATGCACAGATGATGGAATTCCTGTGAGTCGGACTTTTTTCTGCCTGAGTTGGCTCTGTCAGCCAGACATAAAGAAAGGAGAGAAGAAGGCTCAAGGAGCCCCCCCCCCTGGGAGAAAGCTTCAAAAAAGTCTGTTCTACAGGAACTGCATCATCTTAGCATGTCTCCGAATAGTGTGTGGAAACTATGCCCAGATGTTATTAAGAGGTTATATAAAAATAGTAATTGATTAATTCATTGTTAAAAAAGCAATATAAAAGTTCTGTGTTCATAATATTTTTGTGAGTTTATTGCAAGTGTCAGGAAGTATCTAAATTGGTGACCCCGAAAAAGAAGAGCATGCAAGGAAGGTGAGCAACTAAACTTAGTCATTTTTATGCTCCCGCAAAGACAATGTAATGGAAGATGATTTCCTAGGCCTTTTCTCAGCAGACGGAAAACAAGTACCCCGGCTACAATGCCTCAGCAAATAGACACTTCCTCTGCTATGGCTATCAAGGCCCAGCTCCCCATCTTCCATAAAAGTGAACCCGAAGTATTTTTTTACAATGTGAAACAATTTTTTCGCTATATGGCATAAAAAATAACGTGAGAAAGTTTTGTTATATTGTGCTCCAACTTGATTTAGACTCCGCAAAGGACGTAATGGTCCTAATGCCTGATCTACCATCCAAAACCCCTACAAAATATTGAAAGGTAGGATCATGAACATTTTTGAAAAAAAAAACAAAAAAACAACACACTAACTTAAGAGAACTTTACAGATAGCTCTTCCTCCAATGACTCTGCCGAAGATAACGCAAAACCCTGGATGACGACTCGATCAGGGAGAACACTTAACCCCCCGGTGCGTTTCCTCGCCGGACTCATGAAACGTTGGGAGTTTTCTAAAAAAGTACGTTTTTTTTTTTTTTTTTTTTTTTTTTTCTAAATATCCTGTAGAACGGTATATGTCTGGAACAAAAAAAAGGATCAGAACGTGTGGTTGGCAGAATTACACTATATTTTTGGTCTAATTTCATCACCTCGAGTATTGTCATCTACTTGTGACCCTGTATAGACATTCTCATTTCACTTTTAAAACTCTGCAGTAATAGTGATAAGCTCCTTTAACCCATTTATGCCTCAGTTTTTTTTTTTGTTTTTTTTTAATTTTATTGAAATTATGAAATATTTTTAAGGAGCAGATAACCCAGAAGCTCGCAAAGTCGCCTTTATTGGGAAAGAGTGAGGGTATATCCTTCATTCCATAAAATAAACCCCTCAAATGCAACCATTCATTCTCAGTCTTCCAGAAATGGAGCATTTATAAATTTGTGCTTATAAAATGTACAAGAATGTTTTTTTCTAGGTTTATTATTATTATATATATATTTTTTATATATATTTATACAACGGGAACCGGTGTATTAAATGTGGCTATGGCCATTAACCTATTATAATAATAATTATTATTATTATCATACATCAAATTAATTTTACAGAGTGAATTAACATCTAATCAATCAATTCTAGTCTTGAAGGCATTATTTTGTAGTATTTTATAAATGTAGAATTACTACTCGCCACAACAAGTTCGGGATGAGGATGGGATAAACATGGCATAATGATGAGACATAGAAAACAATATTATTGGATCGAGATATCTGAGTCACTTCTAGCACCTTGGTCGAGCAATTCTTAAACATGATAAATGAGACTCAAACCCCTAAAAAATTAAAATTTGCCTCTGTTCAGGTGGAAATCGTTTGTCTAGAGCCGTTCCAAACAAGCAATCAGATTCCTCAAGACTTGAGCAATATCGTCAAAGTAGACTTCCATCTTAGGAAGACCACTCAAAAGTGGAGACAGAGTGCAATTGAACTGTGATGGTGCGCTCTTTATCCCAAAATTGAGACGGTTCATCCAGAACATGCCTTTACGTGTTGAAATGATGTGGATCTTTTGTGCTTCTTTGTCCACTTTAAGGAAGAGATCCAAATTACAAAAGAATCTCAATTCTTGGAGACTATTTAGTACTTCATCGACTTGACGGATTGGGTGATTCGAGCGACTAAACTCAACAATTATTATCGACACATCTGCGTCCAGCTTGGCAATGTCAACAAGAAATGAGCCCCAGCCACTCGATGCTACTGGGATGATGACACCTTCAGAATCCAATCCTGCAAGCTCTTCTTCCCAGTTCACAATGCAAAAGGAACATCACATTCCCGAATGGAGATCGGTTTTTACACATACACTCTGCTGAAGCCTAACTGCAACATTTGGAACACACTCTTTTCTCAAAAATAGAAGAGTATAATAGAGTAAAATTTCAACGAGTGAAACTACTGAGTTGACGTCGATTGGGTTGATAAGTCGAATGGCTCAACAGCCAAGGATGAGAGTTGGATGAAGAAGAAGTACTGCATATTTCAGGCAGTTCTACGCCGGTAATATAAAAGCAAACTACTTTAATAATAATTCTCTCTAGAAAATTCTTACTTTTTATCTTTTGCCTCTATGGCAGAAATATTAAAATCGATTTGTTCCCTAAAATATCAATTCTGTCCTTAAACATTTATTAAATGCCGAGTAGTCATAAAATCAATATTGAAATATAATATTCGTAAAAATGGCAGTCAGACTTTCTGTCAACCGAAAAGCTCATACATTAGGAATTATTTCTGGACTTCATCAAATTGGTGAAAACAAAACAACTTGTGAACGAAAAAAGAGGATTTTAAGGCCATGGATTCACAGAAGAAAGTCTCCCATCAACTTCAGGAACTGGAAAATATTAAAAGCTATCCACATATCAAGACTGAAGCTAAGCTGGGCATTTCGCCTCGAGGAAGAAAAAGATGCTTACGATAGAAACATAAGATGATACAAAATTGTGCATAAGTTGCTTCCCGTCTGTCTCAAAAATACTATTCAAAATTACTAACCTGAAGCTTATAGAACATTTCAAATTTTAATGGAGACATATTTAACAACAGGAAGGGATTACTTACACCATAGATGTCGTTTCAGCTTAAAACGTATATGGTAAGGAACTCCTTGTTTGTTAGGCTTCCTTTCCCCAACCACGGTACCGTACCATGGTGATGACCCTACCTAGGCGAGTAGGTGTTGGGGCTTGCTCGCTTTGAGGAACCTTGGTGCTACGTCAGCTCAGGTTCAACCATGCTGAACAGGACCTAGGGGAGAAGCCAGACTAAAGTGGTACCACGGGTGTTTTTTTTTTGTTTTTTTTCAGAAACACCCAATCCTAAGGTTGCAGTGGCCCTGCGCTTATATTGCCCAATCGCAAGGTAACCCCTTGGGGCACCAGGCAACCCCCCATTGTAAGTAGCGGGGCTCCGTTGCATTCTTAGCTTTACGTGGGAAGAAAATGCCTACAAAAATTAAACTTACTTAACCCAATGGGGGCTTCGCCACCTACGGAGCAAACCAAGGACACAAATGAAACCATGCTTTAGCATGGACCACTACAGGGTGCTGAACGATGTAGTAATCAAATGGATAGAGTACTACAAAGACAATGAGATCAACATCAATGGGAACAACATGGACGGCGGAGCCATTGTAGTGAATAGTCTCAACACTGACTCGAAAGAATGGCTAAAGAAGTATATGCCTAGGGCGGACCTAGGTGAATTCAAGATAAGGGCAGCAGAACTGAGCGAACTAACACCAATGGTGCAAGCCGACATGTTTGTGCCTGGAGGAAAAGTAGATGGGCAGGATCTACTGAGGAGGATGGGCTCTCAGAACGAATGTAACACCAAAGGTTGGATTATTTTGGACCAGCAGAGGAGATAGACAGGGCACTTTGTCACAGTGAAGCTGCCGGAATGTGACTTGGGCGTAATTCAGGAGAGGAGGAATGGATGACATGGATACGGGGTATTCAAGATCGTACTTCAGCCCCTGCTGAAGAAAAATAAAGATATTGCCATTGAGTAAGACACCCCAGCTGCTCATGAAGGGGAGGAAAAAGCAGAGGAGACTGAGCTGCCGGTGGTGGAGCGGAAGTCTTGTGGCCCCTCCTCCGCAGAGCCTGGAAGTGAGCCTCTCCGAACCTCTAGTGGGAAGCTCACCGAGACGGAGACCTTACACTGATGACGATAAGGCTACTGCAGGTCAATCTTCATCACTGCAGGCCACTGGAATTGAAATGAACCTTACAACTTTCAAGAGGTTCATTTGTGACACGGGGCTGTTACTATAACAGAACGACATGTCGGGTGGCACAATAGGTATTGCAGGCCTCGGTGCAGTTTCTCGGTTATCTGGGCACCTGTTATCTAATCTAATCTAGACTTCCTTTACCTTTAACAAGGCGGAACAACAACAAAACCATTTGACAACGGAAAACGAGATCACTTCTTTATGGAAGAAAATTGTATATTTATGCTGACCAAAAACCAATACTAGAGTATCTTAGGACTTGTAAGACTCGGAACACCCAATTAAAAAAAAAAAAAAAAAAAAAAAATCAGTCCCGTAACAGGCCATGAGGGCCCTGAGGGGCAGATACTATAGAGGTATCTGATACATGACTGTAACTATAGTTTGTATTAGTAATAGTTTTAGTATATTTTGTTGTTTTAGTATGTTTAGAGTGTAAATACTTAGTAATGGTAATCGACAGTGGACTGCCCTGCTATCTATGGGTGATAGGAACTAGCTGCCCCAGGCCTAGGAGGAGAGGGAGGCCTAGACAATAGCGAGGAGTAGTGTGTGGCCTGTGCTGGAGAAGTTAGCAGACCTGGTGATCCGTGGAGATAATAGGCCATAGGATTGGAAGAAATGCAGATGCCGAGGACTTTAGGTAAGCCTCTGCTATCAATTGTCAAAATTTATTAGGCCTGGGGCACAGTACTCAAAAGGGCTATTGATAAGTAACGGTCAAGTATGTTAATGGGGATTAAATGGTTTATTATTAATTAGGAAAATTACTATGAATAATTTAAAAGGGATTAATTGAAGGGCTCAGTGCCAAAGGTGACTAACCCACAATAAGAAATAGTTGAGAAAATAGGAGTGGCACAGAAGAACCTGAAAAAAATTATTGTTGGTGACAGAAATTATTTTAATAGGACCAATCAACTCCATTTGTGCCACAAAAAATATTTTTTTTCACATTCGTCTTAACTTTAACTCCAATTTTCTCAGTTATTTCTAAATGTGGGTTAGTCACTTTTGGCACTGAGCCCTTCAATTGTCAAATGGGTATAATAATTTTCATGGGGTTATTATCTTGATGGGGTTAAGTAATAGGAATAAATACTAGTAAATATAGCTTATATTATTATCCTTAGCCTAATTTTATTTCCTGCTCCTGGTTCCCCACATGTTATATGACCATACTGCACACTAGGGAGATAGTGTGGTCAGTACTATGCTCCGGCCACCTGATTTTCCCCTTGGCTGCTTCGGCTTCTAGAGCCATTAGCACCCAAAAAGTACTCATTATTAAATTAATTAAAGGCTGGGTTGGCCTAGGGATGGTCAGGGAGGCCGAATTTATCCCATGAACTAAGACACTAGAAGAAAAAAGAACACGCTATTAATTACTGGATATAAAAACTGGAAGATTATAAATACATAAAAGGGAAAGCCAATAAGGTTGCAGAACATTTGTGGGGTTTTATCAAAACCCCACAAATTAAAGGATTAGATGTCCAAGGATAATCGTGTCTTTCTCATTAATGACCGATCAAAACTAGCAAACATATTGAGTTGTCCAGAAAATAATGCAGGATTTTGGTATTTAAATTTAAAAAAAAAAAATTTTATAACTGAGTTCTTTAATCAAAATAATCTCCCATACTCTTAATACATATCTCCCACGTGTTGGTCTCTTTTTAATACCATCTGAATAGAATTCAGAGTTCTTAGAATTTATAAAGTCAATAAATGTCTTATCTAATTCCAATGGATCATTAAATATTTTGTGTTGTAAGCAATGGTTCAGGCGTCTACAAAAATGGTTGTCAGTAGGCGAGAGGTCCCGAGAGCAGGGCGGATGTGGCTAGAAAGGGGCCATTTTTGTTTCGTCAAAGAAGTGTAGCACAAACTTCATAGGGCTGATTGCCCTTACTCTTCCAACGTCCTGATATTTACAAACACACAATTGAAGTAAACAAGGAAACACTCTTCAATTAAGGAAAAGAATTTACAAATACATAAACACAAAAATTACAGGAAAATCCAATTTGGCTTTTGTAAACGAACAAGGACAAAAAGTGTCTCCGAAAGAAGCCATTGCTTGCTTACAAAACCAAGTAAAAGTCTTAACTGTATCACCACATACCCCACAAACAATACTACCGACACTAGCAAAAATCCCTGTATTTTAACTACCAAGAACTTCACTGGTTGTAACAGAGTTTTTTGAATAATTAGAAAATTTAAGCACATTAGTTGGTTGGCCTGACCAAGACCAATTGAAAATTTTAAATTTCGGCTTGCTGGAATAGTTTAACTCAATAGTTAAACACATACACAATGAACAACACCAAATATCCATAATCAAAAACATGGAAGAACAAATAACAAACAACACACAAATGCTCAAGGAATCAATCAAAAACCTTTTGGTAATAACAAGCATCTTGAACAGCACAATGTATAACATTTCCACTTCCGTCATGAGGTATACATACCTTGATAAAGTATGCAGACACCCTTTTATACCGCCTTCATGAGCAATACATATTTTGGTACAGTATACAGACATCTTTCCACCGCCCTCATGAGCAATACATATCTTGATATTTTGGCGGCCCATCCTTAAGAAGATAGAGGAGAAACCATGGACTGAAGACGACCAGCGCCCCACACGAACCACTGATGAACCACAGACGACTGACGAACGAC
Source organism: Gonocerus acuteangulatus (assembly GCA_946811695.1). Lineage (NCBI taxonomy): Eukaryota > Metazoa > Arthropoda > Insecta > Hemiptera > Coreidae > Gonocerus > Gonocerus acuteangulatus. The sequence goes on from OX328131.1 coordinate 54,616,511, forward strand.
AAAGAAAGCCCTCGAGCCTTATTGACCCACAGAGCCCCTACACCATTGGCCCGCTTAGTCTCCGAAGCAGGGCTATAAAGGATGAAAAATCCGTGAAAAAATCATTCCCTGGACAACCACCGAGGACGACACAAGCAGCCTGACAATGGAATAAATATACTAAATGCCACAGCCAAAGGAAAGCTTTCACCTCAACTGATAGACCCAGATCTCTCATTGACCATATTAAAAAATATTTCAGACATACTGCCACAAAACTATACTCTTAAACCTTCAGCAGAAGAACTGAATCAATACTATAAAATTTCATGTGTAGTTACTTCAAATATAAAATTCACACATATCCGATCTATAACCAAGAAACTAAACTTTTTAACAGAACTACACATATGAAATACAATTATTTTAGAATCGATGGATGAATTATATTACACAACCATCGATGGACAGTGGTGTATAGAGTGTCCCAAAAACCCACTCGCTCGCAACACTCCCTCAGGACTTGCATTCGTCCACGAAACATTACAATCCTGTGAGTCAAACCTACTAAAAACTCGTTCAACAACCTGCCAACAGTAGGTACTTATTCCGGCAGCAAGGTACTTATTAGACTACACAATGATTTAATATACTGGACAGACAAACTGTTATGGCCAACATGGTCTTATTTTCTTTGTAAATATGTACTTTAATATTAGCACGTAAGTTAGAAGTTGTAAGTTTTTTCTAAGCGTCTATCGGTGTTCGGGCGCTCTCGGGACTTTTCTGCCGGTCTACTAAGACAGGCATGTAGCTGGCTTTGACTACGAATAAGGCTTGCAGTTCGGCGGTGCACCTTTTTTTGTTAAAACCTAACCTGACATGAACTTTATGCACTTCATAGTGTTTGCACATTTGCGTCATTCAGAACAATGTTGGAAGAGGCATTAGCTGAACATTTGTGTTTGTCGGGGTTAGTACCTGGTACTCATTCAGACCTGATGCAATGCTTGCTGCAGCTTGTGAGTTGTTTTTTTTTTTGTTTTTGTTTTTTGTAGAATAACATTTTATTGTTGATTGGAGACAGTGCTATGTGTACTGGTGAAACTGACACACTATTCTGTGCATTTTTACAGCCAAACACGTTAAAATTGGTGGCATAAGTTTCAAATTACCAGCTCATCAGCCATTGCGTCCATAGCTCACGCAGTATGGCACGGGGCTTCAATATAGAAGGTTCGATCCTAGCCATAGACACTTATTATTTATTATTACTGTTTTTTTGTTTCTTCTTTGTCAGAGTAAAAGTTCATTTATTGTTTAATAAAGTTAAACAATTTTAGACTAATTTTAGAATTTAAATTAATTTAAAAGACAATTATTATACTTAGAATCATATTAAAATTCAAAATAAAATTTAATAAGCATAACTACCCATTTTGTTTTATGTAATATTAAGCTTCAACTTAATTTAATAAATTATGAAATGTACGGCGCTAATGGCCCAGATTTGTCGATGCGCCGTAAAAAAAGAAAAAAAAAAAAAAAAACTTATGAAATGTATTCTAAAAGGTATGTTAAGGTTCAGTGCCCTATTATAACAGCTAAGACACAATAAGATAAAACATTTTATTATTCAAATTATAAGAAGTATGAGGAAAATAAGTGTAAGGTTAATTCGTTTTAAAAATAATTACGATTGGAATGTTATTGGGTAATATTCCATATTATTATTATTATTATTTCTGATGTTAATTGGTAATTTTAAGAGTTTTGAAGAGATTAATTATCATCAGTATTATTTTTTTGTTTGTTTCTTTTCTTTCGGATATGATTCCAAATAAGTGTCACCTATATGTTGTTGTAAATTAGATTAAAGGTGTTATCTCTCATATGAGTATACTTTATTTAAAGGCAAGATTAATTAGACGGTATTTGGCTAATTATTTGTTTTCTATTTCCTTATTTTCATTTTATTATTTTGTACCAGCGTTTGGTACTATGATTTGGACTAGGAATGGCTTACTCTGAGCCACTGCCCACCATAACACAAACTAATAATAATAAGACTCATTTGTGGCAAAATCATTCAAAGACCGGCACTGATAGACCACGGACGTATACCAGACATCGCAAACTGCTCAATATACCTAAAAAGACAGAAATTTCTAGCACGGTTGAACGGAATTATACATATTCAAACGATTACTCCAACCTTGCACTTGCCCCACATATTGGACAACCCACTGACACCAACAGAAATCGAAACTCTATTAATAAACAACAACTCAACTAGATCACAAAAACCTCTAGAACACTTTAAAAGGAGAGTCTTCAAATATTTGAGTGTAAACACTGATTGCACAACTGGAGGCGGAACAGCTAACATTCATTTAAAGCCACAGAATGCACTTCGCAGCCGCTGAAATGACAGTCATCATAATCATGTCCATTGCGTACGTGACAACGGAGAAGATCGCCAACAATTTAAGAAAATATCAGATCAAGACAATTTATACCACTGACCGCAAAATCAGCCAAATGGTTAACAACCCTTAAGATGATTTAAAGCTGAAATCACAAGAAATCTACAGTGTACCATGTTCCTGTGGAACAGAATATATTGAGAAAACAGAGATTGGTATCTACAAGAATTGCGGAACTTATGAAGACTTTAAAAAACGGTAATACTGATAAATCAGCAGTAGCAGAAAATTTCTACAGCATCAACCATGCTATACAATTTGATAAAGCCAACATTCTGGCGAAGGCAGAAAACTACCAAGAGCGAAGCTATATAAATAGCGAAGACTTAACCCTGAGTAAGCCAGCAGCATGACTGGCGAAACGTTTTGAAGAAAATTATGACACGGTCATAACCTGAAGACCATAATGTTTGTGAAAAATAAATTTGGCTATTAAAGCGTATAAGTCATATATATATATATATATATATATATATATATATATATATATATATATATACAAGTTGTAAAAAAATCACAAGAATATTAACATTCCAACAGAACCTTACACCAAAACACAGATAAAAAAGATGACAAATCTAAAGTTTAAACAAAAAAGGCGTAACACTAAATAGGAAGGATAAAAAGCTCCACCCCGATAAAATCAAATGACATAAAGTAAAATTGAAAAAGTAGAACATCTTCATTTTATCTTAAGTATAAGTCTTCAGGGAATATTTCCAATTGGCAATGTATTCAAAGACCTAAATAGAACTCCGGAGAATGTCTTCTCAATATCCAAATAAAACAGAAGAACTATTGGGTTGAGGAAAGCCTCCCTTCAACTTCAGGAATTGAAAAATCTATCTATCCGCGTATCATACCTGAAACCAAGCAGGACATTCCAAGCTACCAATGTATCATGCTTGAAGCCGAGCTGTGTTCTAAAGAACAAGCAGATGCTCAGTTCTATACTTGCCAACATTGCCAGATGAGCTTTGTAAAGAGTTAAAACGTCAGATTCAAAAATATTATTGGTACATTAGCACAAGGAGTTTTCAAAAATACATTGGAGAAATAGAACAGCAAAGAATCCACAATTGTAAGCATTCAGCATGGGCTTAAGAACAGCCACAAGGAAGGCTAGTCTCATCAAACATGCTCTTCAGTTTCCAGGAGAAAATTGGGAGATGATCCAGATTGATTTCATGGGTCCTTTGGATGTCCACTTATTCCTCATGGTCATGGATGGGAGGTCCAAATGAGCAGATGTACACATGCTCATCGGCGTCAACCATCCCTCTTCTGACCATTTTCTCGGTTCGTGGTTTATCATCAGTCATGGTTTCTGACAACACTGCAATCATTAAGAATTTCCGTCTTATTGCAAACAAAATGGATTTTTCAAAACTTTTAAAGTTCTGAACCATCCTGCATCAAATTGACTGGTAATGCATAACATCCAGACCCTCTGACATGGATAAAAATTAGAATATCTAACGCACATGACACGCGCACAGCGATATCAGAGATCGAGAGAAAGATGAAGTAGGTGAACTGACGCATTTTTTAAAAGCAGATGACCGTATAAATCGTGCAATTTTGCTAAAAAAAGAAGCTGAACCATATCAGCAGAAGAGTTCTAAACATGATCAAGTGCGAAGAAGATACACTTTGGGGACTTGCAAAAGCAGGTTCAAGAAGGCTTATGGAGGAGGACGTCTTAAGGACGTATCTAGAGTCTTTTAGGTCAGGTCAGTCAGCCGGCAACTACACAGCAAAGCTACTAAATTGGTACAAGAAAATCTCTGATAAACTAGGCGAAAAATGAAATGCAGAAGAAGCACAATGCATAATGACTTTTGTATACTCAGTGCTGAGAGTCCAACTAAGAAAGGAAACAGGGAAATCCAAGGACCCAAGAAAACATTCACAGACTGCGCTTGGGAAATAATAGAGGAAAATGAGAAGCTGGCTGAAGAAGAAGGTTATAATGGAGATGAGGAATGGCCAAACGTAAGACATCACCGCTTTAGAAGTCCACGACATCCGGAGAGGGAATGACAAAGAAGAAACAAGAGACAATACGGAAGGTCGGTACAGACAAGCACCTAGGAGTAGCGAGGAGAAGGGTTGCTACAAATGTGGTAGCACAAAACATCCCGCCGCGCACTGTGAACAAACTAGCTGTTTCGAGTGTGACATGAATGGCCACATAGCATGGCGGTGTCTGTACATCAAAAGGAGAGAACCCGTTCGAGCTAAATGCTCAATGGGTTAAAATGAACCTTCACCAAGGTAGTGCAGGAAGATGAAAGATCTGAGTTGTCTGTAAATGAGAATAAGTACACGTCTCGGTCTAGTTGGAGCCACCAAAGAGACAAAAAGCAAAGCAATAGAACCAAGATAAGAGATCTGTAATGAAGGAGGTGGCAGACGACTGGCAACCTGGAACGAGTGAATACAGTGGAAGGAAAACAGAAATTAGGGGGTGTCGATGGCTAATCGATACAGGAAGCTCCTGCACGATTGTGAGCAGAAAAGCCTTGGAGCTAGGCGGAAGAAAATGAAAGAAGTACAAGTGTACTCTCGTGACATTGGGAGGTCAATGTGAAGTGGAAGGAGAACTACCTTGGCCGTTGGACGTATGGGGGAAACCAAACAGAGAGGTAGTGGTGTCTCTGGTTCATACCTAAGAAGGTGCGCAGTTCGAGTCTCGTCTATGGCAGCTTGAGACTTTTCTTCTATAGACCCATTGAAAAATTTCCAGAATATATGTTTACAAAGGGTGGAAACCTATCGATAGCCTGGAGCTAACATGCACTTGCTCCAAAAAAAAAATATTTTAATAGCAATAATTAGTTGTTTCTAATATATCTATCACAGAGAAACAAAAAAGGAAGAGAACACATCCGTTGTTATGTGGGTTCTACTGCTCAGTAGGTTTGTTATTGTAAATTATTATTGATAAACCCTGGTTTGATCATTGTAAAAACTCTAAAAAAAAATGGCAAGCTCAGTCCCAAGATACCTTGTTGTGAAAATGCGAAGCACAAGTAAAAACTTTAACTTTATAAGCCCTTTTATTATTAATAAGTTGTCATACCTGTTGGTGGAGTCAGTCGTCACTCAAACTACTTAAACGGACAAACAAACGGAAAACGGACTGACACAACATTACTTACCCAAGCGAAATGACGACATATTTAATATAGAAACTCAAAACAAAGTATAAAAGTGTAGCAGCCCCAACGGTTGACACACCTTAAATTCAACCAAAAAAAAAGTGTAGCAGCTTTTATTTAATATTATTAAATAATAGGTTATTGCACACATATGTTAACAGTTTTTCTCAAGCTATTCTTTCAACTGTTCCTCTCTAACTTGATAGCTAAAAAAGGCGAAAAGTTATTTAGAACTCTATAGACAATTTCCAGTCTTCTGTGACAAATGATCAACCTTTCTCCAGAGACCAGCGAGACGAGTACTTCACAGAGGAGCTTCATCCGTGAGTCACTCAAACTACTTTTAGCGATTGCAGCCAGTTACTTCCAGTAGCATCTCCTTCTCCATTGGATATTTTATATTTTTTAAATTTCCAAGAACGTTTATTTCTCATATTTATGAATTTTATCATTTCAATTTAAAAAATAATATTTTATTGTCTTTTGTTTTAATTTTGTTTAGGACCTTCTGATAATACTAACTGCACATCCCTACAAAAGTATCCCATAATCCAATCGCCAACATACAACAGACTACCCGCTCGACCCCACGAAGGAAATGACCCACAGTGTCACATTACCTGAACGAACATCTCCACAGAGTGCCGGCAAACAAATTACCTGGACGACCTTTCACCTACGTAAACAACTTACTTCACCCAATATAAATACCCTGACAACACAAACCAGATTCAGTACTAACTTAACAGTGGTTTGATAATGATGTACTTACGTCGAAAGCACTCTTCCACAGTAATCTCCCCGATGTCAGTGACGACGGCCTCCACCAGAAGGTATGACAACAGTACATTTACTGGCGGACCTAACTCCTTATATCATTAATAAGTGAGTTTGCAGTTTATCAAAAGATAAAATGTTAGGAAGCAGTATAAAACTGGAATACTTCTCTTTGATTGCCCAAATCCGAAGGTCGCTACAAAAATTTTTTTTATGAAAAGGACTTTAACGGTATCAAAATGTCCATTGAAGCCCACAAGACTCTGAACTATTTTAAAGGAGTTTTCTTCTGTCCTGAGATCAGAGATGTCCTTGAGGAAGAAATTTTACTTGAATTGAAGGACGAAGGAGTAATAGGGCTAAGAAAAATTGAAATAGAACCAGGAATCGTGTTTATTCCTCGGCATCTTCGAAACACCGGAGCTACTTAACCGCATTTATGTTGGGTATTTATCAGTATCTGTAAGGCAATACGTTCCTCAGCCCTTAATGTACTTCAATTGTGGCCTCCAAAATCACCAGGACCCATGACCTGCAGTGAACTGAAGCATGAGAGACCCTGTAAACAAATCAAATGTTGCCAATGTGGAGAAAACCATACCGCTTCACCTTGCTGTGTTTACTCTGACGAGTATGCGACCAAAACATTAATGGCATGTAATAAAATAAGTTACAGTGAAGCTAAGGGAGTGTTAACGAAATCGAGACAGGCTTCATACGCCTTAAAAGCTGTGAAGATAGGGATACTTCACTGAAAGTAATAGAGGTGATAGAAAGAATGGACAAAAAGAACCAACTTCTTGAAAATTTCCTCATTATAAATTTTCCCGAGCTAAAAGAATCAGTTGCACAAAAAAAAAACGTAATACATGATGTAAAAGATATCACCTGCAATTCTTCTGTATTAACCCAAATTATTCATGATAAAGTTTAGAAAATTATTACTCGACCTAAGAAGGAAGAAAATATCAAAAATCAAATTGAAGAAGAAACCGATGACTGCAAGTCTATGAATAAAGACAACGAGAAGACCATCACTGAACAAAAGGACTCCGATATCAAGGAGGGCCTAGAGGACCCTCTAAGATCATCAAGCCAGAGAATAGTTCAAGATAGGATTGGTGCAACTTTCTCCAGGAAAATGGAGTGCCACAAGGAGGTGAACTAAGCACAACACTATTCAACATCGCTATGAACTCCATCATGAGCTATATCTCCAATGAACCCCCCCCCCCCCATTATTATTTTTTTGCTGATGACTTGCTTATCTATAATCCATTTTCAGATATCATTACAGCACATGGACAAATACAAAATATTCTACATAAACTATAAAAGTGGTGTTCCAAAACAGGTTTTACATCCTCGATTGAGAAAACTAAACAAATGATATTTACTAGGAAAAGGACCAACTTTCTATATAACCTAAAACCGAACAATGTGACAGTCTGTACCATACTGACATTCCTGGGATGTACACTTGACAGACGGTTAACATGGGTTCCCCACTTGAAGAGTAGTCTCAACAAATGCAAGAAATCCTTGAATCTACTGAAAATCTTTGCCAACCCCAAGTGGGGAGCTGACAGCTGTTTAATGCTTACTTTCCCAGTTTTTACATAGTGTTTTGTTCATTGAAATGACAATGTCCAGGACCGTAGGGATCATTTAACTCCCATTTAGGATGGCCATGGAGGCTGTAATAGAAATAAACAGATAATCCTAAACAAGAAATAATCAGATTTTAGAGTTTCAGGTAGAGTGTTGTTCATTTAAATGGCAAAACTGTAGGGAATATTTTCCTCTCAGAAGTTCCCATAAGCGCAATTGAACTGAACGATTTATCTGAACAGGCTATAATATATTTATTTGCTCCATTTCCTAGTATAAAAAATCCTTAATGACTTGGTGCAAAGAACTCAGGAATAGAAGGATTCTCTGAGTGGAAGACTGGCCCAAAAGCCAGAGGAACGAAAGGTTTTGTGTAATAAACGTTGCGCGCAATGTAGTAAAGTTTTTTCTATAATATAGGCAGAAGGTCAATCAATATAGAAAAATCCGACTCACAGGAACTACATCATCTAAGCACGTTGCCGTTCTTATCCCTAATGTCGTTTGGAAACCTTGGAATATAAATAGTTAATATATTTTTTCCATGTTTCATGAAAAATTTAAACACCTCCTGCAAAAACATCTCAATGGAAAACAATATTTTCAGTGCAACAATACATAGGAATCTGACAGTAGCGCAAATTACTCATACTGACTTCTTGACTGCCCCCCTTCATCGTGAAGAAAGCTCTATTTCAAACTTCTTTTATTGAAAACTTCATTTTACTACTAATTACAATTAAAAAGAGCAATAACTAATTAAAAACTGAGGAAAACATAGACTAACTATTGTAAGGAGTGAAGCCATCTTTTTTGAATTTGAAGAACCCATTTCTCTATTAAATATTGCTGACTGTTTTTGTAAAAAGTAAGTAGGCTTTCGAAAGGTTCCTTTCATGTACCGCGATTTCCTAATTGTTTTCGAGATATTTAAGAAAATCTCAAAACTGTTCATTTCTGTTAAAAAAATTGTTTTCTTCCCACACTTCTTAGTTTAATGTATGTCAAACCCCTTGAAAATTTTTCAGCTCAATCCACCATTTTGGAGTAACCACAACAAATATTATATTTTTTCATATTTTCTTGAAAATGGTTATAGATATTACCATTATATTGGCATTTCACACATCAAATTATCAATAAAATTTAACCAATAAGCCTATAAACGCTGAAAGCACTACGATTTTTTTCACACCTAACAAACAGAGTTCGAGTAGGCAGATCTGCTGATTAACAAACTTGACCTTTGGGAAAATTATTTTTCCATGAAATTTCTCATTGGCACCTTCGGCTAGCTCCATTGGGTGGCAGGTTTCTTCTATACGGAGGGAGAGAGGAATCACGCTAAAACATTTTAACAAATTTCTTAATATGATGCTCATAATTGATCTTAGTCTAGAATTAGCCGGGTTCGGTGCAAAACATGCAAACTCCTGATGAGGTACGAGATAGGACAGGAAATTCATAGAGCAACAATACATTTTTTGACAGATTTTAATTATTCTGTTTTTTAAATATTGACCTTCTGCCTGATATAAGAGATTTGAGTGACATTAAAGGTCGCATAATACATAAAAATGTGATTAATTTTACAGACTTTTCTTTGATGAATAATGGAGTTGAAACTAACGTTTTGTTAAAGCCTTTTTTTTTAAAAAAAAAGTATGAAGAGCACATATGTTAACTAAAATGAAATAGTGAAAGATAAGTAGGGTAATTGATCCAATAGTGAACACGTGGCAGTTCATATTAATAAAATAAAAGTCACACGATTAAGAATGTATTTTTTTTTTTTTTTTTTTTTTTTTTTGGCAAGACTAGAAGGCCTATCTAGAAGGATATCTACAGGGTGTGGCAAATCAAACAGTGCAGTTTTGAAAAGGTTGGTGGGATTAAAAAAATGGGAAAGATTTCATTTAGTTGTGAGTTGTTATAACGTATAATGGTTTGTTCTGGTGAAAATTAGGTCTTTATTGTCATTTTGCTGTATGTTTTTTTCATAAAATGGTCGTTTTTTTGACAGAACTCAGCGGGCTTTTCACCTGCACTTTAGGCTTGTCCGTTGTTAACCCTTCTCTCATTGTAATTCAATCGGGTGTTCAGTGTGAAACACGTAAGAAACTGATCTAGACTAAAACCTAGGGGGTTTTGGAACACCAAAAATGGCAGGAAAACCGAACGATTTGACGAGAGCGAGAGAAGATATGTTTTCATAAAATTCTTTTGGAACCTCAATTGGAAGAGCTAATGCAGTGACAATTAGAAGGTTATGACCAAGGATGCACAAGTTTCAATGCAAATGCGATATTTTCTCTGAAAGACTACTAGGAGAGGAAGAACTGTTTCTAATGGAAGTAGCTATATCTTTAACAGCACTGTAGTGATCTAGTGATTTATATTCAGGCAAGATCACTGCAGTGCCATACTGATCAATAATCCTCATTATTCTGATAAAGGCTTGAAACTAAAGCTGACGTTAGCAACTGTTAGATCATTTTTATATTTTAAAAATTTAATTTTATCAACTCTCATGATCGAACTCCAACAATCCCCTTTATGGAAAAAATATATTAGACATTTATTTTTTTCCCCGTTTTTACTGGCGCATCAACTATTTGGCAATTAGCGCCGGGCTATCTACATGTTGCCACCCTTTTATAATTTATACAGCACGTGGTCGGTCACCCATTCAAGTACTGACAACGCCCGACATTGCTTAACTTCGGTGATCTACGGGAACCAGTGCATTCAACATGGCTATGGCTGTTGGCTATTAGACATTTTATTTTAAATTTTGTGCAAAATTGAATTTATAAAGGAAATGCTAATGACTTAAAAAAAATAAAATTTTAATCTAATACGTTGGCTAATTCAAGTCAAAATTATCATTAGCGTGTCCACTATTCGGACATTTACCCTAGTTATTTTTTTTTTATCGCTCATTTGAAATACAAATAAATGAAATATTTTGCAATCAATCAATTGAACAGTCCTCGCATACGTGGCGTGTAAATTAAGTAATGAGACTAGCATGTAGTGCTTGATCTGGCAACACTGGAGGCATTGGGCTTGTAGTGGCGGCAGGGAAAATCTGCCTTCAGTACGAGTTTGAACTCGCTCGAGTCATTTGTTTGGCCCTAGCTATTTCTTTTTATTTTTCACTATATTTTTTATTTTTTTTTTTTTTTTGCATTAGGTTTTTCTTTTGTTCTAAAATGAGTGACATCAATTTGGAGCAACGGTGTACTATCAGGTTTTTGGCCAGTAAAACAATTCCTATGGCTCCTCAGCCTTCTTTTTTGTCTGAGTTCTTGTGTCTTTTGTCTCTTACCGAAGTTGAAAAATCAGCTTAAGAGAACTCATTTTGGGATAGTGGAAAACATTCAATAGGCTGACCGACTAGATGAAGACTTTTCCAGTATTGGAGTTTCATTGCTATGAGGAGTGGAAGAATCTCCGTGGCTTCACAAGAAAGTTATTTTGAGAATTACAATATACAATTGTAATTGTATTTGAATAAAAAAGTCAGGCTCATTACTTAATTTACAGACCATGTACGTCAATTGATAAAATACACAGCATCACAACTTAACCTAAAAATGCTACATTAAAATAAGATCTCTCTCTACAACAAAAGAGATTGCCAAATGCTTAAAGCTAAAATATGAGTCTTAGATTAGAGGAGGAACCGACACCCAGATGTTTACTGGGGCATTAGCCACGAGTTGAATTGCTGATATGATGCAGGCGTCGGCGGTGGTTGCTGATAGATGGGATGAGGATAGGCAGCCTGTGGCGGTGGCGGATAGCCTGGATAGCTCTCTCCACCGGCAGATGCTGCATTGCCATACACCTGTGCTGTGCCTTGCTGCTGAGTAGCGCTTTGCTGGCTCGTCTGCTTCCCTCCTTGATATTGCTGGACGTTATAAGCTGCCCCTCCTCCACTCTTACTGCCCCCTTCTTTAACTACTGTCCCGCCTCCAACATCACCAGCCACTGCAAAGAACAAATAAAAAGAATTATGCTGTCAGAACTCGTTACTGAAAACTTATACTCATTCAAATTTCAAGATGCACAGACTTTGGATAAGGAAGCAAACAGACTTAAACAAAAGATAAAAGAAAATTTGTAAACGTTAGAAAGATAGGAAGAGAAGGTAATTAAAAAGAAAGGTATCAAATATTTGGATAACTACTTGTATTAAAATAACAGGAAGGCCGAGGACAGTAGGCAGGTTTATGGCGACGAAGGATAGGGAGCTAGGCAATATTAAAATTACATTTTAAAGCAACTATGTACAAGATGCGCTAAGTGCATAGAATACAAGTAAATACACTATTGTAAATATGTAGGGGATAAGGAACTCTATTGACCCAAAAAAACAAAACAATATATATTGTAATGATTAATTTTTTATAATAAGAAATAAAGAAATTTTAATTAGTTTTATTATGTTAATTTAACTTAATCTCATGGATCAAGGTTCCGAGTGAATTACTGGTATTACATTTATCTCCAGACAATTCTGAGATACAAACAATATTAAATTACATGCAAACAAAAATAAAATAATTTAAAACTACAACAAAAACAATTCTTACCTCTAAATCAATCCGCTTCCAACGAAATCTCAATACATTCGGTATTCCTTGGAGGAGAGCTCTGACTTCGGCCAACGCTAAGAACCAAAAGACTTCTTCTTCAAGACAAGGCTGAGACTAGAGTAGCTTGAACCTCTCTCTATCGCTGATGGAACTAGAATAGACTGACGCCATTCGAGCAAGCGGGAAAGTTTAGCGTCCCTGCTTCTCAACTTCCGCCGTTTGCCGGATTATATATACAGATAACAATTGTTTTTTGCCATACAAAATAATTAATTTATTGTTATCTGAATGTACATTTAATATGGATATATTGTACATCAGTATTGTCCAAAAATATTATTAATTTTGATCGTATATAATACGATGTTATTTGTACATATGGTTTGTGATTTGCGCGGGCTTTTCAAAATATCGATGGTTATTTGAATTTAAACATATTTTCAAGAATGTAATATATCATTACATTTGCACTCCTGTCTAAAAAAAAAAATTAAAAAAAAATGTTTTTAGTCCGGTATAAAAAATAAATTTAAAATTGAATTTTTTAATTTGGAGTTTCGGAATAGAGGGTTCAGAATAATAGCAAGTGTATTATATTATTTTTAAATTTTGATAGCTTACTTCGTCTCATAATTTTTTAATTATTGTGATTATATGAATATAGTATTTTATTAATATACTTATTTTAAATTATTTTTATAATTATCAAATTTATTTTAGGCTAAACTAATGATCTTTATTGAAATAAGTTTATTTTAATATACAAAAAACATTATTATTAAATTTATTAATTTTACATAATATCAAAATTTTCTTATCCTAAACTAATGTGATTTCAACATTTATATTAATTTTTAATTATTATTATTATCAATTAAATCTTATACTAAACTAATTTTTGTAACATAAAAATTCTAAACTAGTACTACATTTAAAAATTGTCCTAGATCCACTATTTATCATTAAAATCTTTTTTGCATCTGTCCGAATTATTCCTAAGGATTTGTTTTATTCTCTTTCGTGGTGGCCGATTTAATTTTGCAATTTTTTCAATCCCATTTTGATGTTGATACTCAAAAAGTATTTTTACTTTATTACCAAATTTGGTGTCCATATTTTTCAGATGATTATTTTTGTTAACATTTTTATTCATTATATTATTTTGATTATTACCATTATTATTATTATAACTCATTATTTTTAAACTAATTATATGATCATCAACTAATTTTTTAATATTATTTTGTTCCAAATTCTCATCCATAACGTCTGTACTTATTTTATTTTTTAAATTATCATTAGTTATATTATTTTTAATTATTTGATTTATTTTTTCATTATTATTATTCAAATTACTCAATAATATTTCTTTAATTTTATCATCTTCATTCACTAAACAAACATACTCACTTTCATCTTTAGTTTCAACAAATATTTTATTTTCTTCACATTTTTGATCAATAATACTACAATCATAATTGAAATTATCTTTTATTAATTCACTTGAATCGTCCTTATTGAATTGTGTATCGTCATTTTCGGTATTTTTAATTAAATTTTCGTTATTATTTTCATTTATCTCAATAATTTCTATACAACTTCTATTATTTTTATTAAAAAGGTTATTATTCGATTTTTCCAACTCTATCGTCTCTTCATTCTGATTTTTACCCATATTATTTAAAGCATTACATAAATCGTCCAATTTTTTATTTTGTTCTATTTTATTTGCATCAATTTTATCTTCCAATATTTTATTATTTTTATCAATTTTATTTTCCAATCTTTTATTGTTTTTACTTAGTTCTGCATAATTTTTATCACTCTTAGCATTAAACTCTTGGAACTTGTCTGTTAAAAATCTCATGAGTTGATCCACGTGCCACGGATGCATCTCATTATCCCTTTCCGGAGTACGATTCCCGCCATTGGATATAATTTCCTTTGCTATGGAACACGCCGACGATTCTCTGAATGCTATTGCATCATCCTCCTGCAATTCATTTTCACGTGTTTTGACTATTATATTTATTTCTCCTGGCGTAAAAAATACGTATTCCGGTGATTCTACACTATTTTCTTCACCGTTATTTTGAAATTGTTCAATATTTACGTCAGACATTTTTATTATATAAAAAAAAATTACTTTTAAGTTTTATTTTCAATATTTATTTACCGCTTTTAATTTTAATTCACTCGGCCGTCTACGTTGGGCGCCATTAAATGTAATGATTAATTTTTATAATAAGAAATAAAGAAATTTTAATTAGTTTTATTATGTTAATTTAACTTAATCTCATGGATCAAGGTTCCGAGTGAATTACTGGTATTACATTTATCTCCAGACAATTCTGAGATACAAACAATATTAAATTACATGCAAACAAAAATAAAATAATTTAAAACTACAACAAAAACAATTCTTACCTCTAAATCAATCCGCTTCCAACGAAATCTCAATACATTCGGTATTCCTTGGAGGAGAGCTCTGACTTCGGCCAACGCTAAGAACCAAAAGACTTCTTCTTCAAGACAAGGCTGAGACTAGAGTAGCTTGAACCTCTCTCTATCGCTGATGGAACTAGAATAGACTGACGCCATTCGAGCAAGCGGGAAAGTTTAGCGTCCCTGCTTCTCAACTTCCGCCGTTTGCCGGATTATATATACAGATAACAATTGTTTTTTGCCATACAAAATAATTAATTTATTGTTATCTGAATGTACATTTAATATGGATATATTGTACATCAGTATTGTCCAAAAATATTATTAATTTTGATCGTATATAATACGATGTTATTTGTACATATGGTTTGTGATTTGCGCGGGCTTTTCAAAATATCGATGGTTATTTGAATTTAAACATATTTTCAAGAATGTAATATATCATTACAATATATACATATATAATTCTTTCCTTCAATCCTTCACTGCCCAGATCCCGGGAGCCGGGGAGAGAGCTATACCTTTGCCGGATGCCCTCACCTCGGCTCCTGGGGTCTTCTCCTACCCCCAGTTTTATTGCTCTAGCAATTTACAAATTTGAACCACCGATAGTTTCATGATCAATGGGGTCTGAAATGTAAACTTAAAAAAGAATATTCTTACCTGGCATTGCTGATCGACCTCGCTTAGGCTGGTCAGATTTCAAGGTGTCATCTGAAAAGAGAAAAACCCTGATTTAGACAAAGAAAGAGGAAGTGATACCGAAAATAATACCGATAGAATTAAATGTTGATTCTGCTGAGCCATCGTCTTCTCCAAAATGATGTTGGTTCCCGACCAAGGCCCAATGAGATCACAGAGAACAACCACAACTTCCCCGATGATCGGTGCTCTCACTGACTCTTACAGTTACACGCAGCATATTGCAGTCTATCATAGGCAACATTTGTTTTTATGTTTGCTGATAATTAAACACCACAAAAAGTGTCAGCCCTTTTGTAATTATTTTTAATTATGTTTAATTGTATTTATTCTTTTCAAGCAGTTGATTCGCTATAGCTGCGAACTAAAATAAATAAATAAATAATTATGTTTATAGAATAAGCTTTTTAAATCGCAGCGTGAATAAAGTAATTCATTGAATATTAAAAAAAACTCCTTTGGGTTTTTTGGTAACCCCCTTAAAAGTTTCTGTCTTATTTATCATTCACTGTAAAATTGCCTTAATTTTAGATTAATGATTGCTGGCTTCTGAATAAAACAACACTTTTCTTTCTGATTTATCCTTATCACTATTAGGTTTATAGCATTTTTAGCCTAAGTATTGATAAATATAAAACACTACATCCCTTCTTTTCTGACCTTACAAAACCTTCCCTCGCCTTAAACGAGACATAATCAATTTTTAGTTTCACATATCGTCTATAAAATATGAGCGATTACCTACACCTTCTCGATGTCAATGGTCGACTATCGGTTCACAATTAAACTGATTTAAACTTCGCTGAGTTTTTTTATTCTATAATCAACACAATTTATTCATAGAATATGATAGTCCTAAATGCACTGTAAGCTACCGAAACACACAATATAAAAAAGTCTAGGAAATGTTGTTAAAAATATTTTTAGGCCTTGAGAATGTCTCTAGTATGAATTCTATTTATTGGACTTATGAGCAAAAGAAAAACAAAAAAAAAAGAAACGTTTTTTTTTTTCATATTTAAAAAAATGTTCTCGGAAGTTTCCGATTTATGCATACCTCAATTATTGTTATTTTAGTTGTTCCAAATATATTCCTGCAAAAATTAGAGTGCCCCCTCTCAACATCCAAATCAAAACAGATGCACCCTGGACTAAGGGTTAATGTTGGACAAAAATCATTCAGAATAATGAATAATATTTCATTCATTATTCAGGCATTCAATGACTAACGGAACTTTTTTTTTTTTATTCATTATTGAATAAAAATGATTTATTTGAATGCAAATTGTAATCAAATAAAAACTGAGTTGGGCAAAAATTAATTGTTTAGTCCAGAAATGAACCGGAAGTGACCGAGGAATGGGTGAGGTGACCCAGAAGAATTATGAGTGACCGGAAATACCCATAAAGTGAACCGGAAGTGATCCAGATTCACCCAGAAATGACCCAGGGATGAATATAGTGATCCAAAAGTAATTATGAGAGAAGGACGTAAGCCGGAAGTACCCGGAAACGGCATTTAATAAAAAGTTATTGAATAAGTCGCCAACCCTGTTATTCATAGAATAAAAAAAATCAGTAGACGAATAACTTAATCAATGATAAATTCTTATTCAATAAAAATGTATTTGAATGATTATTGAATAAGAAATTTAGCGAATAATGCTCAACTCTGCTAAGAGTCAACAACCTCTAAAGAGAAATAAAATATATAGACTTATTCGCGCTTGTTCTACACAAAAACCAATCAAACTTTTGTGGCTAACGAGGAATTATTCTATTAAACGAGAGAGAACTGTGAGACAGCGAATGAACATTGAAATAGTTTATGAATACATTAGTTATAAAATTTATATTTACTATTCGAGGAAGGTGAGGATGGAGCCTGAGTTTGGATGTAAAGAGATCGCTGTCCTGTTTGAATCCGCCAGTCATCTGCCAAGCATAGCATATCAACTAATCAGAATTTAAAGCAACAATTTAGAGTCGGAAAATAAGCGTGTCGCATTGTATAATACAAAAAATAAAAAAAATAAACAAGCCAAACTACTTATATGCTATAAATGAAAGAAATATGAAAACATTTTCAAAAATGTTAAGCCGTCATCCATTGCTCTTGGGTAGATTAATTCACTAAAATAAAAAAATAACATTCTGAAATAAAAAAAATACAGAAAATTTAATGCTATACATGATTAATCTAAAATAGAAAGCTTAAATTAAAAAAAAAAAAAAAAAAAAAAAAAAAATCATGATCGTATCGGTACCCCATTCGAGACAGATAGCCACTTTCGTGCCAACGGGCTGGCATCCTACGTGGCCTGATGTCATAGATCTTACAAACCCTACAGCGATATATAGCGGTAGGGTTTGTAAACTTTAGTCACTCTTGTATCCACTGGAGTTTAATAACCCATAGCTTTCGGCGGGTAGTGCGAGCTGGCCGACCCTGTAAGTACAGAAATCTGTCTACCTGGCCGGGCCCTAGTTATGCAGCTATTCTCGCCCTTCTCTCTATGTGTGTGAAAACGTTCCTGTAATTTCCTTCCTTAAAATTTCTAACTTTATTTTATTATTTATTTACGTTTTCTTTTTAGCTCTAAATATGTAGATTGAATTATATAATTAGATGCTCCAATAAATTTTGTTTAAAGTCTATATTTTTTAGTACGAATTTTTTTTTTTTTATGATATAGGTGCTAATCAATGAAGCTAAAAAAAGATTAAGCCTGCGGTTAACTGGTACAAAGCCTAGAACAAGAAAATTGTAAGGAAACGTTTAAAAGAAAGAAATAACAAAATCATATTAGGAGATACGAGAAGAGCTGGACGGTGGAGGCTAAGCTATTTTAATGCCGTCCTGTAGAACCAGGAGAGTGAAACAGGCTCTGTTCCACGGTCCTGCGGGTTGTTATCTCGTAAGGGTTAATAATGAATTAGATTAATAAAGATAAAGCTCAATTAGTTCTTAACCTAAATCAAAACATAATACTTCAATAAAAAAATAAAAGAAAATCTTTCAGAATCCAGGACATGAAGTAGTAGCATCGTATATGGCTGCTTTTCATAAAGGGGACAGACAATACAAATAAAATCAACAAACAATAGCTGGACAACACTGGAAAAGAAATAAAGAATTATAAACTTTTTTAAAAATATGTGAACAATTAAAAAATAAATATATTAATAAAAGCCGCCAACGGCCATAGCCACGTTGAATGCACCGGTTCCCGTAGATCACCGAAGTTAAGCAACGTCGGGCGTGGTCAGTACCTGAATGGGTGACCGACCACTTGCTGTTGGCATTATAGAAAAGGGCGGCAACCTGTAGACAGCCCGGCGTTAATAGCCCTAATGTTGATACGCCGTTAAACACACACACAAAAAAAAAAAAATTAATAAAAGCCCTCTGGATACTGACAATTCACTTTCGAGGAAGCTGAAAATGAACTAAATTAACATCAAAATGAAGCCACTTGAAGACAACTGCTTGAAGATAGTAATTAGAAATAATTAATAAAAACAGTTCCTAAAAAATATGAAGAAAAAAACAGTAAAAAACAGTTACTACTACTACTGATGCTAGAATGAAAGATTGGATAGCACCATAGTTTTCCAAATATAATATATATCAAATTAATTACACGGAATGTAATAAGATAAACATTGCGGAGTTGGTGCAAATACTTAAAAAGATAATAAAGCAGTGTGCAAAAAATGTAGCTGATGACGACAATAGAACTGCTCTCACTAATCATTCCATAAAAGATAAACGTACAGTCGATTTCACAAATGTAGAAACTATAGAAAAGGAAGAAGCATAAAATAAAAGAAATTTTCATAAGATCAAAACACAGGACAAAAGTTGTTAATAAGAAGAAAAAAAAAAAAAAAAAAAAAAAGAGATAAAATACAGCTAGAAATACCACGAAGCTCTACTGGCGGCGGTAAAGCAGTTGATGTGGAATTCTTAAAAAAGGTGTAATTATATCTCTTGCTGTAAAGCCTTTATAATTAATTAAATCTAAGTAAAGTCTTTAATATTAATTTAATATTAATTAAATAATAATTATAGACATGTATTATTAGACCATTGAAAGGCTCAGTGCTAAAGGAGTCTAACCCACCAATTAGAACAAACTGAGAAAATTAAAATTAAAAAGAATCTAAAAAAAATTAGTGTTGGTGACAGAATTGATTTTAATTGGTCAACTTAAAATCACTTCTGTCACCAACACTAATTTTTTTCAGATTCTTCTTGACTTATAACTCCAATTTCCCCAGTTTGTTCTAATTGTGGGTTAGGAGGCCCGGTGGCCATGAGTGTTAAGGCGTGAGCACTTAACACTACGTGCCAAGGGTCGTGGGTTCGATTCCCACTAGGAGTGGTTGCTTTTCTTTAGAAAAGAAGAAATGGATCAGCCCTATCCCGGCTAGAAAAGGGTGGTGACCTATAGATAACCCGCCCTAAAATTCTTAGTTCATTATAATGGATGTTAAAATTTAAATAAATAAATAATTGTGGGTTAGTTGCATTTGGCACTGAGCCCTTAAATTAAAAAGTGTATTTTATTTAAATGACTGTATTTTATTTTTTGGGGGATAATAAATATGTATCTTTTCTTTTTGATTCTGTGAATACTAAACTGCTGATCTATTGACTACTTACAGCTGATGGGCATCGTATGTAACATAGTAGCCTTAGTTTTAACACGGTTATTGTCAGGGGAGGTTCTTCTTTGTACAATCAGGCATTATTTTTAGTATAGTCAGTTTTTCGCTACAGAAGAGAAACCTGTGGTGTGAAACGTGCAGAGCATAGTTTAATAAAATAATTGAAATGAGAGCCAACCAAACGAAGTGAAATCCTATGCCATCAAAGACACGACCTTTGAAGAAGTGGTGGAATTTTGACTCCACGCTCAGGCAAAGAGAGAAGGACTAGGGGGAACTTGTAAATCTTGCGGTTATAAGTCAGCCTTCTGAACTAAAATAGGTCAAACTGTTTCTTTTTTTCAAAATTACATCTTTCTATGGAACAGTTAGATGTATATAAATATTTTTGGTTGTATTAATAATTTTGTAATTTTAAATTTATTTGTACAAATACAGTTTTAAGAATAAATTTTTATTTATTTATTTATTTTTTTTTTTATATTTTATTTATTTGTTCCTTCTCCATTATTTTGTATTCCTGGAATCTAATTTAACATCGCGGCAGAATTTAAAATTATATATATGAGATTTCATTACAGTATATATATATATATATATATATATATATATATATATATACACAGAGAGAGACGAGAATACAATAAGATTCTGAGGGACTACAATAAGATCTGAAATAAGTAAAATAAAAAATTAAAATACTCGTAAAATGTAGATGAAGAGATAGCCTTCATGCATGAAAGGTTCAAACAACAATAAATAAATACATATATATATATATATATATATATATATATATATATATAGCGTTATTAGGGCTGAAACTGGTGGTTGAATCCGTATGGCAGAAAAATCTGAAAATAAAGAAGTATTAATGAAGAATCCCATTTCTGTAGAGACCATTCAGCCAATTTGTCTGCTAAAGAAAACAAAAACAATAAAAAACATTTTTAGAGGATTAATATTGCGACATTGCTCCCAGTAGAAGTCTCGCTATACAATTCTTTGAATGTTTAAAAAAGAAAATCTGAAATATTATGTGAATAATGTTCAAATATTTACACTGAATTTGTATTAAATAAGATAAACTCAAGTAGGAAGTTAAGAAGTGCTCCTCAAAAATTACATAAAAATAAATGGATTCAGTGTTGCTACAGTAAGAAGTTATTTAGAAATTCTATAAACTACATCATGAATTTTTTATCACGCACTTCACTTTAAAATGGTAGGTCAGTTAAAAAAAAAAAAGAATTAAATCTGCTCCAAAATGTTTTCTCTAACTATACTATTTATTTGAAAAAGCTATAGTTTAGGTCGCGCATGCGGAATTGAAATGATCAGCCTACCAGGCTAAAGGCTATAGCATCATACTGTATTCGATTTTTATTTATTTATTTACTTATTAGGTGTGTTCCACTTCATTGGCGTTCAATGCAAAGAACAATATCCTCTGAACTATATATTCTAGCAAATCAGCATGGCTAATTGTAGTTGTATAAAAATTGAAACTACGGAAGACTTTGTGTGAAGAGTTCACCGATAAATAGAACTATGGAAGTATAATAGTTGTTTTTAAGTCAACAGTGCTTATAGTCATCAAATAAGATTATATAGTCCTGTGTTTTTGAGGTAGGTCCGTATCGTGTTGACGTACTGGCTATCATTGCCTAAAAGTTTCTGCATATCATTCGGGATGTTAAAATTGCAACATCTCTGGGAGTCTGTCAGTAAGGGTTTGATCACAAGTTCTTTGTATTAGATAATGTGTACATTTTCTGCTAATGCTTTCCCTGTAAATGAAACAGTGTCCAATAAATTTAAATTTATTATCTGACGTAGCAAATAAATAAATCTTCGATTATTTGTTTTTGGTGTATTTTTATCCCCCCCCCCCAGATAATAACAATTTAATTTTAGCATAAGTAGGTTTTATCAGGGTGCCTACTACTTTTTTGAAAGCCAATTTCGGGACTTTTTCGTGACATTTTAATGATTTGAAAAGCAACTTTCATGCTCATTAAAAAGAAAATAATTTCAATCAAAATGAAAAAGCCTTAACTATTGGCTTGAAATTGGCCCAGTGCATAGAATTTCAATATTCAAGTCTGCATATATCTAAAAAGTCCGTCACGCAGGAGCTGCATAACTAAGCACTTTCCTCAGAATTTGGGTAGTGTAGATTGCTTTCCAGAACAATTTGCTTAAAATATCCTACATAAATAAAATAAAAACATGAATAGTTCTCTTTTAAATTTGTAATGAGTAACTGATCAATTAATAATTTGCTTCCAGAGTTATGTTTACACATGGTACCTATTACACTTCGTAATAAATACAAAAAACCTCATATTATCGTATTTTGATCTAACGCAGGAACAGGATACAGTCACTCTAGTGGTAGAAAGCGCTCCTTGCGGCGGCTTTGTGAACCTACGTCTGACGGGCTTTTCTATTGAAATATATTACAAATTAAACCCCCGCTTTCCGATTGACCGATTCAGCTCATTTCTACAACACTTCTTTCTCATGAGTTACCCACGACATATACCGCGTTTCGTTACAATACAGCAGAAATTACGACCGGTATGAGTATATTAAGAATTTGGGTCAGGAGTAAACCCCCCCTTCTAATGAACCGATTTAGTTTATTTTTACAACACATATTTACCTGTAGATTACCACTACGAATGCCGAGTTTCGTCGAAATATACCAAAAATCACTGCTGGTAGTGGCGAATTGGTATTGTGGGTCCGGAGTAAACCCCCCTCCTAATGAACCGATTTAGTTTATTTTTACAACAGTTATTTACCTGTGGATTACCACTACGAATACCGATTTCCGTTGAAATATACCAAAAATCACGGCTGGTAGTGGCGAATTGGTATTGTGGGTCCAGAGTAAACCCCCCCTTCTAATGAACCGATTTAGTTCATTTTTATATATCACTTTTCTCTCTATATTACCACTACGAATACCAAGTTTCGTTGAAATATAACAAATATTACGGCTGACATAGTCAAATTAGTGTTTTGGGTTCAGGGTAAACCCCCCCTTCCGGTGGACCGACTTTGGTGGTTAACGAACTCGTTCAATCGTTTGCTAATTGAATGCTATATACCAAGTTTCGTGACGAAAAAACAAAAACTCTGGCCGCTATCGTATTAACAGACACATATATATATATATATAAATTTTAACGGGGGTCATTTTCGGTGTCTACTAGGTAGGATCGATAAAGATTTGAAGAAATTTTTCAAAAATTCCGTCATGAGTCCAACCTCAAGAGCTACTTTCCTTCGGAAGAAAGTGCTAAAAATGAATAACTGATTAGTAAATGCATACAAAAACGGCGACAATTACGAATGCGCGGCACTAATAGCCAAGATTTGTTGATGCGCCGTAAAAAAAAAGAAAAAAAAAAAAAAAAAAAAAAAAAAAAAAACTACGAATACGCTGAAGTACCAGGATTATGTTACACTCCGGTAAGAACTAAAATTTCATGACATAGTTTCAAAATTCATGACTTTTTTGTGATTTTCGTGCCCTATTTTCAATTTCGTGACATTTTCATGACTTTTCGTGCAGTAGACACCCTGTTTATTGATGACTAAACTGAAAAAAAAAGTTACAAAAAAGTGTCTGATGGCGTTTGCGCTGGCGAGGTGGCCATGTACGAAAAAGAAGACTGTTATATAGTACATTACATTGGTTTGTTGGGTGGAGCTAAAGCATAATTGAACGTCTGCAATGTTGGCTTATAAGATATTATATTTCCATTGATACTAAGCTCTATTTACAGGTGAACCATAAGTCTAAACCATTACATAACCACACACACTTCTAACACCAATAACCATGCTGATTTCCTAGGATAGCTAAGTTCAGAGGATACTGTTCTTTGTGTTGTCGCCATTGAAGCGGGACACAATAAATAAATAAAGCATAATTATGTTCCTGAATTTGAGCAGAAGGCTCTAAACGATTTTTTTTCTCTCACATCTACATGTAGTGGAATATAACATATATTTTAAGCTCCTGGTGATGTGCCAGATAGTATGAAACAGGTAGAGTTCCAATAAGCATTTTGGAGAAGATGTAATTCTGTTTGTTAATTATTGACCACCACTTTTAAATAAAGTTTGTTAATATATATATATATATATATATATATATATATATATATATATATATAGAGAGAGAGAGAGAGAGAGAGAGAGAGAGAGAGAGAAGGAATTAATTAATATAAGTGAACTTTTCTCGTCCTTGAAGTCATTTATATTC
This sequence comes from Gonocerus acuteangulatus, assembly GCA_946811695.1. Lineage (NCBI taxonomy): Eukaryota > Metazoa > Arthropoda > Insecta > Hemiptera > Coreidae > Gonocerus > Gonocerus acuteangulatus. The sequence continues at coordinate 54,641,235 of OX328131.1, forward strand.
CCATGAGCGGAAGAGTACTCCAGTCACCTAGACCCTAAAAAAATAATAAAAATTAAGTTTTGTATGAGTTACTGGCATCACTGCGTAGCCAGCACTGCGGCAAATCAGTTGTTCCAGATTCACTGTCACTTGGGAGAGGTAGAAACAGATATACAATAGTAAAAAATAAAAATGCTTTCATTTGTTAAATGTAAGCGTTTTACCTGACTGTAAGGTTTGTTGAAGTTGATTTTTTTCTTCGGTTTGTTGCTGTCCATCGTCACCTCCGGATTGCTGAGCTATTTGGTTCTGCTGTTGCTGTAATTGCTGCTGGAGTTGCTGCTGTAACTGCTGTTGTTGAATTTGTTGCTGTAATTGTTGTTGAGCCTGCTGGTGCTGTTGCTGCTGTTGGTGTTGTCGTAAGACTTGTTGCAAACCTGGATCGGAGCTGAAAAAGCCTTCTGATTAACATATTTCCCCCATCGGCCCTCGATTTGTTGCCAGCAGCTTCCAAATAGAGAAAATGTCTAAACTGAGTTCCAAATTCTTTTCAACCAACATTAGCTATAGCATAAAGAAAATTTAAAATTTAAATGAACGTATGCCAAAAGCTGCAGAGATCGTCATAGACAATGGTCGAGGCAGTGCTGCCTCTACTGGAGTAACAGCTTAGTCTAGATAGAAGAAAGCTAGCTTCCTCGAATTTGAGGTCAAAGTTTTGACTTCTCGGTGCAAGAAGAGGCTTAAAGTATCTGTTGAGCATCAGCATCAAGATCCTGCAAGACAGCCACATTCCTTCCAACTGGTAAAGCTAACCATAACAGTTCTCTACTCGTTTGAATGGGATAAGCAGCTCCTCGTCGCATGTAGGAAAGTAGGACAGGTTTGTCAAGAGCTCCAGCAATCGCCTGATTAAGTGTTTCAACACCAGGAGTGAAGAGATAATACTACCTTTTAACTTTCTTTTTACCATTCTTTTCTAAAAATTATCCGTAACTAATCAAAAATGATATCCAAGAGTGTTTATGTGAAGAAAAATGTTTTAAATTGGCAAAAATACAATTTTATGTCCTGATGCCGAGTGAACATGATGCTGATTCGAACATGATGATTTCAGATAATTTGTAGAGGAAGCTTCGATTAGTCCGTTTTTTTTTTTTCTTTTTTTTTTGGTCCTCCTTCAATACATTTCAACATTAAAAGACTTTTTTTTTTATCTTTATTACAAGAAAGTATGAAAAAAAATTAAATAGGAAAACAATAATCATTTCAGAACATTAAACTTTAAAGTCGTTTTCTCAAAACTATGTTTTCCAAATCAGGCAATTCTTGCCGAATCGTGTCTTCAATTTTTGCCCAATCAGCTTCAAATTTTAACTGCAGCTTTCTGATGATATTTGCTATCAAAGTACATAGGATGTTTTCTATTCATTGAATTATAACGTTTTTGTGGCATATTTTTGACGGATTTTTCAATAAAAAATGAGTAATTGTTCACTATTTTCATAAAAATTAATATTTCTTAAAAATCCTACGTACTTTTCTAAATTCGGTAATATATACTTCTTCTCGAATATACTTCTTCTTCCGATATCATTTTAGTTTTTTATTCTAGATTAAAAATTGCCGCCTGCGGAATATCGCCCATGGGAAAAGGGGGTTTCTGTTCGTCAGAGACAGCGCCACCATTTTTTTCACAAATAATTGAAACTTATTTTTTTTGGATACTCCAACATCCCATATAAAACGTTTGATATAAAGAATTGACAAATATTAATTTATTTGTGATTTATTTATTCAAGAAAATGACTTGGATTTTGATCACAAAAGGTAGTATTACCCCTTCCTACCTTCCTCCTGCATATGAGGTTGACTTCATGAAGCAATCCGGAAGTGCCTTTTAGAAAATTTCTAGTCTCAGTACCCACAGATTACAAAAATAACTGTGGTTCAAATTGGTATAAATAAAATATGTATATACAAATTTGAAATATGTTAACCAGCATAAAACATCCAGCAGAAAGAATTTCTGGGCAAAATTTGCTCAAAAAAAATTGTAACGCTTACGTTTTTGCTTTAATAGGCTTTCAGTTACACATTTTAAAAGTAATTGGACGTGGGTAATCTAATGGAACCATTATCTATAACATTTGTTGAGGGAAGTGGTTGGAGGGGGGGGATTTTTGGATATATCCTTAGGCTGCACCTACATTGGACCCGTATTGATCCAATACGATTTCGTTTGATCGACAACGGCCAACAGCGGCCGACATGAGTGCCTACATTGGTCTCGACCTGATCCGATTTAGTCACAGCTCGTCAGTAATGACCTCTTAGTGATGTGAAAATGAGTGATTAAGTTAAGAAATACCACCTAATAAGCATAGAAACCTTCGATTAGGTTGAATGTTGGAGGAAAGAGAAGTATTGGTATTCATATTTTAAAATTATTTATAAGAAAGGTAACTAGAAGGTTATAAGCATTGAAAGGTTATAGACGTTGGATGGTTATAAACATCTTTCCACGCAATTTAATAAACAAGGGAAACAAAAAACAAAAATGTGAATTGGCAAAGTTGTTCTAAATTTTATTTCCTTTGATATAAAAAACAATGCATTGAAATCGGTTAAGATTTAGAACCTGTAGACCTTTTTGAAACACTAAATGTAGGTTGGCGCCATTTTGCTTTGCCCGTCCAAAATCGGTCTAGAAACAAACTCCGGTAAAAATGCATTTTCACTCCCTTCCAAACCGATTTCTTTCAAATTTTGCACAATAACGTATTTTGATGCACTAAACACGAATACGATAAAAAAAAAAACGTCGGATTTAACTAGGAAAGAAGTTATTAAGCACTTAAGTTCACTGTTATGCAGGTTATGAGAGCTAATGTAAACAACTAAATTTGTGACGACTTTAAGGCATACATGCTATGCGTTTCCGCTCGCTACGCTCGCTCAACAAGATAACAAAACCCCAGTCAATCCAACTCGCTAAAATTAATAGAATATAATATTAAGCACTAAAGTTAGGAAGGTTATAAAACTAGGCGTCATCAGCGTATTTGTAAACACGCGCATGCGCAGATATGTAACATTGGGAAACAGAGAACTCTCATTTGAAATGTTCAGAAACCATTTATTCGAAAATATTGTTAATTTTAAGGGTATCCTCACCAGTCGCTTAAGGGCATACATGCTATGCGTTTCCGCTCGCTATGCTCGCTCAAGAAGATAACAAAACCCCAGTCAATCCAACTCGCTATAATTAATAGCTCTCATAACCTGCATAACAGGGAACTTTAGTGCTTAATAACTTCTTTCCTAGTTAAATCGGACGGTTTTTTTTTTTTTTTTTATCGTATTCGTGTTTAGTGCATCAAAATACGTTGTTGAACAAAATTTGAAAGAAATCGGGTTGGAGGGCGTGAAACTGCATTTTTACCCAAACTCCTTTGAAAGGCCAAGAATCGGTGGCCTTTGGATTGGATCGGAGCGGGACCAATGTAGGCACCTCCATTGAGATGCATGTGTTTGTGGTGGCTACTGGATCGGATCGGAACGGGTCCAGTGTAGGTGCACCTTTATATATATCGAAACCGGTTGGAAATTTGTAGTAAATGTAAAGCATCTATTCAAAAGATTATAAAATTTTCTAAAAATACAATTGTAATGTAATTTTTGATAGAGATCTCATTCGGAGAAATTGGCGTTTAAACATTTTGAAATTGATGCTTATTTTGCATGTTTATATTTCGTACAAAAAATTAAGACAAAATATTAACTGTTTCTATTCTATGCTTTTCAAATGAGATAAGATCGAAACCTCACTAAGATGACGCAGTTCCTGCGAGTCAGACTTTTCCTTCATTCATCCTGGTGATCGCTTTAGCTCTTGGTAATCCTGAGTTACATTCCTTACTTAAGAGAAGCTGTCTATCCGTTTCAACCCAAATCAAAATTTAAATTTTACCCAATTGACTGCCCTAGAACAAAATCTTCAGCTTCTGTAGTGATAAATATAAATCTATTTACTTATTTTAGAGACATGAATTTCGATCTAAATTTTCCAATACCATCTGGCATTTTCTAAGCCGCCTTAAACATTTATTTTTCAATGTACCTAAAGCTACATTTCTCATTTGAAGTTTTTTGGTCAAAGAAAATATCCACCACCATCTACTAATAAGAGATGTATTTTTCGTCCTCACAAAGCATTCGTTAAAACATATTTTCAATTATTTCCCAGTTTGTTTGTTTCGTTCAACTCGCTTACAAAAATCACACAAGCACACACCCAGTCACACAGATTAAGTCTCATTAATTATTTAATTTACTTCCTGCTGCAAAAAAATTATCATTCATAGATTCATTAGAAAAAAATAATAATCACTGTTGGGAGTTTTAGCTGCCCTGACTAGAGTCTATACCCGGAAGATTGTCAGGGTACAAATCCTGCTCGTGGTAGCTGACAAATTGGTTTTATTGATGGATTTGTAGAAGGATGCCTCTATTTTCTTGTTGATTGTTAAAAATGGTGGCCACCAAGTTGATAGGTCTTGAGTTAATCATCACGATAATGTTCTATTTGTGCACTGGTTATGAGTTCAATTCATTCGACTTTAATAAGCAATACATTACAGGCAGCAGAGTTAGGCATAATCATAATTACGATTATAATCACAGGATTTCGAGATGTGATTATGATTATAATCAAAGGATTTCGAGATGTGATTATGATTACGATTATAATCTCAAATTTATTCTACAATTGTAGTCATAACATTCCTTTGATTACGAACTTAATCATTACCATTCTGTGGTCAAAACTTTTTCTGTAATTAAATCTGTATTCACAACATATTTTATTTTTATAAATTATAATACTATTACTAGATTCTTATCGGTAATTACCGTAATACCACGGTTGGATGAAAAAGTCTCAACTCTTCATATCTATGACTCTCATTATCTCTTAGTTTTCCAATTCTCCTGCTCAGATGTGTGTTGTGTTTGCACTTTTTTTTTTTTTGAGAAAAAGATCTGATTACGTTCTTAATCACAGAAAGGTAACAGATAACAGATTAAATCACAGAAAAAAATTGTGAAGTAAAAAGTTGTAATTACAGTCATAATTACAGAAACAGCTGTGACTACAGTCATTATTACAGAAAAATATGTAATTACGTTCGAAATCACAAAAAGGTTATGATTACAGCACTAATCACAGAAACAAATTGTGATAACAGTTGTAATCAAAGAAAAAATAGTTGTAATTACAGTCATAATCACAGAAACAGCTGTGATTACAGTCGTAATTAAAGAAAAATGTAGTGATTATGACTGCAATTATAATCAAAGTGTAATCGTAATAACTATTGTAATTACAATTATAATCATATCACCAGGATCTGTGATTATAATTATGAATATCCCCAACACTGGCAAGCAGGCTGCAGTTTATTTTCATTTTTGTAGATATCTAGGGATGATTAATAATTTTATAAAAGAAATAATTGTGTGTTGAATAACAGATGGATGTGCTAATGGCATCGGCAGCCGATGCACGAATATTAAAAAAAAAAATTAGATGGAAATGACTATGCACAAGTTCAAAAGGAGATGGCATGTACCACCTTCTTCAGGACTATCAATATCTAGAGAGATAAAAAAAAAAAAAAGATTATAAGCATTGTCTTTGAAGTTGATAGTGGAGCAAGAAGAATTTTACAGTTCACGACGGAAATAGAATAATTTTTTCTCATGCCTCTGCTCTTTGTTCATGGGCTCTAGTGTGTTCAGAAATATTGTGAAATTCAAAGGACAAAGGGGGGAGGCTTTGAGAGGTCAGATCAATACTTAGCCAAAGCCAAGGCTAAACACGTTTTAAACCTCACAGTGATAAGGTTATAACACAGAGAATTTTTATCGTCAATTTCTGCATCGGGAATATAGGCCAAGCCCTTTTCCCTCCAACTCAACCATCTATATGTACAGGCAACGTTGTATTTTAAATTGTTTACAGTCTTAGCTTTCATGAGTATTGATTAAATAGTATCTTTATTGTCTGTCCATTCAAAGCTTTTCCCTTCTCCTAAACGAGACAAAAATCAGTTTTTATTGAGTTTTGTTTATTGAAAAGGGAATTTGTTAATGGCAGAAACATCGAGAATATTTCGCACAGAATTTCGTGCGTGTAGCATTGAAATTTTCCTGAACAGGTTGAAATTTAACTGAACAGGTTAAAAATTTTGTATTTTCAAAACATAATGAGGTATCTCATAGAGTAAAAAAAAAAATGACAAACAGCAGAGTTTTTAGGGTCAGAGATTATTCAAAAGTTAGAGGAATTTGTTTTGACAAAAATAAATAACAAAAAAATAGCAATCTGAAACTCAAGCAGTGCTGGGCATAATTGGGACCTTGGAGATATGATTACGGTTATAATCCTAATTACAAGAGTGATTACGATAACACTTGTAATCACACCTTGGATTATAATTACACTCGTAATCACAACATTTATGTGTAATTAACACTTAATCACAACATTTTTCTGTAATTATGACTGTAATCACAGTTGTTTCTGTGGTTATGCCTGTATTACAACTATTTCTTTTTTTTTTTTTTTTTGCGATTACAACTGCAATCACATTTTTTTTCCTGTTATTATAACTGTAATCATGAACTTTCTGTGATTACAAGCGTAATCACATCTTTTTCTGTAATTACGGCTGAATAGTCTCGAACACAACACACTTCTGAGCAGGAGAACTGGAAAACTATTCGCATCAAGATAATGAGTCGTAGATATGAAGAGTGTAGACTTTGTCTTCCGTTGGTATTACGGTTATTACTAATAATTGTAGAAAAAGTTGTGATCGAGTATGTTATCACAGAAAGGTTATGATTACATTTGTGATCACAGAAATAAATTGTGGTTACAGTTTTAATTACAGTCATAATCACAGAAACAGCTGCACTTACGAGTGTAATTGTAGAAACAGCTGTGACTACGAATGTAATGACAGATTTGTAATTGTGATTTCGTTAGAGGTGTGATTACGAGTGTAATCGTAAGCACTCATGTACTTATGGTAATAATCGTAATCAAAATCATTTCTCCAGGCTCTGTGATTATAATCATCATCGTAATCACTTCTCGAAAGCCTGTGATTATAATCATAATTATGATTATGCACAACTCTGACATCGAGTAATAGAATTAAACTTTCAAGAGATATCAAAGTTTGAACGTTTCAGTCAGTCAGTCAGAGCTTTTGTGTAATTGTTTGTTTGTTTGTTTAGAAAATATGGGGCGAAAAACCTCACGGTCGTCAGCGCCCTACTATGTCATTGCAACGCACAACCACTCATCCCCTGTTCCCGGAACCTTAGGGAGTCAGGTTTTTTTTTTTTTTTTTTTTTTGTATTAACAAATTAGACCTTGTACTTTGTATATATTTTTTGGCCCATTCTTTTTTTTCCTCACTTTCTGTGTTTAGGGGATTTTTTTTCTTTTTCCTTTTTTTCCCCTTTCTCTCCTTTTTCCTCTCTTTCCCCCTTTTTTTTTCTTTTTCTTTTCCTCCTTTTTTTTTTTTTTTTTTTTTTTTTTTTTTTTTCTTTTTTTTTTTTCCTTTTTTTTTTTTTTTTTTCCCTGACATACTCCCCGATATAGCTATTGTCAAAGTGCAGACAATTTTATTTTAAAAATACAGATATCACTAAACATATACATATGTCAATATATTAAACGAATAACAATATTAAATTAAAACTAGAAACTATGAGATGTGTAATTGATTCTATTGATTTCCTGTGTAAATATATAAAACAGAGAAAGCATTTTTCTTTTACCTTTCTTTCGTGTCGAAAAAAAAAATCATAATAATTTCAAACAACATCATACGCAATAGTATAATTTCTTCAATTTTATTTCAAGATCTTTTCTTGATTTTGAGCTGAGGAAAAAGAGAATAAGATATGATAATCTAAGAAATATATAAATTCTAACCTAATAATAATATCAAAATTATATCAGAAGCTACACTAATACAAACACAAGCAAACAATTTGTAATGAAATAACTATTAGTACATTTCAATTACATACAAGTGTTAATATCAGAAGACCGTCTTCAATACCTGAAAAGTTAATTAAATACACACAATACACGTTAGTGCAATATGTACACAAAGTCCTGAAAGTAAATTAAAAATTAGCAGCACATTTAATAAAATCATATAAATATTATTTTTCTGATAGATAAGATGATGCACAACTTACCCTATTCCTTTTCGCACAGTCTGAAGTGTCATTGTTGGTGGAGGTGGAATCGTCTGGAAAAAAAAAGAAAAGAAAAAAAAAATAACACAACGGCAGATGCAATAAAGGAGGTTAAAGACTGTTTCCATGAACACATTCAATTACCAAAGTCAAACCTTTAAAAAGAGTACCTATAGTCTGTTCAATTAGATGGAATAGTTCAAATCACGCATGCGCGAAATTCTGCGGGAATTATTCCCAACGGTCCACCATTTGCATTACTATTTCAATGAAGAACATGCTATGTGAAACACGATAAAAACTGATTATGTCTCGTTTTGGACCAGGGAAGGCTTATGAGAGGTCAGGCAAGGGAGATAGTGCTTAATGTTTATCAATACTTAGCCAAAGCTAAGGCTCAAAACAATTTAGACTATAACGTTGCCTGTTCAAATAGATGGTTGGATGGAGAGAAAAGGGCGTGGCCTATATTCCCCTTGTAAGAAATTGACAATAAAAATTCTCTCTGTTATAACCTTATCACTAGGAGGTTTAAAACATTTTTATTCTTAGTTTTGGCTAAGTATTGATCAGTTTTTACTAAGTTTAAAGTAGCGTGTTGTCCATTGTAATGGATATGCAAATGGAGGAACCTTTAGGAATATTTCCCTCAGAATTTCGCGTATGCGGGATTAGAACTATTCCATCTAACTGGACGGGCTATAGTTTTGCTCCCTCTAGGGATGGATGAACCATGCTGAAATTTTAATTATAAACATTTAATTAATATTAGAAAAATATAATTTTTTGTAAAATATTTGAGATATCCACAATAACGTTACACCTATGCCCCAAAGCAGAATCTTTTTAATCTTTCTGCAACGGAGTTTGAAAAACCCAAACAATTTTCTGCAGCCCCATGCTGTTCAAGTTGCGAGTAATATGAACCGCGAGCAAGATAATCTTGAAGAATAATCGGAAATAAATAAGTGCTTGTAATATAATTAAAGTAAATTTAATAATACAATAGTAATTTAACATTTCAAACATGATAGAGTAAGAATAATTCAATAAAAAAAAAAAAAAAAAAAAAAAAAAAAAAAAAAAAATCAGTCCCGTAACAGGCCACGAGGGCCCTGAGGGGCAGATACTATAGAGGTATCTGATTCATGACCATACGGCACACTAGGGAGATAGTGTGGTCAGTACCGCTCCGGCCACCTGATTTTCCCCCTGACTGCTTCGACTGCTACAGTCATTAGCACCAACCAAGGTACCCATTATTAAATTAATTAAAGGCTGGGTTGGCCTAGGGACGGTCAGGGAGGCCGAATTCAACCAGTGAACGAAGACACTAGAAGAAAAAATCTTTAGTGCTTGCTCGGGATTTGAACTCAGGCCTCCAGCTTATTAGTCCAGTGCTCTACCACTGAGCTAACCTCGCCCCCGAATAATTCAATAAACAACAATAATATTATCTTTAAACTACTTAAGAGTACGCATTCTTTCAATGATTGATTTTATGATCTCATATTGATAGTTTTCAAACAATCGTATCGGGTTCGAATATGCCTACTGTTGTTATAATATTGTATCGCTTTGGTAATTCGGTTATTCTATGGAATGCGTAGTTTCTCACGATCGACACACCGAATATCGACTTACCAGAGCAGTTTTCTTTCCTTTACATAATGCATGACGTTTGTAGCGTTGGTTATAGTTTGTGGAATGGAGAATTTTTCTGCAAAAAATAGTTGTTTTTTTTGTTTTGTTTTTTTATTTTCTACATTAAATCTTTCTGCAAAATATAATTTTATTGACTTTTTCTGCAGCCAATATTTAAAAAACAACCGGTCGGTCAGGCTGATCTTTCTGCAGCCCTTGTCGTCTTTCTGCGACAATGTCGCACTGTCGCCGGTAGTTCTGCTATGGGGCACCAATGCAAGGCAAAGTTTTATTTTAACTCATAGACTTCCATGATCCAAGTCATCATAAACATTATGGTGTTCGGGTATTGACCGTCTCATCATTTTCTTCGCCCACGTTTCGCTATTCATGCTGCTAGCTTCCTCAGGGTTAAGTAGGAGAATTAAAATTTCTCAGACTTAAACCTGAACAGAGTGACTAACGAAACGTTGAAGAAGATGGTGACAGTTTTATTTATCTTATAATATGGATTAAATTTCCTGCTGTCAACTATTTTTCATTTGTCTCTTAACCCCTTCTATCAATGATCCAGGCAGTTCATAAATTCATTTTTCTATTTCAAACAGAAAAGTAAACTCGTAACCAAATGAAATCCTAACTGCAATTAATGTATTAAGAAAATTGTTTACTTCTTACCTTAAAACTACAAACTTAGTGTCAAATAATAATAACTCGTATTAAAAATAATAAAAATATTCACTGACCTGATAATTAGGTGGAAGGGCGTTAGCTGGTCCAGAATCGAAACGTCTTTTGACACCTTGTCCAGGCCTCATCTGGTTCAATACTTGTGCAGTCTGCTGTTGTATGACCTATGAACATTAGGAAATATTTACAATATTAAAAAAAAAAAAAAAGAAAACAAGATCAATTTCACTCAAGATTATCTTCATTATGATTTGTTTCACACTAATTTCGCTAAAAAAAATCATGTTCCAGCAGAGGGATTCTGTTGGTTAACGAACTCGACCTTTCAAATAACACAAAGTATTTTTGTAGCAATTTTCAATAAAATCAGTACATTTTTGAGCCAGCTAGAGATCACTGCTATTTTTGTGGTCTATGGGTTATGAAACGAGATATTTTCTAGTTGGCACTTCAGGATTACGTTCTAAGGTCAATATCATAAACGGGTTTCTTCCCTAAGGAGTAGAAAGAAACACAATAAAATGTAGTTCTATTACCTCACATGACTGAGCCCCAAAAGTTCCACCTTCACAAGAAATGTTAAGTTTTTACACTAAATAAATTTTTACAATAATGACTACAAATAGAGTACATTTGGATAGTTAATTAAGAATAAATATATTAATAATAATGAAGTGTTTCTGGTAATAACATAAGAAAAACAATTATTTACAACATTTAATTCCCAAGAAAATAATAGAGAAAAATTAAATAATACTAATGAAAGAAAATTATTATTGAGTAAATTACTCTGAAAAAAGGCAATATTAGCTTTTAAATAACAGGAGTTTTGAAATGGGAGATATATACATTGGGTTAGCAAAATGTTGTAGAAACTATTATCAAGTATGTACAATCATTTCTTTCTTTCTTTTTTTAAACAAACTAGAAAACCTGCAGATCATTAGCCAAAACAAGTGATAAACAGCTAAGCCTAGTATCGACAGTGTGAGGAAGCTCGCCAAGAATACCTCAGGATATATGCTCCGGGGTTGCTCCCTATGACACGCTCGAGTAGCACTGTGAGACCCAAGTCGTGTGTTTGTCGGTAAATCGGTCATGCTCAAAGGCTCCTCAGTCTGAGCTGTTCGTTGTGTGGAGACAGTTATTTGTTGCCTTGTATTGTATTGTATAGCCGTACGTTTTCACATCATGGAAAATGAAAATGTATAAAAAATTGTTAAATTGCATGAACGACACAGGGTTTTTTCCCTCCTGCAGGCTCTACTAAATGGTCGATATCCAGCTTTGACATTCATACAAAATTTGGGTTGTCCTGTTTGTATCTCAAGTCTTGTAGAAGTCTGTTTCCATATTTTGAACAAGTTTGATATATTTTTTGATCCACAAACGGGGTAATTTATTTTTTTAATAATTCTTGCCATCACAATATTAGCAGCGGCAGTGATTTATACATTTCGTCATGATGAAGTTGCCATGTCAGTAACTAAATAAGCTTCGATCCATGAGCCGCTTTTGGTGGTTCGTCCGTTCACATTGAGCATTCGATGTTAGTTAACAAAGAGCAGTGTATGCCTCAGTCTGAGGTAGATGTGGCGAGTCATGCTTGATGCGAGCAGCCCTATACAGTCGATACTAGGCTCTACACTAAACAAAAACATAAACACAAAAAATATTTCACACAACTAAAAATAAAATCTGATAAGAACTCTGCCACTTTTGTTGTTTCTGTAAGATCTTTATCCCAAGTTGATTTGAAAATCTTTGAATGGAAACTGTTAAAGTACTCATATAATTTACAAAACTTCATGTATTTAGATTATTTGCCCATTTTTTTATTTGTTATTTAATTATTTTTAAATTCCTCTACTTCATAGTTATCCTAATAACAGTTTTTTCTTTCTTCTGTCTAGATTTATTTGCTTGCTTTCATTTTTTTTTTTTTTTTTTTTTTTTTTTGTATTATTTTGTTTAGTGACTAACGTCTTTATAGACGGACATTGTGTAAATAGCCCAAGTTTTAGAACAAAAATAAAATAAATATCGCTATAAGCTATAAGCACCATTGAACTCCTGGGCTTATTTGAACAGGCTATAGTGACTATGAAGTTACCGGTTAACTTCTAGTGGTTACTAGTTACCGCTTGCCATGCTTTATAAACATCCATGAAGGGGCAGTGAATTTTTCCAGTAAGCCTAGCAATGAAGCCAGAAGTGGGACAAGAGGCCACATGAAAATCCAGTGGGCTAGCAACTGGACCACAGAGAGATCCTCATTTGACTGTTAAACAAATTTAAACACCTGATGGAATAAAATGTACATTAACTGAGATATTGTATCTAATGCACTGATCTGTGACTTACTCGAATCGTGTGGAATGTGAAATAATTAATGTTTGAAGGTTTATTAGATCCTTAGTTCCCAAAGTGGTCCCCCTCAGGGGACCACGGGAGACTTGAAAACATGGGGGTTCACAATTTGTAAGCGGGGGTCGAAGAAAATTCATCTGCGACAAATAATTTCTGAGTTAGTTTACTCAGAAATGTAGCCTCCACGATACGGAACTGTTCTTCCTCACCTCCATAGCCTTAAAGATGGCTTGTAATTCAAACCGGAAATGTTGGCAGAAATATAACTCATTTTAGCCATAAAACGTAGTTTTTATTCAACACATGACTGAACCCAATCATCTACACCTTCATGATCTAAACGGTAGACTATCTCTTCACAATGATAATTCATTTTTCTTTGTATTTTATGTAAATACTAGCTGTTCCCACGACTTTGTGCGCATGGAATAGTGACTTTGAGCAGCATTTTTTGGACATATCTTCTGGTTTATAAACAGCGTTGTTTGGGTATTTAAAAAAAATCTACTTTACAATAATTCTTCTCTTTACACGATATTAGAAGTAAAGCCATCGAGTATCAAAGCGTACAGGCTGCTAGGATTGCTAACACGTGACAGAGCCACATAAAGCTGACCGTGTGAAAAACATAATATTTCATATAGATCCTTTACTTTGGCATAACATTTTTATTAGTGAACCGATTGGCATGAAACAAACAATAAATATTAAGTGAAGCTTACCACAATATATTAGTGAAAACCGCAACTAAATCGGATAAGCCGTTTCTGAGATTAGCGTGCACAAACGCACAAACAAAGATTCTAACAGTCATTGTTTTGGGTGCAATTGCGTTGATAAAGGCCCTCAATAATATTTTTTCTCATCTTCCATACACAGACAGCGATCCGTTACACTTTTATTATATGTGTAGATAAAAAAATAACTTCTTTCTAACTTTTTTTCTGAATAGTCATACTGATGAATTAATTTAACTGGTAAACATATTTTTTTAAACAAAAAAAAAATGTAATGGAAAAATTCAATTGATCAAAATCAACTTTTGAAACTTCATGCATGGTTTTCACCAACTAATATCATCCTATTGAAAATCAAACAGAAAACGTTTCTCCCTCTAAAGGTGGAAAAAACTTATTAGGATTGTAAAGTGACTACCTGAGAAGATGATTTTGAAACTTGCCTAAACCAAAGCATGCACACAAACACAAGATACAGATATGTACAAGTAGAACTGAAAGAGTGAAAATTAAAGGACTCTCCATGAAAATATAATATCTTCCTAGAGGAAGACGAATGATAACGTTTACCTGAGGGGAGGCTCTTTCAGTTTGCTGTTGAAGACTGGACTGAGCGACTGTAACCTAGAAAATGAAGCAATAAAAAAATAATAATAAAAATAAAAATAAGGAAGCTACGACACGTAGCTATAGCCCATTGAGATAGGCGGAAAACTTTAATAGCACATTCGTGAACTTCTTAGGCAAATATTCCCTTTATTTTTGGCCATTTACAAAACGGTTTAAGGGGTAATACTACCTTGTGCGATCAAAATCAGTCATTTTCTTGAATTTATGAGTAACATAGAAATATATATTTATCAATTCTTTATATCAAACGTTTTATATGGGATGCTAAAGTATCAAAAAAAAAAGTTTCAATTCTTCGGAAAAAAAAGTAGCCGCACTGTGTCTGATGAACCAAAACCCTCTTTTTTCACGGGTGATAGTCTGCAGGTGGAAACTTGTAATCTAGAACGAAAAACTAAAATTATTTCGAAAGAAGAAATTTAAATCTAGTAAATTACATAGGATTTTTAAGAAATATTAATTTTTTCGAAAATAATGACCATTTTCTATTAAAAAATCCGTCGAAAATCGGTCATAAAATCTATATATATCAATGTAGTATCGGGGAAGGCTTTGAGAGATCAGGTAAGTGTTTAATGATTAGCAATACTTAGCTAGAGTTATGGATAAAAACAATAACGTTGAAAACTATAAGGACGTTGCATGTCCAAAAAGGTAATGTAGTTGGAGGGAAAACGGCATGGCCTATAATCCCAGAGCAGTAAAATTTGGAAAAAAAACTCTTATTTATTTACATACAGTAAAAACTCGTTAACTCAGATGTCCGGATACCCCGGACCAGTTTTGAAAACAAAAATGTTGTTCAGTGTAAATGAAGACTCGTTTTACAGACGATAAGTAGCTATTTTCAGTAGGTAAATTAAGCGAGTTTTCCTAGCGTCTAGGTCAAGGTATAGTATCGTTTTGCTGTTTCGTTTGCTCTTTGTCCGCAATTTTGACACGAACTTAAAAACATTGTTGTGACTATGGGAAAAAGGATAGAAGCATTGACAAGCATTGATAAGGGAGAACCATTAAAGAACATTGCTGCTGAGTTTGAAGTAAGAACATCGACCGTATCGGATAGGGAAAAAAAAAACAACAGAAAACTCATTCAAGGCTTTTGTTTCAAAGACAGTTTATGGTGGTTATGATCCATGCAGAAGCAGTAGCAAACATTGAGAAATTGATGTTGTATTTCAAGAGTCAAGCCGAAACATTCCCAAATGAACTTCTAATGTTTAAGCGGACGCGAGATCGCGCTGCTCTCATGTAAGCGATACACAAAAATGAGACAGCACAAGCTCACTGCCGTTTTAATAGCAGACTAGTTTTTAGCTACATATATTGAGTATTGAAAACATTAAACACTATCTCTCTGCCTGCCTGGCTCCCAGCTAAAGCCTTCTTTGGTCCTAAACAAGACATAATCAGTTTTTATAGTGTTTCACATAAACAGAATTGCAAATAGGCTAATAGAAGACAGGGTGAAAGAAGATGCACAAATAACTTTTCTGTCTACCTGCAAGGGCTATAGAACAACACAACTACGATAATAGTCCTGTTTATTAAACACAAAAAAAGTAAACAAAAATTAATGTTATTTGAAAATATAATAAATTTAGAGTGATTCAAAAATTAAAGCCCAGAACAAAAGCTTTTTATTTATGGTCGCTGAATCCAAATCTTGTTCCTGTTAGATGTAATCAAGTCGGGATCAAGTTCAGTTAAAAGTCAAATTCACAGAATCAATCGATAAAACAATAAAACATGGTATCAAAATGTTTTAAGTGCCGCCAAATCCAAATCTACTTTACCCTGACTAAACAAAATAAATTATTTTAGGAGATGTTTTAAATGAAGTGCAGATTTTCTAGTGTACTTGTGACATTACATTCTTGCCTAAATTGCTAAAAAAATTAAAAAAAAACTAACTGAAAAATTGAGCAAGTTTCTACATTTACATAGCAAATAATAAAAGCTTTAAACCATAAGTAAAAACTTTGTTTCATAAAGAATTCATACAGAAGTAAGCGTGGAACAGAATGAATTAGATGACAAATCCGATCTAAAATTCTAATTCAAACAATCTTAACCCTTACACTGCGACAGACTGATATATCGGTCCCGAGGTTGCAGTGCCCCAAGTGCTAAGGACTGATATATCAGTTCGGCTTGTTTTGCGCTTGGCTGCTACGAGCTATTATATTAGTCATTCTCCTTTTCTGTGTCCTTCAAAGCCGATAGGGGAATAGGATTTCATTTTTGTCACTTTAGCTTCCAACTACTCAGCCTATCTGTGCGTACACCTGCTATAAACCTAATACAAATACCTATTTAAAAAACCTGAAAGTAAATATGATAATGTAAAACTACTCCAGAGGCACTTGGAACCTGTATCTGTTAAATAAGCTGGCCTTCAAGGTTTTTTTGGCCTCTTGGGCATTTGTATGTTCCAGGGTGTTTTATCTCCCCCCCCCCAAAAAAGAAACAAATTATAATAAAAAAAAGTCCATCACACAGGAGCTGCATAACTAAGCACTTTCCTTAGCAATGTGGTAAATTTATGTCAAATTACTAAAGAATATGAACGGTGCCGGTCTTCCGGTTTAGGCAACGGCTCCATCTGTAGACCTCGTAAGCCGTTGATGTCCCTTAATAACATATTTTATAGCACAACATTCTTGCATGATAAGTAATAATATGTGCCCTTTTATATTTGTACTGAACAACTGAATCAATGTAGAGCAGAAGCCAGATGCAGCTTCTACATTCAGCGCTCCTAGTAGTTGAAGCAAGAACTAATGCCGGAGCCGGTTTAATTAAATTTGACAATACAGATTAAACCCCAACTTCTAATGAACCAATATAGTTTATTTTTAAAACACATCTTTCTCTTTAGATATCCATGACATAATGAATGTCATTACAATACACGAGAAAAAACGTTGGGTGGAAGTGAATTAGTAATGTGGGTCTGGAGTAAACCCCCTTTCTAATAAACCGATTTAGTTTATTTTTACATCGTATTTTCCTCCTTAGATGAGCACAACGAATGCCGAGTTTCGTTGCAATACTTCAAAACATAGGGCCAGCATGGACAAATTAGTACTTTGGGCCCGGAGTAAACCCCCTTCCCAGTTGACCGATTTTGGTGGTTAACAAACTCATTCAATCGTTTGATATGAGAATGCAATATACCAAATTTTGTGGCGAAAAAACAAAAACTCTGCTGAGTATCAGGTTAACGGAAACACACCCATAAATTTTAATGGGGTCATTTTGAGTGTCTACTAGGTAGGACAGATAAAGATTTGAAGAAATTTTTCAAAACTTCCGCCATGCGTGCAACCTCAATAGCTACTTTCCTTCGGAGGATAGTGTTAAAAGGACAAGATATGAAATTAAAATTGTAGCAGATAAACAAGTTGGTGAATAATTAAATAAGTATCGACAAACCTGTTGTGGATGGCTTGTTATTATCATTCCCTGTGATATCGGATGGTGTGTAGCAGGACCAGTAGTGAACTGGATATGTTGGCCACCCTGAACCACTTGCTGTTGGCTTTGCTGTGCCTGTGCTTGCGCATTGTGCTGAGCAGCTTGAGCTAAAGGCATTAGGACTTGTCCTCCGGTGACCACGCCTCCTCCGACCTGACCACTTGCCAGTGCCAACTGAAAAATGAACAGAAAGTTATTTTCATAAGAATATAAACCATTGTTGGGCATAACCAGAATTATGATTACGATTATAATCTCAGATTCTTGAGGTGTGATTACGATTGTAATCACAGACCTTGGAGAGATGATTATAATTGTAATTACAAGAGTGATTACGATTACAATTGTAATCACACCTTTGATTATAATTACACTCATAATCACATATTTTTTATATGTAATTACGACTGTAGTCCCAGCTATATTTGTGATTACAACTGTAATTAATTTTTTTTTTATTATTATAATTGAAAGGGTCAAGGCAAAATAGTGCCAAGCAACATTTTAAACAAAACTTAACTGTTGCTGCTATATGTTGGATATTATGTGGGACTATCAGTCTACGATGCAAATACTACTAAAATATGACTAATAGCTCTGTATGCTACTTAATCTTGTTGCCGCTAACCATTTAAACTGATAGTCCCACAGAATATCCAACATATAGCAGCTACAGTTAAGTTTCGATAAAATGTTGCTTGACACTATTTTGCCCCGACCCTTTCAATTGTAATCACTATTTTTTTCTGTCATTACAACTTTAATCACAACCTTTCTGTTGCGAACATCATCAGAACGTTTTCTGCGATTATGACTCTAATTCCGTCTTTAATTTATATAAATTAGAATACTATTACTAGATTCTTATCGGTAATTACCATAAAGAAAAACAACTGATGACAAAGTCTCAACTCTTCATATATATGACTCTCAATATCTTGATGAGAATAGTTTTCGCACGTTCGAAATCACAAAAAGGTTATGATTAGAGTTGTAATCACAGAAAACAAAAATTGTGAATAAATTTGTAATCACAGAAAAATATGTGATTACAGTAGTAATTACAGAAAAATATTGTGATTACAAATGTAATTATAATCAAAGGTGTGATTGTAATCAATCTTGTTATTACGATTATAACCAGGGTGTAAAAAAATCATGATTTTTTTAAAAAATCAAAAAAATCGGATTTATTTGATTTAAATCAGATTTTTTTTATTTAAATCGGATTTTTTTGATTTTTTTACTAAAAATGGATTTAAAAAAGAAATCAAACTTATTAAATGTATCTAGTCTACATAGAGAGCTGGTTATTACCTAGTTGTTCATTATATAAACCTGTAACTAAAATATTTGTTTATTTACAATGGAAATAATGAAATAACTATTCTAAAGTTTTTTGTCTTAAGTGGATAATTTCGGGAGCACAGTAGTATTGACGGATCATATATACAGGGGTTGAAGTTGTCCTATATTTTAAGACCGGAATTTCTGTAAATTTAAAGACTTAAATAGACGAAAATCTTTAATTTTCAGCGATTAAAGACATTAAATTTAACTGTACAGAAACTCTAGTCTCAAGATATAGGACAATTTCGACCCCAGTATATATTCAAATTAACTCAATTTTCAAATTTTAGAACAAAGACTTTAGAAATGAAGCTTTACAGAAATATTAATCGCTAGGGAAAAGATGTTATTATATTTACATATTTTTTGTGATTTGTAAATCTTAAGTATTGATGTAAATCTTCAAAACTCCATATTTTTACATATTCTGCTATAAATATATATGTTTGCTACATATTTTAATATTCTTTTTATTTTGCAACCTCCCAGCACCAAATTTAAAGCTTAATAATACGAACATTAAACACAGCGACACATTAAAATTCCTTGGAATGACATTAGACCAAAAACTAACATGGGGACCCCATATCAAAAGTATTCTTAACAAATGTAATAAATCGCTGAATTTCTTAAGAATTCTTTGCAATACTAAATGAGGAGCTGACAAATGTACCATGCTGAAGTGTTACAGAGCCTTCACCAGGCCTTTGCTGGATTACGGCTGCATAGCATATTCATCTGCCAGTTTGAAAACACTAAAAGCATTAGACACAATACATAACACAGGTATAAGACTTGCAACAGGAGCTTTTAGGTCGAGTCCAATAAGTAGCTTTTATTCAGAATCTGGAGAACCGTAATTGGATTATCGACGTTGGATAATATGTCTTAAATTTATCGTGAGATCGAAAACTTCGAACACCTGTTCCGTCAACACGTTTTTAAACAACCCTTACATGAACAAATATATACAGGAACAACCAAGGCAAAAACCACTCCTAATCCGATTCCACGAAAACACAGAAAATGCTACATTGATCAATACACCTACATATCCTTACAGAAACCTCTCAATCCCACCTTGAGAGTAAACAACCTAAGAATCGACTTGACTATGACAAAATTTAAAAAAGCCGACGCATCATCTCAAAATTACTACAGGGCTTCATTTAACAACTTGACAAGTTCTAATGGAAATACTCCAATAATATACACGGATGGGTCCAAAACAGCAAGTGGCATGAGTGCAGCTGCTGTTTTAGGAGAAAGTATATACAACATCAGCCTCCCAGTAGATGCAAGTATATATACAGCAGAGCTGCACGGCATACTTTTGGGCCTGTCCAACGTACAGACTACAATACCACACATAATACTGGGTACAGACTCCTTAAGTTGTTTACTCTCCTTAAAGAACATCTACACCACCAACCCGATCCTTGTTAATATATTACAAGAACTATCGAGACTAAAAGACTTACACACAATGGTAACAATGGTGTGGGTTCCTGGTCATGAGAACCTTGGAGAGACTTCAAAAGCAGACGAACAAGCAAAACTTGCTGCAACTAGTCGCCCGCATGACCAGCACTTACTTACATCACAAGACTTACAAACAAAAATAACACACACTATACTAAATAGATGTCAAGCAACGTGGCACTGCACACAAGATATCCACCGCAGGAAAATAAAGTGCAGTATACAGCCATATTCGTCAGGAGAACTAAGAACGAGACGCGACGAAGTAATACTAACTGTGAGGAAAATCATGGAAAAGAAAGGAACCCAGACCCTAGCAATATTGAACATATAATATTGAACATCAGCAGCTAGAGACCTGCATTGCTCCATAATTCCCCAATCCTACCTGCCTGTTTAGGGGGGGCTAAATCCTAGCCCCCCCTGACTCTCCACGACTCTCTATTAGACTCCACGCTCGTCACTCTCCACTCTTCTCTATCACTCGTCCCGTCCAGGCCAGTTGTCCTATCAATATACGCTACCACTTACACGCTGCCTTTCATTCAGAGCCCTGGAATCTCCATCACACTAACACGACAGGATTGGACATACACGACTCAACCTTTCGTACCTCTTAAAAAGACAAGACAAACCACTATGTGAGGCATGCAACGTACTTTTAACTGTAAAACACTTACTAACAGACTGCCTTAAAAGAGGCAACTTACTGTTATCTGATAGGAGCCCACATATTGATACCATACTGACATACTTAAAGACGACAAAGACATATAATAAAATATAGTTATACCACACATAACTCCCAAGTCAAAGTTTCTTATTTCAGGATAATACACCTCAAATTTCAACTCTACAAATATCATTATGGTTACTATTTATTATTACCATTAAAATTATACATTTAATTCTGTATTTATTTATTTTATTAATTGCTTATATATTTCTTTATTATTATTATTTTCTTTATTTTTATTTTATTATTCATTCTCCATATCCTTTATTTTTTAACTTTGTTACTGATCCTTGGCTTATAATTTATTATTTTATTTATTATATTTTATATAAATTCGTTTAGGGCAGATCACAATTGCTGTGCAGCTCTTAAAGTAAAATAAATAAATTAAAAAAAAAATTGTAATTGAAGAAATAAAAGAAAACCGAGAAAGGAAATAAAACTTTACACATTGAGTCTAGGTGACTGTGTCTTTTCTAATTCCAAGGAGGTGGCTATATATATACTATGTTAATACTAGATGAAATAGGCATGTTGTTAGTGGATAGCATTAGAATCATATGAGAGTAATAGAGAAAATCCAGGTTTTAGAAGGAGATACTGGGAATCGATTAAAAATAAAGTGAAAAGACAGTCCAGAAAAAAACCCTGGGTGGAAAAATATCCACATTATTGGGTATATCCATAGCGGCAAAACGATTAACAGTTTAGTTGAATCCCACTCTTCAGAGCAGTTGATTGTAGTCTTAAAATACACACCAGTGACTTAGTAGATATTGAAGGATAATTCAGACGCTTCAAAAGTATACTCAGATCAGACCGGCAACATTTCAAGTTTGAAAATTTCAAAATAATGTTCATCTGTAGAAATTTTCAACTTTTTCCCCTTTTTGTAATGAATTCCTAATATTTATTTTTGCTTTATTTTTCAATATGCTAAACAGTTTTTAGTCATTTTGTTCTAGACTTTTGTTCTTTCCATTAATAATAACAGAGTTCCTACTTATTATTTATGCTTTTCTTTTCAATATTTTATAGTGTTTAAGGTATTTGTTTACTAAATATTTTCAATTTTTTATTACATATTTTATTATAAATAGTTAAATATATATGTACATATTTTGAATTTTATATTACATGACCATCCGTTCCCTATTAATCACGTATAATAACAGTAATATTATTTATTTAAAGCTTTGAACAAAAATGCCAGTTTGTCAGCCTTTTCACATCTAAATAGGTAGTTTCTCGTTTGACTATGAACAAAACCAAGGGTTGAAAACATTCTGTCATCCCCTGCAGAAGTTGCCTTTCCAATCATAAGCTGCTCTATTATTAACAGTTCTTTTGAGGAAATACAATATTGTATTGCAGACGAAGTCTTCCACCAATTTAAAGCATTCACTTCGCTCACTACCTGCCAATCTGTTTTATCTTAACGTTAAAAGGAGATTTATTTGCAGAATTAAAAACTTAAAATTAAGAAAGGATCATAAAAGATACAGACTTTGAATAGATAAGAACGGTCAAGTTAGGGTAGGCTCTAGGGACAAAAATAAAGACAAAATGTTGAAATGGCTGAAAAAAAGGCAGAACGAGTTAGATTTAAGATAAAAAATAAACTAAAGTTAAAAAATATATAATAATAATTTTTTTAATAGAATCAATTGGTTTAAATCATTTTTTTTTTTTTTTTATGAAATCATTGATTTAAATCAATGATTTTTTTAAAAAAATCAAATGATTTTAATCATGATTTAAATCACTGATTTAAATCAATTGATTTAAATCGTTGACACCCTGATTATAACTCTAATTTAATCATATATCCAGGTTCTGTGATTATAATCACATTTTAAAAGCCTGTGATTATAATCATAATCGTAATTATGATTATGCCCAACACTGATATAAACCTCATAACAATCTTTCATCCACGATAATATATCTACTAAGAGAAGTAGCCCAAAAAATGTACCACAGCCAAACATATCCTACACGTTTAGTGGCTGGAGCTAGTATGCATATTGCTGGAGCTAGTAGCGCCAGCAATATGCAAGATCGAAGAAGGATGGAGAAAGACGTGGTTGGATTGCGGAGAACAAAAACTTAAGCAAGTCAAGCATGACTTGAGTGCCTGGTCCTCCTCAAACAGAATATCAAGAAGAGAGGAGGTTGTCCTAGCTCGGCTCAGACTCGGCCACTCTAGGCTGACTCATGGGTACTTGATGTCTAGAGGAATCCCACCTGTCTGCGGAAGATGCAATCAGCTGATCTCTATGAAACATATTTTCGAGGACTGCCCTCGTTATAGGCTGATGCTCCAACAGCTGGGAATACCAAGGAACTTGACAGAAGCTCTGCGGGACGATGGCAAAGCAGTTGGCCTAGTTGTGGAATTCTTAAAAAAGGCGCACTTATATCTCATGATATAAAATAATAATTTAATAATAAATAAATATATTTATGTATACGTGCACGGGTATATACTCATGTGCGTGTAAGTATGTATGTATGTATGTGGGTGTGTATATGTGTATGAACGTGGGTGTATGTGCATATACGTGTGCTAGATTAGTTTTAGAATTGGTATTACTATAAATTTTGTTATTTAGTATAGTTTTAGTATTAACATTGCATCCAGTAAAGTATTAGTTTTAGTACAAATAGTTGTAATAGTTATGTTAAGTTTGTATTCGTTAGTGTTAAAAAAGAAAAAAAAAAAAAAAAAAAAAAAAAAAAAAAAAAAAAAAAAAAGAAAGAAAGAAAAAAAAAAAAAAAATATTACATTACTCAGAAAAATAGATATATAAATATAAAAAAGATATATATATATATATGCATTAAAAAAAAGGATATATACAACATTACTCAGAAAAAATAGATATATACATATAAAAAAGATATACATATACATATGTATATGCATTAAAAAAAAAAAAAAAAATTATATACAAGTCTCTTAACTGTATTAATAGTGCTATACTGTATGTTAGTATTAGTTTTAGTGCAAATAGTTCTATTAGTATCTAAGTAACAAGTTAGTCGTAAGCAATGACATAGGTTAAAAAAAAAAAAAAGAGTACAGGTCATAAAAATTACAGTTGATTGTCATGCACTGTCCTAAACACAAAATTACAATCCCTCTCACGACATATACACGACTCTCTAGCACTACACTTCAGGGCGGTGAGGACCTAGATGTTTTCTGCCCTTAAACACCCAATCCATCCATCCTACACGTTTAGGCCAAAACCATTATTATAAAGACGTAAAATAATACTTAACTATG
The DNA here is from genome assembly GCA_946811695.1 of Gonocerus acuteangulatus. NCBI lineage: Eukaryota > Metazoa > Arthropoda > Insecta > Hemiptera > Coreidae > Gonocerus > Gonocerus acuteangulatus. The sequence continues at coordinate 54,665,911 of OX328131.1, forward strand.
ATATAGGGTTAAATAATCAATATTTAAAATTTACAGAAAAAAAGAGAAGCTATATTACCTGCTGCATTTGTATTTGTGGTTGTATGTGCTGAACTAGGTGCTGAACCTGTCCCGTTTGGGGGTTCACAATCTGCACTATTTGGGGTATTGCATGAGACTGCGTTGCGGTTCTCCCTTGAATTAGTGGTCTCTGCGGCGTGTACTGAACCAACATCACCTAAACAAAATATCAAACTCCAATCAATTTACAAGCATATTTTACGTTTGATTCAATATGTGGATGATGGTCAACATGTATTTTAATGAAACAATTAACATATCTTCAACAACTCTGTATTAGGACACATAAGAACATTAAATTTACAAATGAAATTGGTGAGGATGACTAAACAAATTATTTAGGTTTAACTATTAATGAAATTCCGACTCGCAGGAACTGAGTCGTCTTAGCGCAGTTATGTTCATACCCCTAGTGCCATTAATAAAGGACTAGAAGCAGTTATTGGTAGGTTATGATCTTTTGTGAAAAATATACAATGAAATCTTAAAAGGTCAATCCATTTGAAATGGCCCAGAAAAAATAATCTGGTTGCTTGACCATTTTAGAAAAAAATTATATTTTTTCGCCATCAATTACATATGAGATCAGTAGTTCTAAACTATTTTTAAAAATTTTTTTAGAGTCAACCAGCAGCCAGCTTTGTTTACCGCACTTGCTGATTTTTGAGTTTATAAGCTCTTAAGGGAAACCCATTTTCTCAGGACTGGTAAGTCATAGACTAATCATTAATCTCTTCAATTAATTATTATTTTTACATTTTTGTCTTTACAAAAAACACATTTCCCATTGCAACTCAATTTTATTAAAAACATTAAAGTCAATAACAACAAATGCCACGATGCGACTATACTGACACCATCTTGGTAATGAACAGCTGCTTCTTCTATCACTCATGCACGGCAGTCTGTATTCTTTCAACAGACCCCTCCCCTTTCCTATCAATTTTATATCAGTCTGGCTGGAGTCGGTTTGGTTTATTGGCCAAAATATTGTTTTGCAAATGAATTATAGATTTGTTAATACTTAAATTACATCATATCTAAATTTTAACCATACTAAGTTTTTTTTTAAAAAAAATAAATAAATTAGAAAAAAAACATTACTGGTGCATTATATGAAAATAAACATCGTCTGGTACATTGTAAGCAACAATAATAATGTCTGTCAACAATACATTTAAGCTTCATAAAGTTACATTGATTTATAATAAAAAAATTACCATCTTGAATTGATTTGAAAAATTACATATTTTCCTGTAAAATAGAATGCACACCAAAGAACAAAAAGTCTACCACTAGCCAGACTGCTTGTATTATGTCGGGGGAGTGAGAGAGACAACAGAGTAAAAATATTGCCATACTATAGCCTGTTCAGATAAGCCCAGGAGTTCAATAGGACATGTGCGAACATCGGCGGGATTTTCTCCCTGCACTCTCCTTTCTGTTCTGCCATTTGCAAAGCCTTTTAATGATCAAACTCTTAACGTTAATCACTATAAAAACTAAAGCTAAGGCTGAAAATGCTTTATATTTCATAGTGAAAACGGTCAGGATTGAGAGAATTTTTACCGCCAATTTTCTACCGGGAATATAGGCCACGCCCTTTTCCCTCCATCTAACCATCTATTTGAACAGGCAACATTATAGTCTAAACGGTTTTCAGCCTTAGCTTTGACTTAGTATTGATAAATATTAAACACTGTCTCCCTTGCCTGACCTCTCATAGCGTTTCCTAGTCCTAAATGAGACATAATCAGTTTTTATTGAGTTTCACGTAGCGTGTTCTTCATTGAAATAGTAATGCAAATGGCGGACCCGTCGGGAATAATTCCCCAGAATTTCACGCATGCGAGATTTGAACTATTCCAGCTAACTGAAAAGGCTTTAAAATATTTGTTTTCCTGACGTTGCTAGCTCTCGTACTACACGCTTTAATCTTAAACAAAATAAGTAAATCATTCAACAGGAAATCAGAAGTTCATTACCTGTGGATGCTGAGCACCAGGAGTTTCCGCAGCTATCGGCCTTATTACGTTTGGATATGCAAGCACCATCTGTCCATTGCTAGCCTGAACATACTGGAATAATTACAACCAAGAACGGTTAGAATAAACGTAACTTACATGCTTTAGATATAGGAATGTACCGTGTCACCTACTTGTATAGGGTACGATGCCTGAGTAATGATCTGTGGTTGATGTGCAAGAATTGATTGCGTTGGCTGGATCTGCTGTTGAGGGATGATGGTAGCAGGCTGAATCACACCACCACCTTGGCTCACAAATACCTAAAAGAAAAATTAAGGAAATTATTCTTCTGTAAGGAAAGAAAACATCATTACTAAGTATCCAAATCTAAAATTAGTCGAAGAAAACTAGCTTTATAGACCCGACTATCTGATATGAAAGCAACGATGATAAACAAGCCAAAATAATAAAAAGTCATAATAAAATAAATCTTGAGAAGCAAGAGATCTACGACAGGTGCATGACCTATTATAAGGAAAAATTCAACGAGAGTTTTGTATTCAGAGAATACAGAGTACAGGGTTTATGGTTAGGTTCCAGGCATCATCCCGAAGGAGACGGCAGTTTGTCTTAAGGAAACAGGAATCAGCGAGGGACAATTAGGAATCATAGCTGAATCTATTCTTGTTGATTCTCTGGCCATAATTCAAAACCACATATATGGCTGAAGTCCTTCAATTTATATATTAGATTTATTTATTTATTTTTTATCATAATTTTTTATTTCTCATAATAAGAAGTATCTTCATTTTTCTTTTACATTTTTACAATAAATTTTACCATTATTTTCGTAGTTTTATTAGTTTGTTTTTAATTTACATATTGATTTTACTTGTTTGAGTTAGTTTTATAATTATTACAGTTTTTTTTATTGATTAGTATGTTGTGTTGTAAGCAACCCAATATAGTTGGGAAACTAAACTTTTTTTTTTGTTAAATGAAGTTTTTTTCTCTTTTAAATTTTTTAAGGAAAAGTTTTGAAATTATTTTTTTTTTTAAATAACATGAACTCAAATATCTTTTTATAGGTTCCTTAACGTACAAAAATGAATGAAACCATTTTTAAAGCAATGTCTGCAACCGTTTACAAGAAAAATTTAAACACCTACTTTTCCGAACTAATTTTAAGTTTTGGTATTCAGAAATGATTGATTTAGTTGAATTTTGTTCCAGACACTTGTCATTCATCCGATCTAAGATATTTACATTTTGGTTGCATTTGGAGATCAGGAAGTTTTAGAAAAAAAAAATGCTTATCAGTAAACATGAAATGTTTTCAGCCCTTGGTATATTTTCTAAAATATCTCAAAAACAGTTAGGAAATTGTGGTAAGCAGGACGAGACCATTCGAAAGCTTACTAAATTCCCTACAAAAAAGATTCTGATGTAATTTTTGATGGGACGATATCAAACGGAGGAATAAGTGCTTTAAACAGGGGAAAGTCCTGGGGTTAGGATAGACCGGTCAAACTGAAATTTAGTGACATGGTTTCAGAATGTATGACTTTTTTTCAATTTCGTGCAGAAGACACCCAAAATGAATGAAAACGAGATACCTGCTGAGGCTGTATTTGTATTTGCTGTTGAAGTTCATTGGCCGGCGGCTGCGTAGGTACAATAGTTCCTGTACTTCCATCACTACTGTTTCCAGTGGTACCACCACCCTGGGCGTGGTTAGCTCCTGTATTGCTCCCTGAACTAACATTTACCTGAAATAACAATATATATGATAAGACAGATATGACTACATTTTAAAATCTTTATTTTCTAGAAAAACTAGTTGGCCCGGCAAACGTTGTTTTGCCATATCAATTATTTCTTGTGATTATTTTGGTAGTCAAATAAAAAATAACTAACTAATTATATAAGTGTGAGAAATAGAGCGCTGGGAACAATGGCAGCCTATAAAAATAGCGAAACACAATATTTTTAAAATTAATTTTACTTTATTATCTTAACTAATATATTAAAAATTATATCTCTATCACTAATTATGACAATAAAAAAAAAATATTTTTGGCCAGTCCCTCATTAGCCAACATAAACAGAATGGTTTGCCCATGCTAGAACATGCCATGTATAATTGTCGGTTTGAACAACAGGGAGCGCCCAAATCTAAGCCACAAACAGACACCTTTGGCCTTATAATTTATTGATTGTCATTGCAAATGGCAATCTAATTGGAAATTGTCCCCATTTGAATTTAATTCGCACATCTGAGAGAATAATAATGGCCAAAAACTGTGTAGAGATTAAGCTTATTGTGTGAGGAAAACAGGAGACTGGCTTTGTTCTCATCCCTACATCATGTGGAGGAGTTTTGCTTCAAACACCGTGACATGAGAATTTTATATACTAGATTAACTAATTCGCTAGTGTTTTTTTCATGGATCCTCCCATTTTACGCTTAGGTACGTCACCAATTACACCTTTGAGATTCGCATCAATGTTGTATCTAAAATTTTCGCCTCTAGGAATTGCTGGGCTGTAACATGAAGCCCAGTAGCCTATCGCCTGCACGAGTTCAGATTCCAGTTTGGTAAGTTCATTTTCTTTTTAAGTTAAAGATTTGAAGATCATATTTACCATCTTGTTTAATATCTATATATATAAAAATCACATGTCTGTTTGTTTGTTTCTTTGTTTATTCCTTATACAAATCCACACCGTTTGACTGGTTTTGACCAAACTTGGCACACAGGTAGGTCGTGATACGGGGAGTGTCATAGGCTAGGTCAAAAACGTCTATGACTCACAGTTCGGAGATCATGAGTTCGAAACAATGAACTCAAATTGTTACAGATTATTAATTATTTGATTTCTAATTTATTTTTGTTTTTATAGATGCAGAAAGTAGGTTTAGCATAGCACGCCGGGTAACAGCTAGTTATTAATAAACTTAATAAAGAAGTTTTGGCGAGTCTTCTGGTGTTGTTTACATTTCATAAAATATTCTAGCCGAGGACTCACCATCCTGTATTCCCTTGTTATGAGTAAATTAAATTTTCTTTGTTTAAACTTATTCCAAGGAATAAGATAAAACAAATTAAAAACAAAAAAATTACCTGAATAGGTGGTTGAGTGAGATGTATGGGAGGCGGAGGAACAGCAAGAGACGGAGGCGGTGTGAATAGCGGGAGTTGGAGCTGGAGAGCGCCACCGGAAGGCAGCAATTCCGCTCCATTTCCTCCAGCAATGTTGGTAGTACTGTTCCCACCACTCCCACTTACTACTGCAAAAATATATGCATTTTAAACAAGGAAAAAATGAAGCACAAAATTAAATTGTTAGATATTGGCAATTGCTAATTGATTCATGGCCACACCTAATTTTTTTAATGACCATCAAGCACATATTTTTTGTTAAACCTATAACCCTGGATCAAGCACAATCCCCGGAGTACGATAATTGGGCGCAGTCACCTTTTTTTGTCCTTAAAAGATTCCAATGTGCTTTTCAAGGTCTAAAAAAATTGAGAACCTTTGTAGGCATCTAAGAAATTAAATAAAAATGATACAAATAGACGAAACAGCTCAATGCTAAAAAATAAACAGTAAAAAAACTGATTTTGCGGTATTGTAGAAGACATTATGTTCAGTTTCAGACCCTCCACCTCTCTCAGAGCTCTATCACCCAAACCAATACATATTTACTCACTATGGATTTATACTAATCGCCCAATCAAAATCATGAAAATATAAAAGGTTTGGGAATTTTTCTAAGCCCTTCAATATTGGGTAAATGTTAGCCAATTATCATTATCAATAAATATATATTCTGTGTTTGAGCTCTATTAGTCCTAGAAAATACACTAGAAGAACTCCCAACTCCACCTCCAATCACTCTGATGGTCAGATCAAATGTTTTCTTGGCATTTTGGGAAAAATCTGTGTAATAAAAGAACTACTTTTTTCATATTATCATAATAAAATAATTTGCCAAACAACGTATTCCGATTATATTAGTGAACAGCTTCGCAAGTACTGTTGAAATGACCCAAATTACAAGAAAAAAATATAAAGAAAAATCACAAACTTCAATATTTGTGACGGGATCAGGTGCAATGGTGTATACACTTTCCAAGCGGTCTGACAGGTAATTAAAGTGGGATGCCATGTAGACGGGACCGACCTAGGAAGGTACTGAGGGGAGTAGTACCTTGTGTTGAGAGATGGGAAGGAGGTATCTTAAAAACCACCCACCCGTCCCAATAAAACCATTGAACCCGATGCAGGATTAAAAGAAGTTTACTATTTTTACTATTTCCTTTCAGTTTACTTCCTTTCAGTTTATTTCCTTGAAGTTTACTATTCCTTCACTTCTTCCAATATTCCAAAAATGAAATTAACGTACAAGATGAAACATAAATATGCTTTAGCGATGACTAAACTGATTAAAAACGTTACAAAAATGAGTCCGCTGGCGTTCACAGATGGGGGGGTGGCCATGTACAAACATAGCCACTGTGCATGCACCTATGTGATTACATAGGTTTGTCAGGTGGACCTAAACCATATTTATGTTCCTGAATTTGAGCAGCAGGCTCTAAATTTTTTATAATATTAGAATACATTGAAATACATTTTGTTCACCCTGTGGGTGTGAGTGTTAAGGCAGGTGCACTCCGTGCCTAAGGTCATGGAGATTTCTTTGGTCTTGATAAATATGGTGGTCGGTAGAAGGTTGGCTGCCTTCCAAAAATGCGACAAAAATAGTTTGTTTTTAAAGCTGGTAAAGAGATGAGAAGCGGTATGAATCTTGTAGAGATACAATAAAAATTGTTGAAAAAGTAAACCTTTAGGCTTTGCTATGTATTCTTATTCTTTTGTTTCATAACAAAAATGTTAATATCAAGTCAAAATGAGTACCTGCAAGCATATAAACTCAAAAACTTAAGCGTTAAGATTTTTTTTTGCGCAAATTTCTCTCCAAACATCATGTTCCGGTGGACAGATTCTGATGGTTAACGAACTTGACCTTTCAAATTAGACAAAAGATTTTTGTACCAAATTTCATCAAAATCGGACCATTTTTCAGGCACCAACAGCGGGAACAGGCAAATATACGTACATACATAGCTTAAAAGTTAGAATATTTGAGGTGTTATTTGGAAGTGTGGTTTCACCCCCTGGAAGTGTGGTTCAATTGGGCCGATAAAAAAAAAATACATATAGATTATTTTCATGTGTTTAATAAATATTTAATAAAGTTTCATTAAAATCAGCTCTGGACACTTGGGTATGTTCCCTTGTAAGTGAACTAGTGATGTGAGAAAAATTGATTGGTTTCTGAAAAATTGACTTGTTTTATTCAAACTTTTTGTAAGTGTAGAGTAATAATAATGTAAATTGTAAACTTGTTTTTTTATATTTATTAAGTACGGTTAATTACATTAAACTTCCTCTAATCCGGCATCTTATGGTCCGGCACGCTTGATAATCCGGCACGGCAGGGGTGTCAAAGCCAAACATGAAAAATGCGTCTTTTCAGCTCTTATGCATCAATTCCGCGAAATCCCCACACCTTGGTGCCCGACGGGGTCGTAGGAAAAATCTTGGAAACCATCTCTGTGATCAAATACGTACTTGTTGCCAGTTTAGTTTTCGACTGAGGCAGTATAATTCTACTCAGCATGCAATTTTATTTTAGTCCTTTTACGTTAAATATGTACTGGTCTTATGGTCTACATTTCGTTTAATTTTCGCCTCTTCCATTTTTTTCAACTTGCATCCGATAATCCACAATATTTGATAATCCTAGTATGCTTCAAGTCCCGAACGTGCCGGATTAATGGAAGTTTACTGTATTATATTGTTGTTCTTTAGATACTAAAATGTCTGGACTTAGTGAAAAAAAAAAAAAAAAAAACAGAACAAAGGCCACAAACTTTACATGGAAAGTTTTTATAAAAGGCTCTCCTTGAACAAAGAAGAATACTTTATTTAATCAAATAATAAAGTGGGCTGCCCAACTTTATTGGGTTGCTGGAGACACAGCATCCTGATCATTCCTCGAGGCATTCATTTATCTTATGATCTTGTAATTAATTTTGTTTCCAATTTAATGCTCTGTGGAAAGGCTATTACACTGGGACACTACAATCGAACAGAAAAGGAAAAAAAAACAGTCCCATAATAGGCCACAAGGGCCCAGTAGGGCAGTACTGTAGAGGTATCTGATTCTTGACCGTACGGCACACTAGGGAGATAGTGTGGTCAGTATTATGCCCTGGCAGCCTGATTTATCCCTTTGTAGGTACCCAATAATTAATTAAAGGCTGGGTGAGCCTAGGGACGATCTGGGACCCCAAATCCAACCCTCGAACAATGACACTAGAAGATAAAATCTTAAGTGCACACCAATCTTGGGCAAAAATTATTCAGAATGATGAATAACGATAGATTTATTATGATGTTGGCAGCCGGAAATATGTATATAAATGTGTGTTTGACTAGAATTAATCAGTAAACCAACTAGAAATAAATAATAACAAATGATGAATAACGAATAATTCTGTGAATAATTCATGATGTGCCTTGTGAATAAGATAATTCAGTGAATTATTCATCATTCAATAAAAATTTATTTGAATAATCATTCGAATAATACTTTATTCGAATAATGCCCAACACTGGAGCACGCTCGGGTTTTGAACCTGGGTCCTCAAGTTTATTACTTGAGTGCTCTACCACTGAGCTTACCTCGCCCCCTAACAGAAACAGAGAGGAGGAAATGGGCTTAAATTACCCTATATTAAATTAGCTTACCCTGAGAATGTATGGGTATAGTCTGTACATGCTGCTGCACTGGTGGTTGCTGCTGAGTCTCAGTGTGCTGCTGTTGCTGAGGTTGTGGTGGCGGTTGTGGCTGCTGCTGCTGTTGTTGTTGCTGCTGTTGTTGCTGGATATTTGTCCACTCTTGCTGCACTGTTTCTATGAGATTGAAAGCTAACTGACGCCCACCCTGAAGCACCTCATATTTGGAATGTCTGGAATATCAAGAAGAAAGTTATTAAGCATTCATTACATTAAGATAGTCCAATTAAAGAAGAAGAAAAGTCCAACTTTCAAGCACTATTTTCTCTGGCCGAGGCAATACTAGCGAAATTTATGCCTGAAAGATCGGCTCTTGGGGATTGATTCAAAAAATCGATATAACGCGCTAAAAAGATTGATTTTTTAAAAGATAGATACAGATCGCCCATCTCTAATATAGAGATCATGTTACACATTGATATAAGTAATCGAAAGATGAATACGTCCAAGTAGTGTAGTCCTATCCAGTTTCCTGAAAAACCTGTTCGTGTGGAACGAACAGTTTTGCACCTCACCTCCTAGAGATATATATAAATATACTCCATGCCTAAGTTCTTGGGTTCGATTCCCACTAGGAGTGGTGGCTTCTCTTTCGGACAAAGAAAAGGCATCAGCCCTATCCTGACTAGAAAAGTGTGGTAACTTATAGATAACTCCTTCTAAAATTCTTTGGTAATAATAAATGGACGTTAAAATTTAAATAAATAAACAAATTTTTGGTAATACTGAAGGAGAACGTCCTCAGCACCGATTTTCTTCAAAGTTTGCACTATAACTTATTTTGATGCACTAAACACGAATCCGTTGAAAAAAAAAGTTGCTCTCAACTAGGAAAGAAGTTATTAAGCACTAAAGTTCACTGTTATGGAGGTTATAAAAGATGGGGTAAACAGCTTATATGTAAACACGCGCATGCGCAATAGTCCTTAATGAGGAAGTGTAATTGAAATTAACTATCAATTATTAAAATTAAAATCGCTTGTTTATTTTATAACAAGTAGAGCTACCTTAGAAACTTTTGTGGTTTATCTATTTTGTATTTAACATACTGTTAATGTTATGATCTGGGCGACTTGTTTCAATCTTAGGTTTATGTGGCACAAGTACATACAGCAACTAAATGAATGACTTTGCAAATTAATTAGTTTATCACATCTGTTGTAAAATATATTTTCCGTTATTTTAACCAAAGAGAAATGTAGCTTACCACAATGTTCTAGATGAACAGCTGTATTGCATGATGAACCACATGTGCTAAGCTTGGATCATGAAGACCGGCTCTCAAACAATGCCAAGACAAAATTATGCCAATTCCTAACCTCTTAAGGGCATTTATGATGGCTTCATTTTAGTAAAAGCATTCGATGACTTAGCTAGGTATTACAGCAAATATTTATCACACATACACAAAAAAAGAAAAAAATTTACTTACTCCACACAAATATGAAGCGGCTCAATAGACTCATGACCCGAGGCTTCAATAAAACCAGATCCTTTCCCACGTAAAGTAACAATTGCACCAGTTTCATTAGTAATATACTGAAGGTTGGCTCCTCCAGGACCCATCACCTTACTTCGAACATCAAAACTAGGTGGAGCACTTTCAAGGCCGATTAAAACTTTTTCCTGAAATTTTAAAAAGAGCAGTTAGAGAATATATTCAATATTAACCTTTAATGATAGAAACAAATCTACAAGAAATAATTACTCTGTATTTAGGCTGGGGCTCCATTGGTCACGAATTTTAAATTCGCACTACAATAAACCACTTGATGCAATTTTATTATAAAATCTAAGCCGTACTGGCAAAATTGAGATGAAATAGCTATAGAACGGGAGATCACAACTATATTATAATAGGATGTAAACAAACTCCCATTGGGAGTAAAATGATTGTAACGCACGAGCTAGTCCTTAATAAAAATTAACTTAACCTCCAAATAAGTAAAATGTATTCATTAATAATTTAAAAACGAATCTATAGTGTAAAAGAAATGTTATTCTGTAATAGCAAAGGTTTCACGACAAACAACTAGAGCGCCTCTTTAGAAGCTTAGGACGAAAGTATCGATACCTAAAAATAACTATTTCAATTCCTACAAAATATATCAATTAGTTGGGAAGAGGATCTGAATTTCATTGTCTTAAGAACTCAAAAAATATTCTTGAGGATGAAGCACAAGCAAATAGGTCGTTATTAAAACTATTACTAGTCTATGTTTCGAAAAGAATATTTCCTACTAGATTGTAGAAAACATTAAAAGGAATAGCACTTCCCCCCCCCCTACCATAACTTTAGGGGGGTTAGGGGGTAATAAACTTGATTTTCTTAGCAAAATAAGAGAAAACAACATACAGACGTTTGCTAGAATCCACTCGTGACGTCACTTGTGTTGGGTTTTTTATTTTTATATATATACATACATACATACATACATACACATATATATATATATATATATATATATATATATATATATATATATATATATATATTATTTATTTCCTTCCCTAATTAACCCTTAAGGAAGGGAGTTTATTTTTATTTTCTACATGTGCCGTACATGACAAATGTACATAGCATGTAATTGATTACATATTAATATTTATATTCTTTATGATTACATTCTAAATGTAGAACATAAAGGAGAATAAATGAATCAAAATAAAAGAAAGAGAAAAAAAGGAATTAGTAATACCAAACGGGTGAAGAATAACCCTTCAAAACTTTTTCAAAATATCCATTTATTCTCCCATCACTACGTTTCGGACACCCAGGTCCATCTTCAGGCAATCATGTCCTAGTCATACAATAACCATGTCCTAGTCATACAATAAATAAACATGATTCCTGTCAGGAACCAAGTCAAAAATTCCACCTACATCAAACACTCATTATCACAGCCATGAGTGATAATGAGTGTTTGATGTAGGTGGAATTTTTGACTTGGTTCCTGACAGGAATCATGTTTATTTATTGTATGACTAGGACATGGTTATTGTATGACTAGGACATGATTGCCTGAAGATGGACCTGGGTGTCCGAAACGTAGTGATGGGAGAATAAATGGATATTTTGAAAAAGTTTTGAAGGGTTATTCTTCACCCGTTTGGTATTATTAATTAATACCCTTCATTTAGTAATCATTATAAAAGGAATTAGAATACAAACAACAAAACTATATCGAAGGATAAATAAAAAAAAAACAGGATTTTTTTTTTATCACCTATAATGATTTTTACAGTATCCCATTTTTGTATAAATATGTTCAGCATATTTTAGTAAAGCCCTCTCACACTTAAGAAATAATATTTTTTCTACAACAGGCCAATGTCCTATGTGTTTGGTCACGTTCAATTGTTTTTCTTTCTTCATTTAGTAGTGTGCAGTCGTACAGTAAATGGTGATATGTCTGTGTCGTATTGAAGTCACAGTAACAGCTTTCATGTTGGCTTAATCCAAATCTACAAAAGTATGAATTAACCGTCCCGTGTCCTGTTAATAATTGTGTCATGTAAAAATTTGTTTTAGCATACGTTTTGTCAAAGTATTCTGTAATGTCTGTTATAAATATCTTTAATTGTTGTCCTTTTGTAGTTAAAGTCCAGTCTTCTTGCCATTGTCTTATTGTATCTGTCAGTAACTGTCTTTTTAAATGTGTTTTTGTTATTTTGTTGTAGCATTCTGGAATTCTTAGATCTTTAGAGGCTGATTGAGCTGCTAGGTCAGCAAGTTCATTTCCAAGAATACCAGAATGCCCTTTAATCCATATGAAGTGTACGTGAATGTTTCTTTGAGAAAGATTGTAAAGTATTTGTTCAGTAAGAGGGTCATGAATTGAGTAATTATTTAATGATTGAAGTGTGTTTTGACTGTCAGTATAGATGTTTAAATGTCTAATTTGTTATATATATATATATATATATATATATATATATATATATATATATATATATATACATATAGGTAGTTGGTAACAGCTTATTAAGTCTTCAATAGTTTTGTATTTTAATTACATTTTTGTTGTGGAAACGTTTCGGCTATAAGCCATTTTCAATCCAATTGTCTGTATTGAGAAGATATGGTCGACCGTTCAGAAGTAGGAAGCGTAGATCGTCGGGGTTTCGGTCAGTGTTCTTATTCAATAAAACACATTTTATATGCTAAAATGTATATTTATTGCCGCCTGTCACGGCAATAAATATACATTTTAGCATATAAAATGTGTTTTATTGAATAAGAACACTGACCGAAACCCCGACGATCTACGCTTCCCAATTGTCTGTATGATTTTGCATTATTTTTTTATATATACATTATATCTTCAGATTATGTGCTTGTAAATTTGATATTATTTAATTTGAGGAGGAAACTTCATTTTTTATAAAATTGTATGTTTCAAATCTCAGTTATTACATATCTATATATATATATATATATATATATAAAAATTTCGTGTCTGTCTGTTTTTTTCTTTGTTTATTTGTTTGTTCCTTATACAAATCCACACCGTTTAGCCGATTTTGACTAAACTTCGCACATAGGTACGTCTTGATCCAGGAAATCTCGTATGCTAGCTCAAAATCTTCTAGGAGTAACAGATTGGAAGTTACGAGTTCGAAACTGTCATATAAAGAAGAGTTTATAGTCAGAAATGGGTATTTTCTTTCCAGTGTTGCCCCTTCTTCTAAGAAGAAGGGCAATACAAAACTTTTTTTTTGCGAAACGTTTTTCTTTTGCGGGAAATAACTTTTTAGTTTTAACCTTTGTTTGTTTATCTAAATGGTAGGTTTATATTCTCAGAATTTGGACAAATAGTGCAGCAACTTCTTTGAAAAATTGCTCTTTAGCTAACACTATTGAGAATAAAACACCCTATGAAATATTTTTTGGAAAGTAACTAGATGTTTCTAACTTTAATTTATATGGTAGTAAAGATTTTGTTAGGAAACCAGAACAAATAATAACTTCTAAATGGGATAAAAAGGTGAATATGTGCATTTTAATCGGTTATAGTGAAGTGAGATATAAAGTACTTTTGAATAATAAAATCATTGTCGCTAAACATGTTGATGTTATCTAAGGAAACAAGCTGTATTGGATTTGCTGAGGGTAAATCTGATAAAGATATAGCGATTGCGATTTTTGGGTAAAAGCTACGGATAAGTAGAAATATATAAGTTTGAAACAAAATAATGCTTGAGATTTTGTTGAAATAAAAAAGTTGAAGATATCAAATAATAATTTTAAGCAAATTATTTAGGAATGCAGTCTACACTACCCAAATCCTGAAGAAAGTGCTTAGTTATGCATCTCCTGCGTGACGGACTTTTTATTGATTTAAACTCAATTAATTACACACGTCAACATTTGAGCTAAAATAAAAACACTCGGAACGTTATGGTATTTATTTTTTAGACATTAATAAAATGCCTGCTTTGAATACTATTTGACTTTTTTGCTATTAATTAAGAAAATATTTAGTTTATGCTCAACACACGCGTGGTGGCGTCGTATTTTTAAAATAATTTTATTTTTTCTAATTTATTCCATAAAAAACTGCCTAATATATAATTTATTTTAAAAAATTTTACTTTTTTTTTTGAAATTGTAAAACATTTAGCGACAATGTCTGTCGGGTGATCTAGTATATATATATGATTATAAAAATCCTTTAATATTATTTGTTGTTGCTTTCGATGTGAGGGTTTTAAAAGAAACTAGGATAACATTTTCCTAGAACATTTTCACCGGTTAAAGAATATTGTATTTATTTTTTCTGGGAAGTGGGAGGGAGTGGTAGAGGAATTTTCTCTACTTCCTCTCGTGGGCCGCCATTTTTTACTCTGACATTTCAGAAAATATTTACTGTTTTAATTAAAACCATTTATAGCTAATTTTATTAATTTTGTTTGTTAATGAGCTTATTTTTGTCTAACAACTTTATATTTAGCTGAACTGTTCATAGAAATTAATTTAAATCCTATTTGAATCTACTTCTTTAGTGCTCGAGTAGTATTCCTGTGTGGTGCTTGGTGTTACAACGATTTTATTGTGGAAAGGAACATTCTAAGTAAGTTTCTTACATTTACATTGTTTGTCCATCTAGTTTTTTGTTTTATTAAATACCTAAAAAACTTTTTATTTAGGTATATGTTGGCTTATATCAGATAAAATGTAATTTGTCGTTTCCCTTAAAACGTTGGTTTCATTGTATCTTAGGTTATTATATTATTCAATTTTGATAATTTGTCGAAGCTCCCTAAAAACGTTCACCTTTTTGGATATCTTGAGTTGAGTTATAATTCTAATAAAGTACAACTCAATACTTATCCAACTGAGTTCTTTTAGTAGAACTTTAAAAAAAAAATAAGTCAGTTTTCCAGTAATGATTACCTATTGTTAATTCAGCCTCATATAATTAGCCAATATAATGGATTATTTAAAAGAAAAATAACTATTTTATCTTTTTGTACGTACAGATATAAAAAAATAAAACATACAAGCTTGGGTCAGTCCATATGAAATATCAACACACTAAGTCACTTTTTACAATCTGATGTTCTCAAAACATAATGAAATTTTGTACACTTATTCTAGGCTTTTTAATTAGTTTATTTGCAAAGATTCAGATTTTTCTCTTGTGTAGCTATTAAGATGTAAAATAGTAAAGTTTGCAATAAATATTGGATTTTATAAACGAATGACTGTCTTTAAATAAGAATAACTCACCTTCTGATTAAGATAGGGACAGGAAATTTGTGTCAGACTATAGCTTTCACAAGACTGGTACTTTTGAAATTAACATGTTTTCCCCAAAAAATGTTTTGTTTTTTTTCAAAAAGCAATTTTGAAAAAATATATCTTATTGATTTTGATTGGTGTGAGCTTAACCCTGGATTGGCATTGCCATTGAAATGTATGGTAATGACCAAACAGTAATAAATCTGCAAAATATTTATTAAAATTCACAAAATAGCTAGGAAATCCTAAAATTCAATATTGTTCGTACTCCAAATAATTATCCTAAAACAATATTGCTAAAATGAAAATATTTTTCAAGAATAATAATCTAAAATTATCAAAAGCTATAGAGAATAGAAATTTAAAAAATGAAAACTATGTTCTGTCCTATTTAGACTCTTTAACATTCAACACATTTTAGTGATCGGTTATCGCGGCACATCGCCCTTCTACACACAGAGCATAGTGTTTTCGTCTTCCTGTCATCCTTTCTGTCACAAAATGAACATCTCACGGGTTTGTCTAACGTAACAAAAGATGTTGAAGGTACATCAGGAGTTGATTCTTCTCCCTGAATTCTGTCTTCAGGGGTTTTAGTATGTTCTCCAGTTGAGCACTAACTGCCACATGAGCTTTCACCATTTGGTAGCCTAAATCGTAGAGAAAATCTTTTCTGCGCACTTTTCAGGACATTTTGTCACTTGAAAAGCCGTAACATAAAAGTGATCGATCCATGAAGATTTATCAGTTGAGCGTAATAGTTATCCGTTAACTACACCGTGGGGTAAAAAATACCCCATACACAACTCCTGACCTTCTCATGCAGCAATTAGCAGAAAACAGGCTTTGTTTATATTAGGCTATACCAGATAATGCACTTCCGAGTATTTAGGAAGAAGGAGGGAGTCTCAGTGATTTACAGAAATAAAGAAACGCACCATAGAACAAAGTGTGGAGTATTTTTTACCCGACGGTGTCAATCCAGGGTTAAAACCCATGCAAAATTTCAACTTAACAATCAGAGAAAGAATTCATGCCTGTCGAAGCAGAATAAAAGTGTTGAGATTTAAGGTATTTAGACCCACTATTTACAGGTTTGGTCTTTATATAAAAACTGTTTACTAACTAATTTTGTAAAGAACCCCTTTAAAATATTAAATAAAACCCCTCAAAAGGAACACCTGTGATTAAAAGTATGTTTCTTCTCCTCCCCCATTTTACAAAATTGGCTATATTAATAACTGATAATTAAGATCTTCGAATTGGCAAAAAATATATTCAAATAATATGCTACTAATTCAAACATTTTAAATTAAAAAAAAAAATTGTTAATACTATTTGTTCTTTTTTTTTAAGAATGGGAACCTTTAACCTTTCAAAAATACCAAAAGAGTCCTGTTTCTGTTTCGGCTTCAGCCTGAGAGTTGGTTCGCTCATAATTAGTTGGCTTCTCCTGGTAAGTTTAATTTCCTATCCTCACCTTTATTTTAACATTTAGAAAGTATTTTTTCAGGTAGTTGGGCCAGATCTCTGAGAAACCTTACATGTCAGACTGAATTTTTTATAAATAGAAAAAAAAAGAAGCTTTTCCTCAAATCAACATCATTCCAGTGTTTTAATTATTCTTAAAACATTAGAGTGAGTATATTGATAACTGAGTAGATTTATCGTAGACCGAAGGGTTTATTCAATGCCTCCATAGGGAGGAAACTTACTTATGCGATTGACCTTATGACACAATCTGGAAGCGGCGATTAAATATGTTCATGTTTCAGAACCTGTAGATTATAATAACGGCTTAAATGTGTATGTATTGTAATGATCTAAAAGAGGGTGCTCTAGAAAGAGTCAGTTTCTGGCATAGCAAAGAGTAGCATTCCTATTCAAAATAAAGGCTAAGTTATATTCCATAAGTCCATCACAAATATTAGCTTTTGTCAATTAATTAAATAAATAAAAGAGTAATAAAAGGGATAGCAATTGGCAGTGCTTAGCTTGGCAGTATTTTTTTTTTTTATGAAGGCAGTGTGAAATAAAAGAAGAGTCCAAATATCTCGGCTAGGAGCGATAAGGCATAGAGAGATACAAGTTTCCCAGGAAGATAAGAATAGAGGTGCTTCCAAAAAATGCCCTTTGAACATCCAGGTGGCGATCGCTGAAGCCAAACTTCCTTGGTATGGTGGGAGTAACGCCTATAAAAAGGGCCTCCCCCCACCACTCGATCTCATTCGAGCACCAGAGACAAAGGGCACACGATCTCCTTGCAGAACCAGCTGGTCAGCCGACACCAAGCTCTCACTTCATCTTCACATGATGGCCAGACACCACTCCATGATCTAGCAGCCGACCATCATTTTCCTCAAAATGCCGACATAACTACGACCAGTCTGCCTCTTCACTTCCAGAATATCATCTGTATCATAAGCTGAGTATACCTCAATAACTGCCAATCTTCAATTAAATTCAAAAGCTAGCTAAAATTTCATAATGGCCAATATTTATATTTTACCATATAAGTTTCATATTTTAATTATGTGCTAATTTTCCTTTAAATACCCCAGCATTGATACAATTATGTGAGTCAAGCACCTTTTCTTTTTCATATTTAATTTTATATCACAGCCATGCCAAATCATAAGTTATAATTTTTTATTTCCATATAAGCCATTTGTTTTCAACTCTATTTTATTTACTATGAACCTTAATATGGTCTCAACACGTAAAAGGACAGATGGTAAGAAGTGGTTCTAATTTGATATTTCTCATGCTTTTCTTTCAGGAAATTTATTAAATTAATTTAATTATTCAAATGGTTTTATTCATAAATCCGTATGTGGTGAGTTTGGTAATATTAAATGAACCCAGAGATATAATGAAAATATAATAAAAACATTTCAAGTAAACTTTTTCTATAACAACTTTTAAATTCTTTTCTCCCCCCCCCCCAAACACCACAGTATATACTGTAGATCCTCATTAACCCGGACGTCCAGATAATTCGGACCATTTTTGAAAACGAAATTATGTTGTTCAGTGTAGTAAATAAAGACTTGTTTTACAGACGATAAATTACATGGTAAATTAGTAGATTAATTACGCGCGGTTTTCCCTGTGTAATGGTCGAGGTACAGTATCGTTTTGCTTGTTGACCGCGATTTAGACGAAACCTAAAAACATTGTTGTGACTATGGACAAAAGGATGGAAGCATGGACAAGTATTGATTAGGGAGAATCGTTAGAGAACATTGCTGCAGAGCTTGGAGTACATCGACCGTATCTGATTGGAAAAAGAAGAGAAGACGCATTGAAGACTTGTTTCAAGTTGATTTCTAAGGATAGTTTATGGAGGTTGTGACCCATGCAGAAGCAGTAGCAAACATTAGGATATTGAAGGTGTATTTCAAGACTGAAACCGAAACATTCCCAAATGAACTTCTGGCATGCAAGGGTTTGGGATATTATTACCTCGGATGGACCATCACCAGGTATTTCCTTAACTCTATGAGGGGCAAAATCACAGTTTATTTCTAGTAATTCAAGGTCTGCCATCACAGTTGAAATTAACTGCTAATAAAAATAATATTAATATTATAAATTTTAACGTCCATTTATTATTAACAAGGAATTTTAGGACGGGTTATCTACAGTTTACCACCCTTCTCTAGCCAGGATAGGGCTGATGCCTTTTCTTTTTTCTAAAGAAAAGCCACCACCCCTAGTGGGAATCGAACTCACGACCCTTTGGCATGGAGTGTTAAGTGCTCACGCCTTAATGCTCACGGCCACCGGGCCTCCAAAAAAAATTTTATATTTCACTAGCTGACTACCCGTGCTTCACCACGGCTGATAAGTAGTTTTTATATTGCGTTAAATGAGGTATGATCAAAATTGACGCTACTACATTATTCTGTACAGCTTATTATTGCTCGGACTTTAAACTTACCCAGGAAACACCATGTGGAGGTAACCGTGCTTGTTTCCGTTAGGGAGTAAAAAAAGAAAACTACAACAACCACTTAAAAAGTTTGGTAAACAGAGACAAATACACGTTGAAAAGAATAAAACTAACAACTTTGAAGGTTTAAGCACTTATCTCTTCGATTGACATCGCCCCACCGAACATTACAACAGAATCTTTTTTGTAAAGAATTTAATAACCTTTCGAATAGCCGTCTTCCACTTACTACAATTTCCCTACCGTTTTCGAGATATTTTAGAAAATATAATGAGATCCGAAAACTTAGTATCACCATTAATACATTTTTTTCCATATACTTCTAAACTCCAAACGGTACCAAAGTTTTTTTTACTTTTAATAATATTTCTTTATTGATTATTTCATGCTGTATATAAATACATCTGGTAATATGATGAATAATACAATATGGAGGTTCTGTGCTCAAGGCCTTCCAACTTCATCCTCGATTAACGCCAGAAAGACGCTCAGATGACGTTGAGAGGTGCCTACACAAGCTCCCTTCTGCTCCGACCAGTGGCTGGAGTCGAAGAGAGATCAGTGAGCCACAGAAAATTGTCGCACTTGAACAAAGAGAAAGCCATTGCTAACACTTCACTTGGTCACTGCAGCAGATCTCTAGGCCAATGTTACCAAAGTTTAAATATCTTAGATTAGATGAATGTCAAATACCTGGTTTCAAGTGAACCAATCATCGTTTCTGAATACCCAAACAGAAAATTAGTTTGGAAAAGTATTTCTATAAATTTTTCTCGTAAATGGTTACAGAAATCGTTTTAAAAATGGTTTCATATGTGGTTCCTACTGAAAATAAAAATGCCACATTTTGACAGGCTCTGCTGATGATGAACCTGAACAGGTTCGAAAGTCACCAATGAAACTATTAATTTAAACAATTTTTTGGAGCAACTCCTACCACTTTCTTCAAGAATGTTTAATTTGTTTTAAAATATATATATTTTTTCTTTAATTCTTGGTTTGTTTTAGGTTTTGTCTGCATATGCTACAACTCACATTATTTGTTTTAAAGGATTTTTTTTTTTAATTCTTGGTTTGTTTTAGGTTTTGTCTATATGTGCTACAGCTCAAATTATTTTTGTATTGGGATGGTCCCATTGTAAGTACTTCATTCCTAAAACATTTTTTTTTAATTCTTGAATGGATAGTCACCTCTCCAATTGTATATTTATGAGTGTATATTCAAGCGCAAAGCATGTAGGTGTAAAGCCACTTAAAACCCAACCTAGAACATTAATTTATTTTATTTTATTAATAGTTTATCGCAACTCGGGCAGTTAAACTGCGTCAATAATAAAATCAGGAAAAGTATATGTTAATGTTTTCAATGTTAATACAGTAGAACTTGGATAATTCGAACCCCTAGGGACCAATAAAAAAGCTCGAATTATCCAAAATTTGAATTACAAAAGTTTTTGAAAATAAAGGGTTAAAAAATCGAACTTCATATTTTCACATTTTTTAATTTAAAAAAAATACATTTTATTTAAATAATAACAAACATTTCATGAATTGATGATTATGTACATAAGTAATAAATAATTTATCAAAAAAGTAAAACTAAATGTCTATTGTTTTGAAAAAAAGTCATGTTCATGGGCAAGAATTTTTTCTTTATTTTTCAGGTAAGCTGGTAAAGTGTTAGGAGGAATTTCAAAGTCCTTGGCAATATCAGTTTTTTACCTTTTTCAACTTCTTTAATCGCAGCTATTTTGTCTGACAATGTTAAAGTTTTATAACTTCTAGCCTTCGACATCTTAAATCAACAATTCACTGAACTGCACTGTACACCAGAAATTCAAGGCACAAACAAAACAACAGATCTAGGTGCTGACTGACTTATAACTGAATAAGAAATGAAGATGGGAGGGATGGTGGGAGGGAATTCTAGGATAAAATGACAGGATGGACCTATAACAACCCCTGGAAGGGAGGAAGCGTGATCCACTACTTTGCAGAACTTCTAGAGTCCAGGAACTAGACTATGAGACCGCAGCGCTTCTTGTCCCAGAACCCCTACATCTGTATCTTACTATCTACCTTACCCGAAGGCAGAATATTTTCACATGATTTAAGATTGACCGCCTCTCTGTCCACTTCCCAGTGGAGGCACAGACTTGTAAAAAATTCAAATTATCCAAAACTGTATTCAAATTAACCACGATTTTTTTTTTTTACATTGTTTATACCCTAAATTCTAGGAACCGAGAGAAATATTCGAATTAAAGACGATTTCGAATTATCCATGTTCCACTGTACAAATAAAAACTTTTGTACTGTACACCCTAACACTTGATTACTATCAATTATCACTATCTGAGAGGTCAAAACTTGGTCGGAACCCAGTATATGTTTTTTTTAGCATGAATATGCTTTAGCGATGACTAAACTGAAAAAAGAAAAAAAAAAATTACAAAAAAGTGTGTACGAAAAAGAAGACTGTTATACAGTACATTACATAGGTTTGTCGGGTGGACCTAAAGCATATTTATGTTCCTGAATTTGAGCAGAAGGCTCTAAATGAATTTTCTTCTTTTTTTTTCAGAATACTTTGTAAGGAGGAAAACGTTAATTAAATTATTAAATTTTTAACGTCCATTTATTATTAACTACGAATTTTAGGACGGGTTATCTACAGGTTACCACCCTTTTCTAGCCAGGATAGGGCTGATGCCTTTTCTTTTTTTTTTAAAGAAAAGCCACCGACCCCACGACGCCTTAACGTTCACGGCCACTGGGCCTCCAAAACGTTAATTTATTTTCTGTTATATTTCAGTTTGGTATATGCCATGGGGACTCATACTTGGACTCATTTGGTTTTCCATAAGTTCTTTCTTATACCTTCTGCTATTGGTTGGAGTGAATAAGGTAATAAATATTTAAAAAAAAAACGTATATAACTAATTTTTATTAGGTTTAATGTAATGTACTGTTAAGTTTGTTCCAAAATAATTTCATTGTAATTTGACTATGTTCTACAATGGTTATAATATCAAAGTACTTTTCTATTGAGGAGGCTTTTATATGAAATTTTGGAAAATGAGAAAACAAGAGAAACCAAAACACCAAGTCACAACCATAGCTTTATTTCTACTAATGCATTTATCTGGTATTACTTGGATAAAATAGAATGAAACAAAACAAACTCTTTCGAAGCATTCAAGCATCACTATCTCTGGCAGACTATCGGGAAAAAAAACTGAAATTGTGTCTTGTTGCCTTTTTAATGACCTGAGGAGCTTTAGAAGTTTTTTTTTAATTTTGAAAACCATGGAAATTGGCTATCTGAAGACTTAAACTTATCGATGTTATGCAGGCTAGAGACATAATGGCTAGTCGGAGAGCTGGTAACACACTTTTCATGAAGTATTTATGCACCTTGAAATTTTGCTATAATGTACCTCTTGGGTAGATAAGAAGGTAAGTATGTGTTTCCTGGACATACCTTGGAACACCAGGTACTGCGCATACGGGAAATGTGCTAAACAGTATTGCCCAAAAATAGTGTTTTATTTAGAAGCCAACTATCATTAATGTAAGAAAAAAGAAATTTTACAATGAATAATAAATAAGGCAGACACTTTTAACCTTTTCGATGCGACGTGGGCTAGCTGCCTATTCCCTCCATAGGCGGACCCTCGTCCCTACGGCAGGGCGGCCGTACGCACCTGCATTTGTTTTGTTTTTTTGTTGCTTAGGCGCTCGTTACTAATCATCGTTTTCGTGTTTATCTTACGTGAACAACATTTGTGTATTATCTGAAACAATTTATTTAGTACAATTTAGGTATGCAGCAAACCTACAATAACCATTTAAAACAAAGTTTACTTACTTGTCTTCCCTATATTTCCCTTTCTACTTTATTCCGAAACCACTGCTTGTTTTTAGACGTGATTTTTAAATGTAGTAATGAAAATGTTTTTTATTTATTATTATAATAAGCTACTCCTTTATTATTTACAGTTTCGCTAAAAAAATGTCCTAAGAACATTTTACTGTGCACATGCCTCACAGACGCAGGTTACTTCTAACGTTCAAAATTTGGGCGTTACCAGTAAGGGTTAAACCAAAAATTTCCCCCCATTCCTGCTAGAGCACTCTTTACATGCTAAAGGCTCAAGAGGGCTCGCAATCAAGAGATACAACTGTGGTGAGAATACTCGGGCGACCTCTCTGAGGCACAGTATTCTCGGGTGTCGCATCGAAAGGGTTAATAAGTTTTCTACTAAAACGATTAAAGGATAAATTTTATTTTCATTCCCTCAGTAACAGAATATGGTTCTTGAATTTTCTTGTTGAGTGATTATTCCTTCTATTCTAAGCTTTCCAAATTGTACCAGTTACAAAATTTATCGATCCAGATACAAAATTTATCGTCCCAGATACAAAATATATTTTAGGAGTGACATGTGTGAGACTTCTCAGAAGAAGATACATCCCAGCCTGGTCCTTCTTCAGCTCCAAGAAGTGTTATTGAAGAGCATTCTAGGATTTCGAGGAAGACAGTGGGCCTTTTCCTAAGCATAAACAATGTAATTTGCTGTGGAAGCATCCTAGTTTCAAGGGAAATAAGTTTTCTTTCAGTAGTATAAAGGTGTTACCTGTTACAGTTTTTGCACTAATTACAGAATATAGAGGGTGTCCCCAAAATGGATGGGTAGGATTGATGATAACGAATCTGTACTAATTACGATTTGTTGAGTGGTCGGGATAATAATATTTAGAACCTCTTTTATAGCTAGTAATTCAGCTGTAATGCTTGAACAAGTAGGTGGGAGTGAAAATTTGTATATTCTTTGGTCTGACAGTGTAGCTGATCTTACTCCTTCCACTGTTTTTGATCCATCAGTGAAGACAAAGTTACTAGGCACTGTTTGATTTTTAATTTTATAGAATTCATTTTCATAGATTAAAGGTGGGGGTTCTTTTTTTAAATATTTTGTAAGGCTGATATTAACAACTTTTTAAAATGGTTACTTTTCTTTGGAGGCAAGTGATAACACAAAACAGAAAAAACTTTCACTTCTTAATAAAAATAAAGTTTCAATTCTTAAAATAGTTTAACATTTAACAATGTTACAATTTAACATTTAACAATACATAATTATAAAAAATAATAATTTCTCCTTCTAATAATTCCTGACAATCAATTCAAAAACTGTTCAAAGGTTTGGCCCCTTGCAACAATGCAGGCATCACATCGTACATTGACAGACTGTATGGCATTTGTGCACTGCTCTGCTGTAATCTGTGCCCAGGCCCAGCTAATGTGATGGATAAGGTGATACGTAGACCAAAACTTTAATGTGACCCCAAGCGATGAAATTCAAGGAGATGAGGTCTGAAGATGAATCGACCAAGATACCGGCCCACCATGTCCTATCCAATGCCATGGATAGTAATGTCTAACCAATTTCGGACGGTCCTCCCATAGTGGGCATGACAACTGTTGATTTGGAACCAGCTCCCCAATCTTTGCGCCATAAGGACATCCTCCAAGAACGACACTTTATTATCGAGGAATGCGTGGAATGACTCTGCTTTAAGTCGAGTGGTCAAAAAATAGAGACCTATTATTTCATTATTCCACACAAAATCAGCGGCATACTCACTCCTATATTTTTGGGGTGGGGAGGGGGCGGGGTTGAAGAAGGTGGTGGTTGGGCTGGGAGGGTGAGTGGAGGGGGTAGAAGATAAAACATGTAATTTTAATGATTTTTATATAGGCATTATTAAAGAATGCCTATTCACAATTGTGTTTTAGTTTTTTGCGTTTTTATCCAAAAAGAAGCAAAAACGAGAAAAATGCCAAAGGACTTTTTTTCTTTCTTTTTTCATCCTGCATCGACTCCCGAAGTTCGCCGTTTATTTTGGGGACACTCTGTATATATTACTAATAAGTGAACACAAAAATCTAAAGAAAAAACTTATTTTACGTTATTAGTAATTTTAGTTTTCATTATTTGGTATTAATCTTTTCTTATTGCTAACATAATAATTATGAATTGTAATTAAAAAAAATAACTGGGTCATTTGTAAATTAAAGACAATAGAGAGAAACTAAATAAATGAGTTAAGGAGAGAGCGTAATCTTGCTTTATATTCTCGCGAATATAAAGCGAGATTCAGAGCATTTATGGGCTAATACAGCTCTGTCTGAGGAGAGACGGAGTGAAGGCCTGGGCCATCTGAGGGAGTGAAAGTTCGGGAAGGGCCGTCTGAGGGAGGGACAATTCGGGCTGGGCCATCTGAGGGACTGACAAGTTCCGGCTGGGCCATCTGAGGGAGTGACAAGTTCGGGCTGGGCCATCTGAGGGAGCGACAAGTTCGGGCTGGGCCATCTGAGGGAGTGACAAGTGCGTACATAGTCCCGTCCGGAAAGGGTTAATACCTGTTCCTCTTGACTAAGCAGGCTTTGTGGCAAGTAAATGTTCACACATTGGTAGACAAGTGTGTTCAATATGGTCTGTCTTTAATTGTCACTCTCATTAAGCTGGTGCATTCGGTGAGACTGTTTTGCAACTCCAGTTGCACGCCCAACTGTTTTGTGACCTCGGCAATGTTGCACGTCCCAACTGGTTTTTGACGATTTCAAACCAGTCTGAAACCAGTCACATGCAACCGTGCACCCCGCAGTTGCGTTGTACGAGACTAAATGGTGTTTAGCCGGTGATTTAACAGCCGTATAGTGTCCACCTTAAAATAATTTCAAACCGAAGACAGCTTTAGACTAATTTTACGTATTTTTATACATAATAGCTTTTTAATGCATAATTGTAAAATTAAATCCAAAATGTACCATTTCATATATTTTAAAAACATTTCAATTTCATTATCTTAATTACAAAGCTTATTTTAAAAAAAATAGTATAAATTAATAACTTGTTTTAATTAGTTCAATTTAGAATATATGTCTAAAAATAAATTATATTGTACTCAAAATATTTTAGGTGACTGGCAGCTTAATAAAACATAAATGTAATCAAACATTTTCATATTTATAAATGTTAAACTATGAAAGTGATTGAAGATTTTAAACAAAGGTGTTGGAGGTATTGGGATAACATTTCATTGCTTCTAAAAATTTCATCTCCGAATAGGACGTAAATTCTCCCTGTTGGAATTGTTAGATTCACAGTACATAAGTGAATGGTAGATAAGTATTTCATAAGTACAGTCTATGTGTTACATGTCATTTTAAAGGGCATATCTATATATATAAAAATCACGTGTCTGTCTTGTTTGTTTGTTTGTTCCTTATACAAATCTACACCGTTTGACCGATTTTGACCAAACTAGGCACACAGATAGGTCTTGATATGGGAAATCTCCTAGGCTTGGTCAAAATAGTCAAATTTCAAAAAGTCAAAAGTTTTGTTTAAGAAAAATTGGCTACACTGAACCATTCAGATTCTGACGGCCATTTTGAATAATGTCTCAAATCTATTTGTTGATGTTCTTGATTATTAGAATAACTCAAACTCATTGATGACTTTACATCTCTATATAATCATGTAATTCAGTTTATTTAAATTTTTTTATCAACAGTCACTGTCTAACTTAGGAGTGCTGGCCTTTCTTTGATAAGATCTATCTTTTTGCAGGCTGGTGGTGCTGGCCTCTTGTCGGTTGTTTTATGAATTGCTGTGGTGCTGGCCTCTGCCGGCTGCATTATGAATTACTACACAGATATAAATAAATTCACACCGTTTGACCGATTTTGATGTAACTGGGTATATAGGTAGATCTTGATATGGGGAGAGTCACAGGCAGAAAGTAGGTGTAGCATGGCACACTGGGTAACAGCTGGTAAAGAGGTAAAAATTGACACCTTTATCATGTTTCTACATTAAGCAGGAGTGGAGCTATGACCATTTTTATATTTTGCCGCAGCAAGATTTTGACTGCTTCTTGAAAACTTAACATGGCCATATTTTGGAAACCGTTTGAGACATTAAGCTGCAATTTGATGTTTTTCTTAGTCTTTGTGAATGTAACCCATGCATCAAATTCCATTATAATCAGAGATGGTGAGGGAAAAATGTCTTAGAAGTGTGTTAATTTGAGACAAAATGACCCTAACGTCTTCTTCGTCTGAGTTTAACATAGTAAGCTCTCACGGCCAAACCAAGGCCTTAAAAACAAACACGTACAGCACTAAATAAACACTCCACTTTTACTGCATCATAGGTGCAACTGATTTACAACAAGCCCTTTGGCAGTACCTGTGTGTGGACAGAAGTTTTGTTTCAGTTGCAAACTGGTTTCAGACGCAATTGGTTTGCAACTGGAGTAGCAGAACAGTCTTACCCAGTGTGCTGGGTCTTAGTGACAAGGGACAAGTACATGTTCACACGTAGTGGACACGTGCGGTCAGTGTCCGTCCAGTAACTTGTCACTTAACACTTGTTGGGTTATAAGAAGAGACAACTGCATAGTATAATGGTGGTGGGGGAACTTAATTGACGCTTAGTGAATAGAATCCATTCCTACACACTTGTAATTGTGGTGTTTACTAATACTTGTAAGTTGCCGCTAATAAAGAACGGGTTTACACAGGTACAAGTGGTTCGGTGACAAGCTCTAATGACGAGTACAAAGCTCGTGTAATAAACTAGGCATAAGAAGTCACAATTTCTGCAAGTCGGATTTTTTTTAATGAATTGCTCTCCTACCTCATCAAGCTTTTGAGCTGAACTATGCCTACTTGAGGAATTTTGCTTTAAAATGCCTTTATAATTCAAATATGTTGGATTATTTGCTAATTTATTGCTTCACTTTTTACAGAAGATCATTAGATGTATGAAACCAGGGATAGCCTTTTACACCCTCTTCAACTTCATTTTGTGCTGCTCAAATTTTTTTTGGATCTACCTGAGTTTTTCTTACCCAGTATCTATTGCTGCTTTATTAGTCTCCATTTTAATTACAGGTAAATGCTTTTAAAATTGCATTATTTTAGCCATTTTACTTACTTACTGATGGGCGATAGAGTCTGCGAAGGACCATGCTATAGTCCGCCCGGGAAAAAAAAGAACAAGTTATTGTACACGCGCTCCCTTCAGCCCATATGAGGGAAGGCCTAGCTCCCATCCGGCCACGCCCCTTCTTGTTCTTTTGTTTGCAGTCGGACTATAGAAGCTTCTTCCATTCTCCCCGGTCGGCAGCGAATCTCCTCCTACAACTAATCCCCAGGTCCCTCAGGTATTTTCCCACGTCATCCAGCCAGTGAAGACAGGGCTTCCTCCGTCCTCCTCCAGGCTTGCCGTACAGGAGTTTCCGGGGGAGTCGTGTAGGTCCCATCCTTTCCACATGGCCAAGCCATGGCAGCCGCCCAGTCTTTATGTGTGCCACTATGTCCTGCTCTACATAAGCTCCGCAGCTCTTGAGCTCCTGATCCTCCACTGCTCGCCGATCTTCACAGGCCTATAAAATCTGCCGCAGAACCTTACGCTCTCAGCATACGCATAGACTCTGAAGTTAGCGTCCATGCCTCGCTGCCGCAGCTGACTGTGGGCCTTTGGATGCTTCTATATACCAGTACCTTTGCGTTTCTGGACAGCCTTTTATACTTGAGTACTCTTTGCAGTCCAAACAAACATCTGTTTCCAACAGCAATCCTTGCCTTTATATCAGCTGTTATTTCGTTATTTTCAGTCTGCTTGCTACGAAGATATTTAAATTCTTTGGATCTTGCAAAATAGTACTCTACAAAGAGGCAAATGCACAAAAATCCTGGAATTACGTTAGACTCAGGTAAAACTGAAATTTCGTGACTTGTTTAAAAATTCATGACTTTTTCATGCATTTTGTGCCCTATTTTAAGTTTTGTGACTTTTTCATGCAGTAGAACTAGTTCTTGCATAAATATTAAAAAGCAAAACTATTTATGGTTATTTGGTGTTTATATACTGTGGTGTTTTTGTGGGGGAAGAATAAGAAAATTTGGATGTATTTGAAAGTTAATATAAAAAGGATAAGAATAAAAAAGTTTATATTATATTTTCCTTAAATCTCAGGGTTCATTTAAAATATTACCAAACTCACCACATACGGACTTATGAATAACTATTTGAATAATTAAATTAATTTATTAAATTTTCTGAAAGAAAAGCATGAGAACTATATGATTAGAATCATTTCTTACCATTTGCCATTTTATGTGTTGAGACCATATTAAATACCAGGAGAAAGGTTCAGTATAAATAAAAAAGAGTTGGAAATAATTGACTTATATTGAATAAAAGATATAATTTTAGATTTTGCATGGCTGTGATATAAAAGGAATATAAAAAAGAAAATTGCATGACTCACATATTTGTATCAATGTTGGGTTATTAAGAAATGTTTAGAACATATTTAAAATATTAACTTATATATTAAAATATAACTATTGGCCATTGTGAAATTTTAGATAGCTTTAAGAGTTTAATTAAAGATTGGCAGTGAGTGAGTTATACTCAGCTTGTTTTACGGATGATGTTCTTGAAGTGAAGAGGCAGGCTGCTGGTAGTCGTGTTGAGGAGATGGATGGTCGGCTGCTAGATCTTGGAGTTCTGTCTTCCCATCATGTCCAGTTGAAGTGCTCGGTGTCAGGCTGTGGTGGCAAAGGGTGCTCTCTCGCCCTTGGCTGGCGTTGAAGTGAGAGTGAGTGGTGGGGGAAGGCCCTACTTATAGAGGCGTACCCCCACCACACTAAGGGTGTCTGACTTCTGCGTCCTTCCCTGGATTTTCTTGTCCATACTTGGAAAACACCTCTATCGTTATCTTTGTGGGAACTTGCATACCTTATCGCTCCTAGCCGAGATATTTGGACTCTTCTATCTACTTAACACTGCCTTTTTGAAAAAATAAACACTGCCAAACTAAACACTGCCAAATGCTATCTCTTTTATTACTCTTTTATTTATTTTATTGATTGACAAATGATAATATTTGTGATGGACTTATAATATATAAGCTAGCCTTTATTTTGAATAGGAATGCTACTCTTTGCTATGCCAGAAACTCACTCTTTCTAGAGCACCCCCCTTTTATATCATTACATTTCGGGTGGGCTCCGGTGTAAAAAATATTAAAAACTGCTTAGCATGTTTTAAATTTTTTTTTTTTTTTTTTTTTTTTTTTTTTTTTTTTTTTTTTTTAATTTTATTTGGTCTAAAGATTTTGTTTTCCGGCTCAGGGTAGCATTTCTATTCAAATACTGGATACTATTAACAGGTTTCATTTTTAAAAAATTTAAATTTGTTTTTTAGATGCTCTACATTAAATTATAAACATTCCAAAGTCTTAATAAAAATTATAAATTATGTTTTATAACAAAAAAAAATTACATACAATAATAACATTTACATTTACAACACATGTTGTATGGCTGTATACTTCTTATTCCAATACAAAGTCACTTATCAAAACATTTTTTTTCAAATAAATAAAAAAATTATTTTTATCTATTTATATATACATTTTTTTTTTTTTTTTTTTTTTTTTTTTTAATATTACCCTTAATTCAATAATTAATCATTTTAATTTCAAATGAACAATATAGTATAATTAAAAGTATCTACCACGACAACAAAAAAAATATAAGTATAGCTCAAAGCTGAGCCTCCTGGCTCATTTAATCTTAAGTTTTATTATTATTTATTTATTCTTTAATTATATTTTGTGTACAACAATTTTTCTTTTTAAGTTCATTGTGGTTTTTATTCATATTTAATTATTTTACCCAATGCATTTGACATGACTCTAATAATTGTTCAAGAAAGTTTGTTCCCTCACTAGCCCATTTTTAAAAAAATTGAAATTTTAATGTAATTAAAATAATTTGTCTATAGTCTATCAGTCCTTGTCGGTGTCAACTTGTTTGTCAGTCACTCCTTCTTACTACATTTCATTTAAAAACTTCTCCTTCCACTTCAATATTTATTAAACTCCTTCCACTTCAATATTTATTATTAATAAGTTTCCCCCCTTTATTATAACATAGTATAATATAATATTTCCCAATTCGTAGATAAGGTACTCCGGCCTCTTCATGGGTCCGTGAGCCTTTAATACAAAACAAATAATGGGTACTCCGGCCTCTTCATGGGTCCGTGAGCCCTCAATATAAAATAAATATTTAATTCAAATATATCAATCAATATATTTCATAAATAAATTCAATTAGATTTATTTATTTCTCCTTCCCCTTACTTCAATTATTATTATTCTTTACTCCTACTTCTTCATTTATTTATTATTAACTTTTGAAAAGGTTTTTTCCCTTTAAATATTTATTAACTGTCCTTGTCAAAGTCTGTCTTTATCTTATTTAAACAATTATTAAGTTTTAATTATTTTATTATTTTTATTTAAAACGTAGTTTAACCATTAGTTATTCTCTTCATTCATTCATTATAGCCTTATTGGCTTCAAAAATATATTTCTCATTTAAAAACATCCTCTTGTTGGCGGGTTCTAGTTATATTCAAAAGAGAGTGATGCGAGCGCTGCTCGGGGCTGTGGCAATTATTGGAACTTCTTGACTACTAGCGCGGTGCGCGTGTCAAAAACTTGAACTAGCATGAGCCTGCATTATTTACGTTAGGGATTGTCAAACTTCCTGTTCTATCTTTTAGATATTATCTTGCGCCGATAGGATTAGTGCTTTTGGGAGATAATAATCCTATTATCTGCATTCCTAAGATTTTTAGGGATCTTCCCAGGGACTGGATTTTTCTGGTTTATCTTTTAGGTAATTATCTGTCGCTTAGGGGATTTGTAATTTGGGAGTTACTAATCCTACTTTCTGCCTTCCCGAGATGGGAATAGGATTTTAACATAAACTGGAGATTTCCTGATTTTTTATCGATTCTTTTTGTCTTATAAGAGCATTTTTTGGATTCTCCAACCTTTACATTTGCGTGTCTAAAATCTTATCACGACCGATAATGAAACAATTTTTTCTTCTTGCTAATAACATTAGGCTTTTATGTTGGTGCAAAATTTTAGTTTTTATTAATAATTTTACTGCTTTTAACGGATAAAACCGGTTATCATTTTACTGAATCTACGTCTAAAAAAGGATAATACAATGACTTTTTTAGTACCCTTTTTTGTTTTTAGTGTACGGTTGTGCACTCGATTTTAATAAAAAAAATAAAATGAAATGAAATATGGGTTTTGCCTCTCGTAATTTTGAAAATGGTGTCAAAAAAATTTATAAACATTGGTTTTTATCAATAAACCATAGAATTTTGATAGGTAATATAATTTAAATATTAATAAATTTATTATTTATTTGTCCCTATCCACTCAAATCCGGTACCCAACGCCGGAGGAGCTCCAAAACAGAGAGGTTATATCGTTATACTTTACTGGTTGAATTTTTTATTTCATCATCTTTGGTCGGTTCATGATAATATTTTAGGAGAATCGAATGGAACATTCCCCGTATGATTCCATTTTTATTCGATAAAATGAAGGTATATTCTTTACAGGATGTTTCTCCCAGGTTGATGTTAATAATGGGACATTTAATGGTAAATTTTAGGTTTAATTTTGCTGTTTCTTCTTTTATTAAAATATTGTTTTTAAATAAATGGTTTAAAAGAAAATCTTCAACAGTTGTTAAATAATCTGGGTTTAAAATTTTTGTTGTGTCATTTTTGTTAAATAATTTGTTTAAAATATAATTTTCGGCGGAAGTGAATATGCTATTTTTTAATTTTGTTGTATTTTTATTTAATTTGAATAAATTATTTAAAATATAAATTTCATCGGAAGTAAATAGATCGTTGGACACAGCAGTTATTTTAGGACTAGTTTGATCATTTATCATTAAAGAAACAGGTTTAATTTTATGGATTACAAGAGGAGTTGGTTTGATTTCACGGAGCGTCATTATGGTCCTTAATTTTTCTGATTCTGATTTTAATTCGGTTTTGATACTTTTTAATTCGGTTCTTGTATTTTGCATTTCGGTTTTGAGACTTAATTGGTTTTCCATTAATTCGTTTTTATGTTTTTCGGAATCTAATTTTAAATTTTCTCTTAATTCGGTGTTATGTTTTTCGGAATCTAATTTTTGACTTAACATTAGGGCCATCATTTGTTTGAGCATTGCTTCAATATTTTTTACCCCCTGGGCAAAACTTCTATTACCTTCGTTATGTTCCATATTGTTGAATTAGTAATTTTAATAAAAAAATTATAAATATGATCCAAAAATTAATAAATAAAAAATAAAATATAAAAAGATACAGAAATAAATATATAGAATTATATCTATCATTAGCGCATCTTTCAAAATTGCCATCACATTTCCCAACATTGATCCAATTATGTAGTCGTTGCAAACTTGCCAAGCTGACAAAACAAGTATATAAAAATAAAAAATAATTTAATAACTATCACAGCCAAAAATAAACTATTTGCTAGAAATTTAATATCACTCAAAAAATTTTATTTTTCATACAAATTCAAGTTTTGAACCTTAAAACACACTTTTTTAATTATATGGTCTCAATATTAAAATCTGAAAACATAAAAATAAAAAATAAAAATTTTAATTCTGGTTTTAAAACACGCGCGCGCCTACTGCAACTCTTCTCTAAGCTGCCGGGCTGCAATACGAAGCTACGGGAATGATTACGCGACTCAACCTGTTCAGGATTTCGGCGACAGGTTTAGTGGATCGCCCCACGTTGGGTCACCAATATGTGGTGTTTTTGTGGGGGAAGAATAAGAAAATTTGGATGTATTTGAAAGTTAATATAAAAAGGATAAGAATAAAAAAGTTTATATTATATATTCCTTAAATCTCAGGGTTCATTTAAAATATTACCAAACTCACCACATACGGACTTATGAATAACTATTTGAATAATTAAATTAATTTATTAAATTTTCTGAAAGAAAAGCATGAGAACTATATGATTAGAATCATTTCTTACCATTTGCCATTTTATGTGTTGAGACCATATTAAATACCAGGAGAAAGGTTCAGTATAAATAAAAAAGAGTTGGAAATAATTGACTTATATTGAATAAAAGATATAATTTTAGATTTTGCATGGCTGTGATATAAAAGGAATATAAAAAAGAAAATTGCATGACTCACATATTTGTATCAATGTTGGGTTATTAAGAAATGTTTAGAACATATTTAAAATATTAACTTATATATTAAAATATAACTATTGGCCATTGTGAAATTTTAGATAGCTTTAAGAGTTTAATTAAAGATTGGCAGTGAGTGAGTTATACTCAGCTTGTTTTACGGATGATGTTCTTGAAGTGAAGAGGCAGGCTGCTGGTAGTCGTGTTGAGGAGATGGATGGTCGGCTGCTAGATCTTGGAGTTCTGTCTTCCCATCATGTCCAGTTGAAGTGCTCGGTGTCAGACTGTGGTGGCAAAGGGTGCTCTCTCGCCCTTGGCTGGCGTTGAAGTGAGAGTGAGTGGTGGGGGAAGGCCCTACTTATAGAGGCGTACCCCCACCACACTAAGGGTGTCTGACTTCTGCGTCCTTCCCTGGATTTTCTTGTCCATACTTGGAAAACACCTCTATCGTTATCTTTGTGGGAACTTGCATACCTTATCGCTCCTAGCCGAGATATTTGGACTCTTCTATCTACTTAACACTGCCTTTTTGAAAAAATAAACACTGCCAAACTAAACACTGCCAAATGCTATCTCTTTTATTACTCTTTTATTTATTTTATTGATTGACAAATGATAATATTTGTGATGGACTTATAATATATAAGCTAGCCTTTATTTTGAATAGGAATGCTACTCTTTGCTATGCCAGAAACTCACTCTTTCTAGAGCACCCCCCTTTTATATCATTACATTTCGGGTGGGCTCCGGTGTAAAAAAAATTAAAAACTGCTTAGCATGTTTTAAAATTTTTTTTTTTTTTTTTTTTTTTTTTTTTTTTTTTTTTTTTTTTTAATTTTATTTGGTCTAAAGATTTTGTTTTCCGGCTCAGGGTAGCATTTCTATTCAAATACTGGATACTATTAACAGGTTTCATTTTTAAAAAATTTAAATTTGTTTTTTAGATGCTCTACATTAAATTATAAACATTCCAAAGTCTTAATAAAAATTATAAATTATGTTTTATAACAAAAAAAAATTACATACAATAATAACATTTACATTTACAACACATGTTGTATGGCTGTATACTTCTTATTCCAATACAAAGTCACTTATCAAAACATTTTTTTTCAAATAAATAAAAAAATTATTTTTATCTATTTATATATACATTTTTTTTTTTTTTTTTTTTTTTTTTTTTTTTTTTTAATATTACCCTTAATTCAATAATTAATCATTTTAATTTCAAATGAACAATATAGTATAATTAAAAGTATCTACCACGACAACAAAAAAAATATAAGTATAGCTCAAAGCTGAGCCTCCTGGCTCATTTAATCTTAAGTTTTATTATTATTTATTTATTCTTTAATTATATTTTGTGTACAACAATTTTTCTTTTTAAGTTCATTGTGGTTTTTATTCATATTTAATTATTTTACCCAATGCATTTGACATGACTCTAATAATTGTTCAAGAAAGTTTGTTCCCTCACTAGCCCATTTTTAAAAAAATTGAAATTTTAATGTAATTAAAATAATTTGTCTATAGTCTATCAGTCCTTGTCGGTGTCAACTTGTTTGTCAGTCACTCCTTCTTACTACATTTCATTTAAAAACTTCTCCTTCCACTTCAATATTTATTAAACTCCTTCCACTTCAATATTTATTATTAATAAGTTTCCCCCCTTTATTATAACATAGTATAATATAATATTTCCCAATTCGTAGATAAGGTACTCCGGCCTCTTCATGGGTCCGTGAGCCTTTAATACAAAACAAATAATGGGTACTCCGGCCTCTTCATGGGTCCGTGAGCCCTCAATATAAAATAAATATTTAATTCAAATATATCAATCAATATATTTCATAAATAAATTCAATTAGATTTATTTATTTCTCCTTCCCCTTACTTCAATTATTATTATTCTTTACTCCTACTTCTTCATTTATTTATTATTAACTTTTGAAAAGGTTTTTTCCCTTTAAATATTTATTAACTGTCCTTGTCAAAGTCTGTCTTTATCTTTATTTAAACAATTATTAAGTTTTAATTATTTTATTATTTTTATTTAAAACGTAGTTTAACCATTAGTTATTCTCTTCATTCATTCATTATAGCCTTATTGGCTTCAAAAATATATTTCTCATTTAAAAACATCCTCTTGTTGGCGGGTTCTAGTTATATTCAAAAGAGAGTGATGCGAGCGCTGCTCGGGGCTGTGGCAATTATTGGAACTTCTTGACTACTAGCGCGGTGCGCGTGTCAAAAACTTGAACTAGCATGAGCCTGCATTATTTACGTTAGGGATTGTCAAACTTCCTGTTCTATCTTTTAGATATTATCTTGCGCCGATAGGATTAGTGCTTTTGGGAGATAATAATCCTATTATCTGCATTCCTAAGATTTTTAGGGATCTTCCCAGGGACTGGATTTTTCTGGTTTATCTTTTAGGTAATTATCTGTCGCTTAGGGGATTTGTAATTTGGGAGTTACTAATCCTACTTTCTGCCTTCCCGAGATGGGAATAGGATTTTAACATAAACTGGAGATTTCCTGATTTTTTATCGATTCTTTTTGTCTTATAAGAGCATTTTTTGGATTCTCCAACCTTTACATTTGCGTGTCTAAAATCTTATCACGACCGATAATGAAACAATTTTTTCTTCTTGCTAATAACATTAGGCTTTTATGTTGGTGCAAAATTTTAGTTTTTATTAATAATTTTACTGCTTTTAACGGATAAAACCGGTTATCATTTTACTGAATCTACGTCTAAAAAAGGATAATACAATGACTTTTTTAGTACCCTTTTTTGTTTTTAGTGTACGGTTGTGCACTCGATTTTAATAAAAAAAATAAAATGAAATGAAATATGGGTTTTGCCTCTCGTAATTTTGAAAATGGTGTCAAAAAAATTTATAAACATTGGTTTTTATCAATAAACCATAGAATTTTGATAGGTAATATAATTTAAATATTAATAAATTTATTATTTATTTGTCCCTATCCACTCAAATCCGGTACCCAACGCCGGAGGAGCTCCAAAACAGAGAGGTTATATCGTTATACTTTACTGGTTGAATTTTTTATTTCATCATCTTTGGTCGGTTCATGATAATATTTTAGGAGAATCGAATGGAACATTCCCCGTATGATTCCATTTTTATTCGATAAAATGAAGGTATATTCTTTACAGGATGTTTCTCCCAGGTTGATGTTAATAATGGGACATTTAATGGTAAATTTTAGGTTTAATTTTGCTGTTTCTTCTTTTATTAAAATATTGTTTTTAAATAAATGGTTTAAAAGAAAATCTTCAACAGTTGTTAAATAATCTGGGTTTAAAATTTTTGTTGTGTCATTTTTGTTAAATAATTTGTTTAAAATATAATTTTCGGCGGAAGTGAATATGCTATTTTTTAATTTTGTTGTATTTTTATTTAATTTGAATAAATTATTTAAAATATAAATTTCATCGGAAGTAAATAGATCGTTGGACACAGCAGTTATTTTAGGACTAGTTTGATCATTTATCATTAAAGAAACAGGTTTAATTTTATGGATTACAAGAGGAGTTGGTTTGATTTCACGGAGCGTCATTATGGTCCTTAATTTTTCTGATTCTGATTTTAATTCGGTTTTGATACTTTTTAATTCGGTTCTTGTATTTTGCATTTCGGTTTTGAGACTTAATTGGTTTTCCATTAATTCGTTTTTATGTTTTTCGGAATCTAATTTTAAATTTTCTCTTAATTCGGTGTTATGTTTTTCGGAATCTAATTTTTGACTTAACATTAGGGCCATCATTTGTTTGAGCATTGCTTCAATATTTTTTACCCCCTGGGCAAAACTTCTATTACCTTCGTTATGTTCCATATTGTTGAATTAGTAATTTTAATAAAAAAATTATAAATATGATCCAAAAATTAATAAATAAAAAATAAAATATAAAAAGATACAGAAATAAATATATAGAATTATATCTATCATTAGCGCATCTTTCAAAATTGCCATCACATTTCCCAACATTGATCCAATTATGTAGTCGTTGCAAACTTGCCAAGCTGACAAAACAAGTATATAAAAATAAAAAATAATTTAATAACTATCACAGCCAAAAATAAACTATTTGCTAGAAATTTAATATCACTCAAAAAATTTTATTTTTCATACAAATTCAAGTTTTGAACCTTAAAACACACTTTTTTAATTATATGGTCTCAATATTAAAATCTGAAAACATAAAAATAAAAAATAAAAATTTTAATTCTGGTTTTAAAACACGCGCGCGCCTACTGCAACTCTTCTCTAAGCTGCCGGGCTGCAATACGAAGCTACGGGAATGATTACGCGACTCAACCTGTTCAGGATTTCGGCGACAGGTTTAGTGGATCGCCCCACGTTGGGTCACCAATATGTGGTGTTTTTGTGGGGGAAGAATAAGAAAATTTGGATGTATTTGAAAGTTAATATAAAAAGGATAAGAATAAAAAAGTTTATATTATATTTTCCTTAAATCTCAGGGTTCATTTAAAATATTACCAAACTCACCACATACGGACTTATGAATAACTATTTGAATAATTAAATTAATTTATTAAATTTTCTGAAAGAAAAGCATGAGAACTATATGATTAGAATCATTTCTTACCATTTGCCATTTTATGTGTTGAGACCATATTAAATACCAGGAGAAAGGTTCAGTATAAATAAAAAAGAGTTGGAAATAATTGACTTATATTGAATAAAAGATATAATTTTAGATTTTGCATGGCTGTGATATAAAAGGAATATAAAAAAGAAAATTGCATGACTCACATATTTGTATCAATGTTGGGTTATTAAGAAATGTTTAGAACATATTTAAAATATTAACTTATATATTAAAATATAACTATTGGCCATTGTGAAATTTTAGATAGCTTTAAGAGTTTAATTAAAGATTGGCAGTGAGTGAGTTATACTCAGCTTGTTTTACGGATGATGTTCTTGAAGTGAAGAGGCAGGCTGCTGGTAGTCGTGTTGAGGAGATGGATGGTCGGCTGCTAGATCTTGGAGTTCTGTCTTCCCATCATGTCCAGTTGAAGTGCTCGGTGTCAGGCTGTGGTGGCAAAGGGTGCTCTCTCGCCCTTGGCTGGCGTTGAAGTGAGAGTGAGTGGTGGGGGAAGGCCCTACTTATAGAGGCGTACCCCCACCACACTAAGGGTGTCTGACTTCTGCGTCCTTCCCTGGATTTTCTTGTCCATACTTGGAAAACACCTCTATCGTTATCTTTGTGGGAACTTGCATACCTTATCGCTCCTAGCCGAGATATTTGGACTCTTCTATCTACTTAACACTGCCTTTTTGAAAAAATAAACACTGCCAAATGCTATCTCTTTTATTACTCTTTTATTTATTTTATTGATTGACAAATGATAATATTTGTGATGGACTTATAATATATAAGCTAGCCTTTATTTTGAATAGGAATGCTACTCTTTGCTATGCCAGAAACTCACTCATTCTAGAGCACCCCCCTTTTATATCATTACTTTTTTTTCGATGCTTTTTCTTCCCCAACAAAATCACCACAATACGTTAGTTTAAGCACAATCTTTAGCATTGTGCCGTAAAATATCCACTTAACTTAGAAAAAAGGCTTAGTTTTGCATCTCCTGTATGGTGGTATTTTTCATTAAAACATTTATTCTTGTAGCAACTGACTGAATTGTTTCCCACATGATTTTCATTTTATATGTTTATTTTTTTTTTTATTATACACAAATTAATATTGTTTTTATTCTTTCTTTTCTTTAGGGATAAATTTCCATTGGCTTCAAGTTTTAGTCTCATATTTTTATTCAATTGCGCGTCCAACAGGTCAAGTTGTCTAATTTACAAATGCAAATTATTCAAGGAAATTAATATGTTTGTAAAAGGTTTTTCTTGATTTTTATGTTATAAATGATACATTACATTTGTGTTACGATGGTATCATTTTTCCATATTTTTTTCTGTAGAAAGATCTTTTTAATAATTTAATTATAGACAATTAGGTTTATTCCTTATAAACCGATGTACATTTAAAATTTATATTAGGTAAATAATTCTTCAATTTTTGCTTGTTGTCAAATGTTAAAATTAATTCTTTCAATTGTGTTTTTCTTTTTTTAACCTTATGCTATTTTATTATATACACTTTTTGTCTATATTAGAGTAAGCTAAAACAATTTAATTCTTTATTTTGTTTTACTAATTTCATTCGTACTTATTTGTTATATGTTTTTATTTGATTTTGAAGCTAAGTATAGTTCATGTCTTAGTGTACAAAACACATTGATGAAAGCATATCATATTTTATTATATTCTAAAATTAATTGTATTTATTTCTTTATATGCCTTTAGTTTTAAATTATTTTATGACTTTATTATTCAATTTTTCCTAAACTATTTTATTGGCTCTCGTATATTTACCGAGGTAATAATCTTATCATTTTATATATATTTCTTTACTATAAGAGTCAATTTCTTCTATCACATATGTTTGTCTTTGTTTTTCTTGTAAAATGCTTAGTATTTCAAGGTTTATTGTTCCTAGCTGTTCTTTTTCCCCCCTAATTTTAGTCGATGAAAATTAGTTTGTATTATACCTTAACTTTTCTTTGATAAGTTTTTGCTACCAGTGCCTTCTTTAGTGGTTACATCTCTTCTGACAAAAAGAAATATTATCAACCGTGAATATATATATATATATATATATATATATATATATATATATATATATATATATATATATATATTCAGGTGCCCATTAAAAGCTGGGTAGGTCCAGGAACAGAGAATGTAAACTCAATTTATACCCTCAAATGTCACTAGAAGACAATGTCTTCATCGTGTCCCCAAATATGTTTTACTTTAGATACATTTTTTTATCCTTATAAAAATAAAAATGCATTGTAAAATGCACATTTCTAGTGAAAACAAAATCTATATGTTAATGTTTTTAATAATTCATTACAATGAGTATGAAACAAATTGTTATTTTCACAATTTCTGCCAAAATGGTGCTCCTAAATTTTGGCAACTGGAAGATACGTCGATGCTGCTCGCTAGGCCAGGTGTTGCTGCAACCCTGTATAGTTTATTGAGTTTGTCTAGTTAAGTTTTGATACTTTGTTTCAAAAATGATGTTATGTAGAATTATGTACACTGTAAATTGTTCCTTAACCCCTTGTGTGTAAAAAGTGTCTGACAG
The DNA here is from genome assembly GCA_946811695.1 of Gonocerus acuteangulatus. Classification (NCBI taxonomy): domain Eukaryota; kingdom Metazoa; phylum Arthropoda; class Insecta; order Hemiptera; family Coreidae; genus Gonocerus; species Gonocerus acuteangulatus. The sequence continues at coordinate 54,707,879 of OX328131.1, forward strand.
ACATGAGGGAAATTTTGGTGAAGTATGTTGGCAGTAGTGTGCATCTAGAATCTATATGCTCATTGCTGCCAACATACTTCACTGAAATTTCCCTCCTTTCTGTCAGACACTTTATACACAACAGGGGTTAATGTAAAGTTAAGTTCCTTAATGTCAATTAAATGTAATTGTTCCTTAATGTTAAGTTCTTCTTGTTCTATTTCATTTTTGAATAAATTAAAATGTTTTAAAAGTATATTATGTGTTTTTATGCTGGGCCATCTGCAGGTTATAACGCCATCGGGAAATGGTTTTGGCTACTATTTACCTAGCCCAATGTTGTTTAACTCGAGTGATCGGTTTATTCAGTGTGGTAAAGCCGTTTGCTATTACGGATTGTTCTCCTTACTTTAATCAATTTGATTCATACACTCTGCTTTCTATAATATATATGTTCTGATTACTATGATTTAGGGACCTTTGACTTACCTTCATGCATTTTTTGATCTGCTTTTTTATATAATATGATATCGAATTGATTTTATATTAAAAAGATTAGTGTAAAATAAATTCCAGATAGTTTTTATGTGATGATATAATAAGTTGATAAGATCTTGGCACATGTAAATGGACATCAAACTATAGCCTGTTCAGAAAAACCTAGGAGTTCAAGTTTGCAAGCGCAAACGTCTGGGCAGGAATTTCCCCCTCTTTCCCTTCTGTTCCGCAAAACAAAGCCTTTTAATGATATAACACTTAACGTGAATCACTATAAAAGCTGATATATCTCATTTAAGACTAGGGAGTGCTTTGAAATGTTAGATAATGGAGATAGTGTTCAATATTTATCAATACTTAGCCAAATATAAGGCTGTAAACTATTTAAACTATAATGTTGCATGTTAAAATATATGGTGTAATTGGAGGGAAAAGGGCATGGCCAATATTCTGGTTGCTGTAAAATTCTCTCTGTTATAACAAACCTTATCACTCACCAGGGAATTTTTTTCAGCGGTAGCTTTGGCGGAGTATTGATAAGCATTAAACACTATCTCTCTGGCCTGACCTGTCAAAGCCTTCCCTGGCCTCAAATGAGACATAAACAGTTTTTATAGTATTTCCCTTAAAAATTACTTAATTAATAAACTGCTTCGTAAATGGTCGAACAGAGGCGTGATTAAAAGAGAATATTTCATTCAGAGGTTCGCAAATGCGCTATACTTACACATATTTATAAATTCAGATTTTATATAAGCATGAATTTGTAGTTAAGTTGGTCATCTTATTACCCATTCTAGTTACACAAAGATGATACATTTTTGATGAAAATATGGTGATTACCACATAAACTGTCGACAGTGATACTTAGTATGTAGATGAAATGTCCAAAACAGAATATTTTGGTACTACATTGAGGCATTATTATTGACAAAAAAAAACCCTGTTGTAGAAAAGTATATATATATATATATATATATATATATATATATATATTATATATATATATATATATATATATATATATATTAGTCTACATTGAAGTGTGTGAGCATTAATTTATTTATGCTGAGTTCTGCGAGAGAGGCGATTAGATCATAAGAACGTCAGAATCAAAGTCAGGATATAAAATTAACAAAGCTAACAAAAAGTATAAATAACAAAAAAAAAATTATTATAATAATATATAATAAAATGAAATGCAATAAAATATTGTCATTAAAAATGACATATAATTACTCTTTTGAGTAAATGTGTAAGAAGTGTTTGAATTGTGGGTAATGCAAGTAGGTAAGCAAAATCCAGTGGATAATTAATTTTACTTTTATTTATTTTGTTTAAAAATAAAATTACACAAGAAATTGTACAGTGAGACCAAAATGTAGGGCACATGCTCTACAAATTACTAACTTTCTTGAAGTAATTGGCAGGAGTTGGCTCGCCAAAATTGTTTAAAGCATTAACTTATATTTGTGACTTTTCGAACCTGTTTAGGTTCATCTTCAGGCTTCTACAATGTATAAACCAAGAATAAGGATGAAACTTCTCTTTATGTCACTAATACCAAAACATATATTATATAATAATACAACATACTTCATAAATTGTATTCGTATTATTATCATTGGAGAAGTTTCCTTTTTTTATTTTTTTTTTTTTTTTATTTTTTTTTTTTTACGGCGCATAGACATCTAGGCCATTAGCGCCAAGTTTCTTCCTTATTCTTGGTTTTACTTTTATTTTACATTTTAGATACACAGATCCTATCAACTTCCCCTGATCCTTCAGTAGCATCCCAAAACATGCAGAAACATCTTACCGCAATTCAGCATTGGATTGAAAGACGGAGAATAAAAATCAAACCGGAAAAATGTAATCAGGTAACATTCACTCTCAACCGGAGATCACGCCTTTCTGTATACCTGAAAAACACTCCACTACCAGAATCTAACGAGGTTCGATACTTAGGAGGATTATACCTTGATAGCCGACTGACATGGAACCCTCACATGAGACCAGGGTGCTACGAAATTGAAAATAAGGCATGAAAAAGTCATGAAATTTCAGTTTTACTGGAGTCTAACATTATCTCAAAACTTCTGCACATTCGTAATTGTCGCCGTTTTCGTACGGTGATGGGGCATGAAATTTTACATTTAAAGTCATGAAGAAGTCTCAAAATTGGCTATCACAAAAGTAGTAGACATCCTGGAGACTGAAAAGCCAAGAACTGAACAAAAGAAACGGACTACTTAGACAACTCCTTGGACCTTCATCTAAATTATTGATACAGAACAAACTTACGATATACAAAGCATGAATCCACAAACGTGATCACCACGAAATTGAACATGTCATACATAACGAAAGTTAGATATACAAAGCAATCATTCGACCAATATGGACAAACGGACTTGAACTCTTGAGTCAATTTATTTACCTAATCTTATCATGATCATTAAAATATTTATTGTTACAGCCCTGGAAGTGCCAACAATGGTTGGCTTCATCCAAATTTTGTATGTTTTATTTTATTTTAATTTTACCGTTTTTGTCAACTTGTACATAACAAATATCTGCATCAACAAACTTGATCAATGTACTGTTAATAATTTGTACAGATCTCAAATAAATAAAAATAAATACATTTTAGATGCCTGATGATGAACCAAAATAGGTTCAAAACCTTGCAAATATAAGTTAATGTTTTAAACTATTTTGGGGAGCAACTTCTTCCTGCTAGTTGATTCAAGAATCCATTGATCCTTCCCCAATCAACCTTCAACTTATGTATTACTAACTTTCTTTAGCTTTGTTTGGCTTTTCGTCTTGACTGTCTTTTTTTACCCTATTAACTCCATAGCCGTTGTCTGCTTTGTAATCTTTTCTCGCATAAACTCCGACATTATTTCCTTGATAGCCTCCATTGGAACCTTGTGGTGTATACCCCTTCCCGCCACATTTGTTACAGTGCCATCCATGATCAATTTTCCACGTCTGGGGATATTGTTCTCCTTTATCATTAGGATAGGTTATTGGTCCATCATACTCGCCAGGGTTTTGGTTACCTGAAGGAACATTCGGTGTTAATTGTCCTTGATTGTATGGACTTGTTCCTCCCAGTCCCTTATTATAACTTTGGTAACCATTACCTTGATACCCGATTTGGTAGCCATTCCCGCCAGGGCCTTGATTTGTGTTACCTGGATATCCTTGATTATACCCTCCCTGGTTGTCGTTATTACCTTGATAAACATTGCCTTGATATCCCTTATCATATCTGCCTGGATAGGTGTTGCCTTGATACCCCTTATCATATTGCCCGGGATAGTTGTTGCCTTCATAACCTCCTGGATAAGTATTGCCTTGATATCCCTTATCATGTCCGCCTGGATAGGTGTTGCCTTGATACCCCTTATCATATTGCCCGGGATAGTTGTTGCCTTCATATCCCCCTGGATAAGTATTGCCTTGATATCCTTTACCATAACCTCCAGAATAACCATTATCTTGATATCCCTTTCCATATCCTCCAGGATAACCATTATCTTGATATCCCTTCCCATTCATTCCAGTTCCTGGATCTTGGTGCATATGATGGTGGTATCCTTTATCGTATTCCCCTCCATTTTGGTAGCCATCTTGGTTTTTTGATGGAAAATTCTGGTATCCTTTGTCGTAATACACACCATAATCTTTGCTATATATTGGTACATACCCTGAATCACCATCATACCTGCTCCACATTCCATACACGCCTTTGTCGTCTCCTTTCATCTGTCCACCTTTGGAGCCACAAATAGAACATGTTCCCGAAGCAGTTGAATTTATGTTAATCACTTGAATGCCAATAAGTATCTGAAAAAAATATATATATATATATAACTTTAATTGAGTTGATAAGTGCTAGCACTTTTTTGAGACCTCCTCTAAGTTATCCAGGTTTCATAACAAATGAAAAAGGCCAATCAAGTCTCCCAGTTTCAAAATTTTATATTTTAATAATTTTTAAACAATATTTCGGCTTAATGCCATCATCAGGATTTATAAAATATCACAATTTTACATGATTCACATCATTTCTTTGCTCGTCACTCATTTTTGTCAAATGAGTTACTGCCTGGGGACCAGTATGACTTGGTCATATTTACCTGTTTTTAAATGTGTTTTTATAAAAATGAATGACGAGCAAAGAAATGATGTGAAAATTATTAAAATATAAACATTTTGAAACTGGGAGACCTAATTGGCTTTTTCATTTGTTATGAAACCTGGATATATAACTTTAGTTATTAATGAGTCTGTTATTATTGGTGAGCTGGACATTATTCATTTTGTCAGTTTGAGACAATTGAAATGGTTGGGACACGTGGAACGAATGGATCAAGTGAGGCTTCCAAGAAGATCATGTGCGGTAAGCCTGGGGATGAAAGGATGAGCGGCAAGCCTTCTCTCAGGTGTCTGGCTGACGTGGAGGGAGACACGTGCTATGAGTGTTCGTTTTTGGAGGAGTCTCGCAGAGGATGGAGACATGTGGAACAGGCTGTTGGCTGAGGCCTTAGTCCTTCATGGACTGTAGCACACATCATGAACAAATGAAAAAAATACTTAATAACTAGCTTTGCCCGAGACTTTGTCCGCATGGGTAGTGACTTAGAGCAGCATTTTTGGATTATAAATACCGTCGCAAGGGTATTTAAAAATTATCTACTTTACAGTAATGCATCTCTATACACAATATAGCCATGGGGGATGAAGCATACAGGCTGCTAGGATTGCTAAAACATAACAGAGCCACTAAGCTGACCCCTTATGGATTGTTAAACCCTAGTGTGTCTAACAGACAGCAGACATACAGACAAAAAGAACAAAATTCTAAAAATCATTGTTTGGGTACTAATGCGTTGATGAAGGCCCCCAATAGTATTTTTTCAATATCTATTATATAAAAATGAATCGCTAAATGTGTTGGTAAGCGCAAATCTGGAGAACATCTTAACCGATTTCGCTAATTCTTTTTTTTAGAATATTCCTTGAACTACGAGGATGGTTCTTACGGAGAGAAAAATTTAAAAAAATGCCTGAAAAAGTCTAAAAACAACACTTTTCAAGTCTTTTTTTACTTCGTTAACGCAAATTTAAGAAAAGGCATCACCCCTATCCTGGCTAGAAAAGGGTGGACACCTATAGATAACCCGTCAGAATAGTTTAATAATTTTTAGAATAGAATAGAATGACAGAACAATAGGGTACTTACGTATTAGCGTCAAAGCAGGTTAAAGAGCCGGGTCTCGTTCAGAGATCTGGATCATGTATAACGCATTTCTATTGGTCAATCACTATCAGAGATATCATCTATTGTGTTTATAGTAGCCATCTTGTTTGTGACAAAAAAACAGAAACTCTGGCCGCTATCGTGTTAACAGACACATACATATATATATATATATATATATATATATATATATATATATATATATATATATATATATATATATATATATGTGTCTGTTAACACGATAGCGGCCAGAGTTTCTGTTTTTTCGTCACGAAACTTGGTATATAGCATTCAATTAGCAAACGATTGAACGAGTTCGTTAACCACCAAAGTCGGTCCACCGGAAGGGGGGTTTACCCCGAACCCAAAACTTTAATTTGACTATGTCAGCCGTAATATTTGTTATATTTCAACGAAACTAGGTATTCGTAGTGGTAATATAGAGAGAAAAGTGAGATATAAAAATGAACTAAATCGGTTCATTAGTAGGGGGGGGGGGGGTTTACTCCGGACCCACAATACCAATTAGCCACTACCAGCCGTGATTTTTGGTATATTTCGACGAAACTCGGTATTCGTAGTGGTAATCTACAGGTAAATATGTGTTGTAAAAAAAAACTAAATCGGTTCATTTGAAGGGGGGGTTTACTCCGGACCCAAATTCCTAATATACTCATACCGGTCGTAATTTCTGCTGTATTGTAACGAAACGCGGTATACGTCGTGGGTAACTCATGAGAAAGAACTGTTGTAAAAATGAGCTGAATCGGTCAATCGGAAAGCTGGGGTTTAATTTGTAATATATTTCAATAGAAAAGCCCGCCAGACGTAGGTTCACAAAGCCGCCGCAAGTAGCGCTTTCTACCACTAGAGTGACTGTATCCTGTTCCTGCGTTAGATCAAAATACGATAATATGAAGTTTTTTGTATTTATTACGTAGTGTAGTAGGTACCATGTGTAAACATAACTCTGGAAGCAAATTAATAATTGATCAGTTACTCATTACAAATATAAAAGAGAAATATTCATGTTTTTATTTTATTTATGTAGGACATTTTAAGCAAATTGTTCTGGCAAGCAGTCTACACTACCCAAATTCTGAGGAAAGTGCTTAGTTATGCAGCTCCTGCGTGACGGACTTTTTTTAATTGAGGTTAATTTCCACTATGATTGCAGTCCTTGAATTACTAGAAATAAAATGTGATTTTGTCCCTCATAGAGTTTACACCCTGGTGATGGCCCATCTGAGGTAATAATATCCCGAACCACTTGACACAAAAATTTGAAATTTTGCACGGACAATACGTTTAGAGTGTAAACACTCGCTAAGAAAGGTTTTTTTGATATTCAAATGTTTAAGTACTTTTAGGGGAGTTTGAATTATTAAGAACTTCCTCATCGGTTCAAAAGTGGTTCGATTTTGATAAAATTTGGTACAAAAATCTTTCTTCTCATTTAATAGGTCAAGTTCATTAACCAGTTGAATCCGTTTACTGGAACATGGTTTCTGGAGCAAAATTTGTGCGAAAGATTCCTTAACATAGGAAAACGAATGAAACCATTTTTTAAGCGAGTTCTGTAGCTATTTACCAGAAAAATTGATAGAAATACTTTTCAAAACTAATTTTCTGTTTGGGTATTCAGAAACGAAGTATACGGAAAATATTGTATGAATGGCGATACAAAGTTTTCGGATCTCAGTATATTTTCTAAAATATCTCGAAAACGGTTGTCTGTTTTCTGGTCCGGAGCGCCCCAGAGTCAAGAAACATTATACTTTGATTACTTATCAATTGATGTATAACATATAGTATGACGGGGACCATGCTATAACAAACTGCAAAAAACTATGTAGTAGCGTTAATTTTGATGATACATTATTTAACGCAATAAAATAACTACTTATATACCGTGTCGAAGCACGGGTATTCGGCTAGTTAATTTATATTTGTGTTAACCAAGTAAAAAAGCCCCCACTTATAGGTCAATTTGAACTTTAATACCATACCATAAAGTTTAAGTGTTAGTGGAGGGGTTCCCGGGAAGGCAAAATTTTGAGTGACGTTAGTATCGTATAAATATTAATGTCGATATTTGTCAATATTTATACGATGGTATAATTACTCAAAAACAAATTGTCTATGGTAAAATGTAAATTGTCTGTGGTAAAATGTCACTTGAAATGTAAACGTCTCTTTGCTTTGCATCTATTATATTACTAAATCTAAAAGCCACAAATTTCTATAAAATTACAAAAGTGTTGTGTGTTTGTGACTTACTAAATATGCCTCCTATAAGGAGGCGGACAAATTTAGGCAGAACAACCCGAAATTCAAAGAATCAAACAAAAATAAATTAATTATCAATCTAATTGTACTGCCGAGGAACGTGAGAATCGCAATGAACGTGAAAGAATTCGGTTGACAGACCTGCGAAGCGCTACATTCGACTAATAATGGTGCAAGTTTGAATCGAGCTGCTGTGAATTCATTACAGTGCCTGCAGCTGTGTTGCTATTGGACCTATGAACTCAGTTTGACTATAAACAAATCCCAGGGCACTCATTAAGTGTTTGTGGTATTAATATAGAACACCCATTTTTCTCGCATGGTTAATTGTATGTTGCCTGTACCCGTGTTGGAAAACCATCTGCTCTGTTTGTTTACGCGTCAGGCAATGAAACAAAAAATATCGTGTACCATTAAGTACTACAATAAAAATGAAACTTAATTTAGAATAAGTAAAAATAAAATGAAATATAATAAGTAAGCATCATAATAAGAAATATGATATTGTAATTTTCATTGAGATTTTTATTTATTTATTTTATTTTGAGCTTCGCAATTTTAGTGATGAACTCATGATGAAGGTAGTGTTTTGTGATTTTTAGTGACTATTAAAAGTATTTTAAGTGTTTTATAATTTTTATTTTTTGACCAAATGTAATTGTTAACTTATTAAGTTTCTTTTTTCTTTTTTTATCTTACTAGCTGACCCGGTGTCCCAAATAGCAGAATAAGTATTAAAAGAAAAAAAAATTAAAGAATTGATTGTTATGCGGTACGAAGTTCGCCGGGTCAGCTAGTGTACTATATATATTTTACAACATATATTTCTATTAACGGGTTTCGGTCACTGCTACTTGCAATACCTTGCAAACTTGCCGACAATCCCTACCTTGCATCATTTACGGTCAACGATCTCCGCTCAATATATTTCTATTAATATTTCCACAACGAATGCCGAGTTTCGTTCAAATACTACAATAATTGCGGCCGGTATGGGCGAATAACTGCTTTGGGTCCGGAATAAATCCTCCTCCAGAACCAATTTTGCTGGTTAACGAACTCGTTCAATCGTTTGCTAGGGGAATACTATATACCTAGTTTCGTGACGAAAAGACTGGTGTGTATCGTGTTGACGATTGTGCATGAAACTTTCGACGTGATTCTTTACATTAGCATATATTTTTTATTTATGAACCGATTGACATGTAACAAACACTAAGTGAAGCTTACCACAATATATTAGTGAAAACCGCGATTAATCGGATAAGCCGTTTCTGAGATTAGCGCGCACAGATAAACAGACAAAAATTCTAAAAATCATTGCTTTGGGTACAATTGCGTTGATAAAAACCCCCAATAGTATTTTTCCCATATATCTTCCATCTACAGACAGCAATCCGTTAGCATTTTATCATATGTATAGATAACATACAAATGTACAAAATTTGGAGACCCGGTGGCCGTGAGGGTTAAGGCGTGAGCACTTAACACTCTGTGCCAAAGGTCGTGGGTTCGATTCCCACTAGGGGCGGTGGCTTTTCTTTTGAAAAAAAGAAAATGCATCACCCCTATCCTGGCTAGAAAAGGGTGGTAACCTGTAGATAACCCGTCCTAAAATTCGTAGTTAATAATAAATGGACGTTAAAATTTAAATAAATAAACATACAAATGCACTTTGTTGAATATAAAAATCTATACATATAATAAAAATGTAACGGATCGCTATCTGTACATGGAAGATATATGAGAAAAAATATTATTGGGGGTCTTTATCAATGCAATAGTACCCAAAACAATGATTGTTAGGATTTTTGTCTGTGCCGTTTGTGCTCGGTAATCTCAGAAACGGCTTATCCGATTTAGATGCGGTTTTCAATAATATATTATGGTAAGCTTAACTTACAATTAGTGTTTGATTCATGTCAATCGGTGAACAAATAAAAAAGTTATGCCAATGTAAAGAATCAAGTCGAACATTTTATAAACTATCTATATCCTAGCAGCCTGTATGCTTTGATCCCTGATGACTATACGTCTAATATCGTGTATAGAAAAGTACTCAAACGGCGGTGCTTATAATCCAAAATAAACTAAAAAATATATTCAAAAAATGCTGCCCAAAAGTCACTATGCCACTTGGATGAAGTCGCGGGCACAGCTAGAGTACAGTGTATCTCAGAGTCGCCGGCGACCAGTCGACAGTGCGAAATAGCAGTGGCGTAACAGTAGGGCCTGCGGTGCGGAGGGGGCCAAACGAATAGGGGCCCCCAACCCAAAACATTTATGATTTTTTTTTTAATTTTCTGTCAATGTTAAATTAACGTAATGTAACGTTTAGTACTACGCAATCAGAAAGGGTACTTCGTCGTAGTGCTGTGACGCGTGTGATCTTAAGTACGGGGAGAGGAGCCCTAAAGATAGTTTTGCGGGAGGGCCCCTCAAAAACTCTCTCCGGAAGTACCCGGAAACGGCACAGATCCACCCGGAAATGACCCAGGGATGAATTTAATGGCCCTGAAGTATTTATGACAGACCGGACGTAAGCCGGTAGTGGATCATTTTCTTAAAACTGTATAATATGGACTTGGTCTAGTTGTGCTCTGAACCCTCCATTTAATGTTTTAAGGTCTTTTGGACATTACCTTGTTGATGTGAGGATTATCGAAGTTTCGCCAGACATTCTGCTGGTTTCCTCAGGGTTTCTTCTGATGAAGCCAGCAGAATGGCCGGCGAAACGTTGGTTATCATCATATCAAGAATTTCCTATCCAAAAGACCTTAAAACATTAAGTGACATGGGCCATGGAAGTCTACGAGAATTAGTACGATCTAATTCCACTCTAACTCGTATATCTACTCTATATTTGTCAAATACCACTCACTCACTGACCTATCATCGCCCAGCCCAAACCACTTGACAGACAAATTTGAAATTTTGTATGGACACTCCCTTTAGAAAGTAAAGTCTCGCTAAGAAAGGATTTTCCAATATTCAAATTTTCAAGTATTTTTAGAGGGGTTTGAATTTTTATTTGGTGAGAGAGCAGGCAAGCCAGGCAGGAAGACTATCACAAGTCAGATGTTAGCGTACTGCATTTATTTCATAATATTATTTCTATTTGAGCTTCATTTCAACTATGATGGCAGACCTTCAATTACTAGAAATAAGCTGTGATTTTGTCCCTCATAGAGTTTACCCTCAATCTGGTGATGGTCAATCCGAGGTAATAATATCCCGAACCATTGAACTCCTGTTGCTGGTAACCTACATGTAGGTAACGGGTTATCTCTAGGTTATCTGTTTCTTGACACTGGCCCGGAGCGCCCCAATGTCCAGAAAAATTATACTTTGATTACTTATCAATTTATGAATAACGTATAGCAGGACGAGAACCGTGCTATAATAAACTGCACAAAATTATATACATAGTAGCGTTAATTTTGATGTTACATTATTTAACGTAATAAAATGCCGCGACGGAGCATGGGTATTCAGCTAGTATTTAATATAAATTTAGGTCAAATTAATTTTTTTTTATACTAATATAGGGTATAAGACCTGCTCACCAGTAATAGATAGCAGATGATCATGATGAACAGTGTAGGAATGAGTAATTCACCTTGATGGACTCCTGCTTTTAAACGAGAAGCTTCGGGGGTCAGTCGTGTGGCCAATGCAATGTCACGCTACCCAACCTCCCCCATCAGTTTCAGTGTCTTCTTCGCCGCATTGTACCAATCTAATTAAATTAATGGAATTTTCACGAAATTATGAGACCAATGTCGAAAACTTAGGAACAAAGATGCTCTACCAGATTGGATCCTTATTGTCACAACCCTTAATCCATTCCATTTTTCATTTTTAATATAAAAAACATGTTTACTATGGAAATCATCCAATTCGGAAGTGAATAAACATAAATAAGATCAGACCGGGTGTGCAACTCGCACTTCTGAATCATTTTACTGTGAGGAGCGGATTGAGCACGTGTGCAATGTAAGGTCAAATCAAAAATACAGATATTTTTTAGATTTTTTTCCACACATTAAAACCAATAAATTTTGTTTTCCTGTACTTCACAGATTTCATTAGTTCAAGAAAATTCCTTTTTCGACGACTAGTTTTCTCAGAATAGCGTCGGAAATCAATTGCATACACGGTGTGTAATCGGTCTCAAATGGGTTAAAGCTTGTCTTTCTATTACGGGATCATTTGCCTTTCATCCTGTATGTAGATTTTTTTTTTTTTTTTTTTTTTTTTTTTTTTTTTTTTTTTTTTTACGGCGCATCTACAACTTGGCCATTAGCGCCCCTGTATGTAGTGTACGCATTTTAAATAGTATGAAACCTTAGGAGGAAACCCCGCTTACTACGTTGTCCTTATGAGGCAATACGGGAAAACAGACTTTCGTTGGGAGCATATTGTTGGTTAACGGACTTGAACATTTGTTTTAGACAAAGTATTTTTAAGCCATTTCTGTAGACTGTAAACATTCAGTCGCCATCGTTATCCCCAAACCCTTCAAACCTCCCGATTCCCCATCTTCCTATCAGCCTTCTGCCATTAATGTCCAAAATGTTCGAAAAACTCCTTCACAAAAGAATCCTTCCCATCATAGAATCCTCGAAGAAAATTCCCAACCATCAATTTGGTTTCCGCTTCCACCATTCCACTATTCAACAGTCCTTCCGTGTCGTAGACGCAATATCCTCCTCAAACGTAAGAGTTTTTGCACGAGTGCCTTTCTCGACTTTCCTCAAGCATTCGATCGTGTTTTGCACCTGGGATTACTTTACAAAGTAAAACTAATACTCCCACACACCTATTTCCTTGTCCTGAAATCCTACCTGTCAAATAGATCCTTCCAAGTAAAACAAGGCATAACTCTTTCCCCGAACTGCTCCATAAATGCTGGTGTCCCTCAAGGGAGTATTATTGGCCCCCCTCCTTTTCAATCTATACACTGCGGATATTCCCACTCACCCCCAAACCCTACTATCAACTTCCCCTGATCCCTCAGTAGCATCCCAGCACTTTCAGGGACATCTTTCCTCTATACAACGTTGGAGTGAAAGGTGGAGAATACAGATCAACGCAGAAAAATGTAAACAGGTAACATTCACTCTCAACCGGAGATCATGCCCTTCTGTATACACCAAAGACACTCCACTACCAGAATCAACCGAGGTTCCATATCTAGGTTAATACCTTGACAGCCGACTGACATGGAACCCTCATACGAGACTGAAAATACAAGAGCAGGAACAAAAGATACGGACTACTTAGACTCCTTGGACCTTCATCTAAATTATCGATACAGGACAAACTAACGATATTTAAAACAAATATAGTAGATCAGTCGACCAATATGGACATACGGACTTGAATTCTGGGGATCTGCAGAAACATCCAACATCAACAGAATACAGGCATTCCAGTCCAAAGTTCTCCGAAAAATTGTTAACGCCCCCTTTTTATGTATCCAACAAAACCCTACACAATGACCTTAACATCCCATTTGTCCTTGACTTTGCTAAAACCCGTTTTCAAATGTTCCACTCCAAACTGTCCTACCATCCCATTCCCGAAGGTCTATCCTTATCTTCCCAACCCCACCCAGACAATCCTCCCAGGCGGCTTAAGAGACAGTGGCCCCGAGACATTTTACTCACCTGACCTTGTCATAATCATTGTAATATTTATTTAGACAGCCCGGAAGTGCCAACACTGGTTGGCTTCTTCCATATTTTGTATGGGTTTTATTTTATTTTACTTTTACCGTTTTGTTCAATTTATAGATAGCACATATCTGTATCAACTAACTTAAATAGAATCAGGTTGAGGTATCCTGGAGCAACAGAGGTATTCACAGATGGCTCTAAAACTAATGACGGCGGAGGATGAGCAGAAATGTGTAATACCAGAACACAAATGTTCTCCCTTCCAAATTTCATATTTACATCTGAACTACTAGCTCCAAAAAATACAGTTATTGATCTTATTAGGTAAATCCTCAACCCAATCCAATGCCAGTACAAAATCCAGCAACCATCCTAGCACAAAACCTCACACCTCCTTCCCAAATTTCCCAGAAGAATATCCCATCAGTTTCCTCTCCTAAACCTATTAATGCTTCTCCAGTTCCTCCTGCTCCAACACCCCAAGATCCCTTTAACCTGTTTTCCTCGTTCCTAAATAAGTTGGAAACATTATTAACTCCTCTTATCTCCCTTATGACCTCCCTAATATCCGACATTCTTCCAAAACTCCTTAAATGATATCCTTTAACTCCACTTCCCTCACCATAATCCTATGGAATGCTAACGGACTTATCTCACGACGACTCGAGCTCGAACTCCTACTTACAGAAAGAGACATCGACATCGCACTGATTACAGAAACACACCTACTTACCACAAACTACTTCTCAATCCCAGGCTATGTGTGCTACAGGGCAGATCATCCCTCCGATTCCCGGCATGGAGCTGCTGTTATGGTGAAAAGTTCTTTGGCTCACTTTTCACATTCCACTCTCTCCACAGACAGCATGCAGGTAAGCTCTATCTCCCTTTCCCTTTCTTCCTTCAATATAATTGTTTCTGCGGCGTATTTTTCCCCAAATTTCACTATTTACCAACCTGAATTCCTCGCTCTATTCCAATCTCTTGGTCCTCGCTTCCTCATAGGGGCTGATTTCAATGCGAAACATCCCAGATGGGGAAGCCGTCTAACCAATCCTCGTGACAGAATTCTGTATGACATCCTTCAATCCCAAAACTACGACACCATTTCCCCTGATTCCCCTACATACTGGCCAACCGATCCCTCTCGCACTCCCGACCTTGTCGATTTCTTCATCACTTCTGGCCTAAGGGGTATATCATACTCAACTCAGTCACTGCTTGAACTCTCATCCGATCACTCAGCCATCCTACTCGTCCTGAATACCTCTCCTCTACCACGCTCCAGCAATCCCACTCTCACACCAGGGCCTATGAACTGGGAGTTATTTTGTCAGCAAATTTCTCAACTCATAGACCTCAACGTTCCTCTGAAAACCTCATCCGACGTGGACGAGGCTGTATTGATGTTCACAAAAGCCATACAAGACAGTGCTCTGAGCTCAAGCCGACCAAAAACACGCCTTCCTTTCCATCCAAAGCCTCAACTCCCAGATCACATCCTTAATCTCTTGTCAGCTAAGCGCCAAGCAAGAGCTCGCTGGCAGAGGACTCGTTACCCATCTGACCACACTTCCTTCAACCGACTTACTCGCCTCCTAAAAAAAGCCTTATCCCAATTCCGATCTGAATCCTTTAATGATTACCTCCAATCACTCACCACCGAAGACAACTCTCTCTGGCAAGCCACCCGCAAGATTCTCAAATTCCATACCGTTCCTCAACCTCTTCAACGCAGCGACGGAACTTGGGCTAGAAGTGATGAAGACAAAGCCGAATTATTCGCTTCCCATGTGGAATCCACTTTTTCCCCTCATCCAGAAACCAGCTCCTCCCAAGACCTAGAAATACACGATTACCTGAATAGCCCTCTTCCACTCTCCCTTCCTCCTAAAGCATTCCATCCTGCAGAAGTTAAATACATTATCAAACACCTTCCAAGAAAATCTCCCGGTTACGACCTTATAACAGCCCTAATCCTAAAAAATCTACCTCACAAAGCAATTATTTTCCTCACTTATATATTCAATTCAATCCTAAGAACCACCCACTTCCCAAATCCATGGAAGCACTCAATAATAATCCTTATACCGAAACCCCAGAAATCTCCCAAGATTCCATCATCGTATCGTCCTATCAGTTTGCTCCCAATCATGTCCAAAATATTTGAAAAACTTCTCCTAAAAAGAATTCTGTCCACGATCCCTCCCAATTCCTTACCTGATCACCAATTTGGTTTTCGTCCTCAGCATTCAACCATCCAACAATGCTTCAGCGTTGTTGATACCATATCCCATGCGCTTGAAAGTAGAAACTACTGCACGAGTGCCTTTCTCGACGTCGCCCAAGCGTTCGATCGTGTTTGGCACCCGGGGTTGTTATACAAAGTAAAGCGCATACTTCCTCACACATATTTCCTAATCCTGCAATCCTATCTATCTAACCGCTCCTTCCAAGTAAGATCTGGTTCCGCACTGTCTAGTTCCCATCCCATTTCCTCCGGAGTACCACAGGGAAGTATTCTTGGTCCCCTCCTTTACCTTTTGTACACCGCAGACATCCCCACCCATCCCAGCACCCACTTAACCACATATGCTGATGATACGGCCATTTTTTCTTCGTCTCCTGATCCCGTAACTGCTTCCTGTCATCTACAAGAACATCTGGAGTCTATCGAGCACTGGTGCAACAAGTGGAAAATTAAGGTGAATCCACAAAAATGCTGCCACATTACATTCACCCTCAATAAGAGAGCCTGCCCACCAGTCGTCATATTTAGCCACGAACTCCCCATATCCAACGAGGTGCGCTACCTGGGATTATTACTGGACTGTAGACTCACTTGGAACCCTCACACCCGACTGAAAAGACAGGAACTGAACAGGAGATACGGACTCTTACGACGACTACTGGGACCTTCATCAAAACTGACAATACACAACAAACTCATTGTATACAAAACCATAATCCGACCTATTTGGACTTACGGACTTGAACTCTGGGGAACAACTAAAACTTCTAACATACACAGAATACAGGCATTCCAATCCAAAGTCCTTCGTAAAATAGTCAATGCTCCTTTTTACGTTTCCAATAAAACTCTTCATAATGACCTAAACATCCCTTTCGTTCAAGAACTGGCAAAATCCCGCTTCCTAACCTTTCATTCCAAATTGTCCTTCCATCCCAATCCCAGAGCACAAACACTTTCCTCCCAAACCCACCCACAAAACCCGCCTAGAAGGCTCAAGAGACATTGGCCTCGTGACCAGCTAACTGACTAGTGGAGAAAAAATATATTCCAAACTAGGAAGTACCAATATTGATTGGCTCCTTCCATAAGTGTTATTATCATTATTATTTGTTATTTATTTTTTTTTTTTTTCTTCTTTACTTATTTATTATTTAGTTATTTCCATTTATTTTATTATGATTACCATTTATTCGTTTATTTATACTTAAATTAGTTTGATATTTCTTTTTATTTATTTATTTTTTATTTTATTTTATTTATTTATTTATTTATTTATTTTTTTTGTTTACTTTTTTGTCAGTTGTATTAATAAATTTTTGTATATATCATTAATCATATTTGTGAGCAAACTTAACCAATGTACTTAAAAATGTACAGATGTTAAATAAACGTATTAAAAAAAAAAAAAAAAAAAAAAAAAAAAAAAAAAAAAATTGATCTTATTAACAAGAAAAGTAAATTATAGCTATAAATTTTCTTTGGCACCAACTGCGTATATACGTTATTATTCATTTATGTCAGAAGCTCCAACTTTGTAAGGGAGTGAAACAATTAATACAATTCACAAAATACAGAGATTGGTCTAATTTAAGGGCTGATGCCCGCTATGTTACGTTGTATGGCATGTATGTAGTGAACATCTAGTGGGCAGAGAAATCAATTTCACTAGAAACAATAGCTCCTGAATTTTGACGATACTCCACAGCATAATTACGCTGGTCTACATCAAATTTTCCTTTCACATGAAAATATACTATATTGACAGTATTTCACTCGCTTAAGATGAAAAAACATGTTAAAATTCAGAGTTAGCTGTTATGTGTCATTTGTGCCATATTAAAAATAATACGAATGGGGAGCACGATAGATTTATCTCATTAATGATGATAATTCCCATGGGCGTATATAGAAAATAATTTCGGAGGGGGCTGGGAAAATTTCGTGGGGGGGGAGGGGGCTGAGACCATTTCCGGTGTATGGAATACTAACAATTTAGATTTTGGAAGAGTTGTAGCCAACTTAAACACTATTACACCCAAAATAGAATATGATTTATGAACTAAATGATCTTATTTAATTTGTTTTTAAGGGTTTTATGACATTTTTACCAATCAAATCAAAATTTCGGGAGGGGCTGCAGCCCCCCCCCCTTATATACGCCCATGGATGTAAGTGACGAACACGGTGAACGATTCCACCAAGATATCTGGACAATGCATAAGAGATACCAGGGTCGATAGAGTGCGGATTACTGCTGGAATTTGAGAAGAGATACCACTGAAACCAATTACATACCATACACAAACGAAAAAGAACAGAAATTCTTAATTAAGCAGGTCTAAATATTTTCTTAATATTTCGAAATTCCCAATTTTATGTAAAAAGTAAAAAATAGTAATAAATAAATATAGGTTGTTTACCTACATAATACATTGCTTTCTACTTCAGCATGTTATTAAAAGTATAATTTTGTATAATAGGTATATTTTAAAATAAGGGCTAATTAAAAAATATATTCCTGTCTTCGTATTCAGTAACCTCAAAGAAGTATAAAAATATAGTATTCAATTGAAAGTCACAAGAATGTTAAATTTTATAGACCAGTGTTATTGAAGACTTCAGATCTAAAATTGTTAGGATTAACCAATTTCAAATGAAGAGTAAATCAAATCATTCACTGCTGTAACTAGCCAAAAAGAAGGGAGGGGGGATTGATTTATTATTTAATTGTTTGTAATGTTCTTAGTGAATAATTCCTCTAAAAACGTTTAGAGAAAGAATTTTCATGTCATTTTACTTTTAAAAAAATTGAGATTTTTTTCGGGATTTCATTTCGGGCGAATTATTTCAAATTATTAACTATTAATAATATTGAGTAGTTTGTTATTTACTTTTTGGGTTTTTTATTTATAATTTTGATATTAATTTACAGTTTTTTACAGACTTATTGAACTTTTAAGTATTTTATTGAAAATTTGTGTTTTATTTAGTTGTTTGGCTTACACTGATAGCTCAGTACGCCATATTGATGGCCTAAGGAGTGAGTGGTTCATGAAGATAGGATTTATGCGTGGATTGTTACTTTTTTTATGACTGTATTAAAGCGTGTTTTATCGGTCTATGCAATTTTATACTAATTTTGATTTATTTTGGAATGGGTCGATATGATAGAAGGTGAGCTTATTTCTTAGTTTATTCAGACCAGCCGGAATGCAAAACCGCTTTGCCTCTTTTAATTTAAGAAGCTTTTTTTTTGTTCTCTTATTTCAAAGTCTACTTGAAATTTAACTATTTGCATGAATATTTATCATCGGTTACCTGAACCATACTATTTAATTTAATTTTATGTTGTACTGCAGGCTCATGTGTATACATAGTACATAAATCCCTTTTGTACATCTGAAGTTATTGCTATATTCAGTTATGTGTTTTAATATTGGCATGAGTTGTAGTATTTGATGTTTAATTTTACTTAGGGATTCTGTCATTATGTCCTATCTAAAAATTACATTTCACTTGAGTATTCTACCTAATTTTATTATGTTATTATTCTAAACAAAACCATCTGTTTTGAAATTTTTTCTAAATATAAATAATCATAATTTTTTGATTAGGAAAAGTTATTCCATCTGTTGCGTAATTATTCTTTTTACACTCAGTCACTGTATATATCCTTGTATATCCTTAGTTTATTTTTGATTATTAGACTAGATATAGGAATATGAATGTTATTATATAAATTGTTTTGTTTTCCCATGAATAAGTTCTGTTCGATGTGTAAAAATAGCAGATCCCTATATTTCAGCAATGAATTCATTATCATGAAATGAACAGACAGTTTTGAAGCCTTACTGATTGAGCCTTGTTTAAGATAATACTACACCGACAATATTGAAATACTTTATATTTCAGTAACAGTTTTTGAATCGATTTATATTTAATTAATAGCTTTAATTTAAGTCTATTTGCATAAGTATTTTTTTTTTTTGTAGTTGTTAGTTTCAAGAGTATTTTGTAATTCCCCTTGTTAATATTATAACCTTGGTTTTTAATGTATTTTGACTTGTTATCGCTAATAATAATTTTGACTTGATTAGTGAGCTTTATGTATAATTGATAACAAAATGGAATGTAGTGGTTTTTATTATACGAGGTGAGATCCCTTGCCAACGAATTAATTTCCAAATCCTTATTTCTTAGAAAAATGATCTTGCGAAGTCTGATTAATGGATAATATTGGCCCAATTGTTCCAAGTATGATACGTATTTTTGTAAGGCATACCCAGCTAATGGTTCATCTTCCGAGCTACCCACCTTTGCAGCCTCTAGCTCAATTTATCACAACCATCCTAGTTTTTATTTACGTTTATGTTAATTTTGAGCAATTAGCACCCTTAATTCCAATTTTCGTAATAATTCACTTACTGATTCATTTCAACCTAAATAAGAATAAAAATGTGAAAAAAAAAATTAGTAAAGCACTTTAACAATATTTTTTTCTTCTCCATTTTTCATTGTTATGATACAATTTGTATAAACTACAATTAAATCAATTTCTATAACAAAAAATACGCTAAAACTAGGTACCAATGAATCAGTCGGAGATGCTATTCTCAGCCAGCCTGTGCAGGAGTAATTCTCGTCTAAGAGACCTGCTGCTCCAAGGCCATTTACGGTCATTCTTTAGTCTCTTTGAATTTGTTATCCGTTTTTCTGTTGCAAAGTCCTGCCGCCTTAGCATTTTTGATTTCTCTCAGTCTTCAAGTACTGGTACGCCAAGCTGTATATATCCAGTTGATCTTTTTGTTTTGAAAGGTTTGCTTGCGAGTGAGTTTATTTCTTTGGCAAATGTCTTTGAGGCATATTTTTACATGAAATATCAAAACAAAATAATACGTGTTTCTACTCCAAGCTTTCCAAATGACAGTACAGTTAATATCAGATATTTTTTTTTTATGGTGTATGTAACACTCACAGCCACAGGGCTTTGTATTTATTATTATTATTATTTTATTTTTTTTTTTTTTACGGCGCATCAACATCTAGGCCATTAGCGCCGAAATCCAGGGTGCAGCGAGGAATTTTCCCGAGCCGTGGATGAGAAAATTCCTGCCACCGGTGGGGATTGAACCCAACATCTCCCGCTTAAAAATCTAAGGCGCTAGCCACTAGATCACGGGAGACCCCCCCTGGATGCTATTATTGGCAAAATAGCATCATTCTATTAGCTGCAAACATTGTTGTCTGCAAAATAAACGATGATGCAAAAATAAAGGGAGGAAAATTAGCTTTGTTTTCTATTTTATAGAATCAAAGTCAGTCACCTCCTCAACATGTTGGCAAATTAATTACATTATAACAAAGTTTAAGAGTTCGGGTCTTTTTGCGAAGACCACATCCAGTTACTTTTGAAGTAGCAGTAGTGATTTATAACAGTTACTCATACTCGCTGATAAGCTTACTGATTAGCTTATAGGTTCTTTGCTGGTTATCTACTACTTCTTGACTCGTTATCTACGGTTATAATTCATATTAGATAATGGCAAGCAATATTTATTAATAAAAAGGTTAATATGATCAAAATCAATTCTCTCAACTATGAAATGAGTTATTAAGCATTAAAGTTGACTGTTTTGCAGGTTATGAAGGATAACAAACAAGTTATTTGTGAACAAACATATTTTAATCGTTTTCTCTCTCTTTTTTGGATATTTTACATTTATTAGGTATTACATGCTATGCGTTTCCGCTCGCTACGCTACGCTCCGCTCGCTCAAGAAGATATCAAAACCCTAGTCAATCCAACTCGCAATTAATAGAATTACATTAATTTTACCGACTCTAGTCTATCCAACTCGCTAAAATTAATAGGATTCCATTAATTTTTCCGAGTAAGAAACCAATCCCTTTTTCTTTGTCAGGAACATCGCGAACTAATTGTAAAAGACTCATTTTTCTCACTAACATAAACAGAGCTTTTTCATACACAAAAGCTAATTCACTGTTGAAGGTTACTTTACTCCCAACAAGAACCAAAGCAATTGGTCATCGGAGTCCTCCAATAGGAAGGCAAAGGAGTTATGCGCATGCGCTGAATCACTGATACAATCACTACTTCTACTTCAAAAGTAACTGGATGTGGTCTTCGCAAAAAGACCCAAGAGTTCTTATTTAAATGACAAAAAAAAAAAAATAATAATTTAATTTTTTTTAGTGCTTAAAAAAAGTGCTGGCCACTCTCGACTGCTGGTGCAGTTGACAGTAGAGAAAGGGTTAAATTGTAAGATAATGTAATTATTCCAAAAAGAACAGTTTCTCAACATGGTTTCATGGCCTTTTGAAGAATAGATCAATCATGGTTGATTTGATTTCAGTCATTCAGATTTTTTAATGTCTGGAAATATATTATTGAAATGCATTTTTACTTTTTATTAACAAAAGGTTAATTTTTTTGCAGATCAAAATCCAGATCAAGAGAAAGGAGGCGATCTCGAGATCGAGTGATACGAGATAGATCTCGCTCCAGGTCCCGAGATCGTGTCGGTAGAGGTGGAGTTCGTGCTGGTGATAGAGGAGGTGGCAGGAGGGGCGGTCAGCCTGGTTGCAGTCTTCGAAAACCTCATTGGGATCTATCTCGGCTTGAACCTTTCAGGAAAAATTT
Source organism: Gonocerus acuteangulatus (assembly GCA_946811695.1). Taxonomy (NCBI): domain Eukaryota; kingdom Metazoa; phylum Arthropoda; class Insecta; order Hemiptera; family Coreidae; genus Gonocerus; species Gonocerus acuteangulatus. The sequence continues at coordinate 54,730,519 of OX328131.1, forward strand.
CTATACTCCGCATTCCGATGTTGAAAATAGGTAAGAAAGGTTATATTTCATACAAAATTAATAATATTTAACACTAAAGGTACTTACAACAAATTCACAACAAAACTTCAAGTTCACAAAAGAACAAAACACATTTTACTAAAATTAATTGACAGAAAGGAATTTTTCATCAACACGTACCAACTGAAACATTAACGTACACTGACTGAATTATCTTCCCACCCATAAGATTAAGAATTGTAAACAAACTACACCTACCTAAGCTCAGGCTTTCTTCATATATTGCATAATATCTAACTAGCCTGTATAATATATGAGGGCCTCAGAAGTCAAGGGGCCTAAGTGGCATTTTTGAGAAAATGAATTAGATACAGGAATAGGTTGTGAACACCGTAATCTTGTGGATGGTAAAGAGATCCAAGTGATTTTCTTGACAATTGCTGCTACTTAGCTTATGTCCTCTTGAGTATTGTCACTTTTTCAATATCTACTTTTGTAAGCCCAGGAGGAAATTAAGGGGTCTATGTGCGGATTCTCCAATTCTTTTGCATATTAACCATAAACCGGATGATGTACCTATTATGTATTATTGATAATAAACAGCTAAGGACCTGAGGATTCGTCTAGTATGATCAGAACTGTAAAAATCTAGTTTTTGCTATTACCACATATGGCACTTGTATTTCTAAAGTGACACAACTAAAAAAAAAAAAACTCCACTAAAAATGTGTCACTCTTGCCTATGTAGGGGAATAGGATTAACACGCTGCTGGTGGTCAACAGGTCCAGCTGACGAACATATGACGAATAGGTCCCCGGGGACCTATTCAAGTCTTACCCAGCTGTGCTGCATAGGTCCCCGGGGACCTATAATGACCTTTATTTGTAGAAAATCCAGAAATTATCTGCAAATTTTATAAAAGCATTTGCAGACTTAGTTTTTGCAGAAAACATTTTAATAATCATTGAAGAAGCTTCTGCCAAGCAGTAAGTCGATACAAATTTTAGAAATAGAACAGTCAAAAGTAATTATTCATTTTATCAGTTTGTATTTATGCTAATAAATATGGGCTAGGATATTTGTGCTAATTCACCTCCTTTCATGGCATCATGGTTTATTTTATTAGCTAATGAAGATTGTGGTATGTAATAAAAAAAACTCTGGATAAACATTTATTTTATACAAACAAAAACGAAAACTATAGAAACAAATTAGTTGTGATACCTATTAAAACACTGGATAAACATTCAGGAATCTCTAGAGGAATCAATATTGTTACTCACAAGATCGCTAGCTAGAGTCGTACAAGCACTAGAAGCCGATGTTTCAAGGCCACTGCAAGATTCCGATGTTTCGCAGTCCTCTGAGGAAGATGCTCAATACGTTTTATCAATATCAGAATCATCACTGTCAATTAAATTATCACTATCCGACAAAGTATTTGGGCAGTAATTCACGTTAGACGAAAGCCTAGTAGACCGAGAAGTAACAACGGCTTCATTACTGCAGGATGCAAATATTTCAGCCGAGTTATCTCTGGTCTCCACTGTGTTATTACTAGTTTCTACGACTTTTGAATAACTTTAGCCGCCATTTTTAATATTTTTTTTGCCCTGGAAGACATAATAGAAAAAAGAAAGGACAAACGCACGCTACAAGTGTATATGAGAGACTGATGGAGAACTTCAACCGCACAAATCTGTAAACAAGCATCGACAAGTTGTTTCTGTGCGGCATATTTTTTATTTTTTTAATGGCGTAAGTTTGTTTCCGAATCTTTCTTTTATATATATAAGTTAATATTAAAATGATAAAATAAATATTTAGCACGTTTTTCCGTATAGGTCCCCCGGGACCTATGCCGCATACTACTAATAATGTATTTGTTGAGTGCGGTATAGGTCCCAGGGGACCTATACGGAAAAACGTGCTAAATATTTATTTTATCATTTTAATATTAACTTATATATATATAAAAGAAAGATTCGGAAACAAACTTACGCCATTAAAAAAATAAAAAATATGCCGCACAGAAATCACGTCGCTCAGCCAATGCTCCCGCACATAACTAAATCAGTCGAATAGGTCTCCTGGGATCTATACCGCAGTTAACGTGTTAAGACAGGAAGAGTGACACAAGTGCCCCCCAGTGTACCAGCTCTGAAGCTAGATACATTCAGTTTTGATGGTCGATAAAAATATATTTACCATGTGCTTCATAGTCATAACTATTTATTTTTTATTTTATCCATCGCTCGTCGGTGGCCCCCCACTTGACGCTGAGCCTCCCAGTATCGCTTAGAGGTCAGGCAGATGGATGAGTACATAGTCATAACTGAAAAACACAGATTTTTGAGTTGTGTCACTTTAGAAATACTAGCGTGATATGTTCAACTTTGAATCCGTTTTCCTCAAGACATTGAGTTTGTTACTTAGACCCCTTGACCTCTCATTTCTGTTTAATATCTATTATATATCTGTTGTATATATAATATGAATTACAATATTGTGTACATAGAAATTGCAAAACAACGGAGTGAACACCCTATAATGGATGGGCAAACAGAGCTATATTATCTCCTTTATAAACAAGCTTAATTTATATTGTATTATAGAATCATCATATAAGTGAATTGATCTGTAGGCGCACTAAAAATTAAAATGTGAATTTTATTTGTTAATACTGTTTATTAAATAAATTTTAAAAAATACCTCAGGTAGTGTAGTTTGTCAAAAAAATAACTTTAAAAAGAAAAATTAAGATTAATTTTATTTGACATTACGTTCGTGTGCTACAAATATTAAAATTGTGATTTCACTATGAAAATGTTAAAAACATATGAAGTCATGTTACTCAGTGTTGCCTTGTATAGGAGGCATAAAGAACTCAGTATTTGTGAATACCACAGTAAGTCCACTATCCGCTGTTGAGTATTGTTATTGCCATTTGTGATTCTAAAGAACTTTTGTTTTGGCTGACTCATGATATAAATCTCTGCATAACTTTTCTTTTTTTAAGAGAAGCATTTACTGACGAACAAGGTTTTAATAGAACCCAATGACCAGAAAAAAAAAGAAGAAAAGAAAGAAGTCTGACTCACAGGAACTACGTCATTTTAGCACTTTTCTGTGACATTTATAAATTTCGTAATAGAAACATTTAATATTTTGTGAAAAGTTAAAACATCTACTCGAGTGACCTTGAAGAAAAGCGAGATTTTAATCGCCGCAATGCACAGTAAACTGGCAGAAGCCGACTCTATGCGGAAATAACTCACTCCACCTCCACGATGGCTGTTCTTCTCTTAACCCTTCAAACGCTCTAAGCGCATATATGCAGACGTGAAAGTGCCCCCAGGGCTCTAGATGCATATATGCGCTCTGGGTTATGTCCTCGCCATGATCGGCTTGGCTAATACTTTTTCGTACTCCTTCCCTCCAAAAATAGCCAATGGTCGAAGGGGCATACAATGAGAGTAAAAATTTATGTGTGTGTGTATATATATATATATATATATATTTATATATATGTATATGTAATGTGTTAATATTACTGCTTGAAAATACTTCCTAAAGGAATTAACTTAATTGTGAAATAGCATCAGCCTATTATCTGCAAACATTTTTGTCTGCAGAATAAACGATACATGATGCAAAAACAAAGGGAGGAAAATTAGCTTTGTTTTCTATTTCATAGAATCAAAGTCAGTCACCTTGTCAACATGTTTGCAAATTATTACATTATAACAAAGTTTAAGAGTTCTTATTCTTATTTAAATGACAAAACAATAATAATTTAATTTTTTTTTTTTTTTTATTTTTTATGCCATTTTTTTATGCTTACCAATACATATTATAACCCAAATTACTCTAGGGATGGAGACCCGATGGCCGTGAGGGTTAAGGCGTGAGCACTTAACACTCCGTGCCAAAGGTCATGGGTTCGATTCCCACTAGGGGTGGTGGCTTTTCTTTCGAAAAAAGAAAAGGCATCACCCCTATCCTAGGCTAGAAAAGGGTGGAAACCTGTAGATAACCCGTCCTAAAATTCGTTGTTAATAATAAATGGACGTTAAAATTTAAATAAATACTCTCGGGATATGATTCAATTTTTTTTTTTTTTTTTTTTTTTTTTTTTTTTTTTTTTTTTTTTTTTTTTTTTTAATGGTGTATCTGTATCTAGGGAATTAGCACTGGATAATAAAGAGATTAGTATTTGCAAAATAGCATCAGCCTATTATCTGCAAACATTGTTGTCTGCAGAATAAACGACACATGATGCAAAAATAAAGGGAGGAAAATTAGCTTTGTTTTCTATTTTATAGAATCAAAGTCAGTCACCTCATCAACATGCTGGCAAAATTAATTACATTATAACAAAGTTTAACCCTTAGCTTACGACGGATAGTGCGGGCTGGCCGACCCTGCAGTACAGCGATCTATCCACCTGGCCGGGTCCATGTTACGAAGCTATTCTCGCCCCTCCTCTCTACGTGCTGAACACTTTCATATCATTTCCTCCCTTAAAATGTTTTAATTGTAGGAAAACATTATTTTATTATTTATTTAAGTTTTTTTTTAGCTCTAAATATTTAGGTTGAATTATGTAATTTTATGCTCCAATAATTTTTTTTTACAGTCTATATTTTTTAGTACAAAAAATAATTTTGTTTGATGATATAGGTCCTAATCAATGAAGCTAAATAACGAAATAACCTCTTTTTTATTAAAACAAAAAAAAAAAAGCTAGCCTCCTTTTCAATTTCGATCTAGCTAAATCTAACACTAGCGGTGTTAATTTTTTTGAGCCCGACCCAGGTATCCGTAATCCGTAGCTCCCTCGTCACAAAGAGTTAGTTCTTCAGACAACTAGTGGTGAAAGAAATAGCTAAAGCTTCCCTCAGTCCTTGGTTAATAGCCCCAAGGTCGAACTCCTGGAAAAGACAGACGTAGGGAGCCGGTAAACGAGAGAGGAGGGTCGGACTGCTGTACAAGTCCATCATACTGGGGGCCCGGGTGCCTCTCAATTGCTAGTCAAGTCCTTCATTCCAGGGGCATGACGCACCTCGACTTGTACAGAAGTCTTTAGTAAGGAAAGGGTTAAGAGTTCTTATTTAAATGACAAGAAAATAATAATTTCAATTTTTTCCATTTTTTACACCATATTTTTTTATGCTTATTAATACAAATTATTACCCGTTTCTATTCCAAATTATCAGATATTTTTACAGTAGTGTATTTACGTATAAGGGAATAAAAAGGGGGTTAAATTTGTGAAATAGCATCAGTCTATTATCTGCAAACATTGTTGTCTGCAAAATAAACGACATGATGCAAAAATAAAGGGAGGAAAATTAGCTTGTTTTCTATTTTATAGAATCAACGTCAGTCACCTCGTCAACATGTTTTTAAAGTTTATTAGGTTATAACAAAGTTTAAGAGTTCTTATTTAAATGACAAAAAATAATAATTTTAATTTTTTAATGAATCGTCTTTTATAGAATATTAACAAAAAATGTACGTACTTTTTAAATTATTTGTGACAATGTCATTGTTTGTGAATGCCCTCTGAAGAGGTGGTAAACAAAAATCACAAAACGTGAAGAAGTTCATTTAAGTTGAAAATTCAGGTTATGTGCACATTTTTACTGACCACGTTTAATGAAATATAAGAATATACATCAGTCCCGTAACAGGCAATGAGGGCCCTGAGGGGCAGATACTATAGAGGTATCTGATTCATGACCATACGGCACACTAGGGAGGTAGTATGGTCAGGACTATGCCGCCTGATTTTCCCCTTGGCTGCTTCGACTGCTAGACTCATTAGCACCCAAAGTACCCATTATTAAATTAATCAAAGGCTGGGTTGGCCTAGGGACAGTCAGGGAGGCCGAATTCAACCCCTGAACGAAGACACTAGAAGAAAAAATCTTTAGTGCTTGCTTAAGAATATACATAGCAAACAACAATTTTTAATTAATAAACATGTTTCTAAAATTTTATTGTCTTTATACAGACTTAAATATTTTATTTACTCTGCAGTTAGCGTATATTTTGTGAAAATTATACTGTTTTACTATGTTTTAAATTATTTTATTTTTAGAGATAAAGAGGATGTAGAAAAGTACAGAGACGACAAAGAAATTACCCTTAAAGGCCGAGACGTCCCTCATCCAGTATGGACGTTCGATGAAGCAGGTTTTCCTGATAACATTCTCAAAGTTCTCAAGTAAGATGTTATAATTATTTTTTTGCTTACCTAAACATATTGCATAAGTAAATTCAATCACTTGAGTCATTTTTTAAATAATTGAAGGTTACGCAGCAATAAGGAGGCTTCGCCTTTCACATTTTTGGCAAATTGAAAAAACTTTTTAAAATTTAGTCTCTTGATATTATTTTCAATTTTCTTTTTCTTATCGTAACATAGCCACCTACTTATGAAACTAAGTCCATAAGGACCATATCCTACCTTTTTTAGAGTGGTGGTGTCAGGTTTAATGATTTGGAGCTGCCTCGTTATTGCGCCACATTCTATAAATAACCCAAAATGTAAGAGTTTTTCAAGTAAAATTAACAAAATTTGCTTTTAATCACATTTATAATTTAGCAAGCTCATTTGACTATACAAACAATGTAAAATATAAAAAAAAAAATCAATTAATGCAAAATTCAGTTGTCTTAACACTCTGTTTCTGTCAAATCATCATCAGTGTTGCTGACGAAGCTACACATTCGATTGCATTGTAGCTGTTTAGTTGCTGTGATCTCTCTATTGAAAGGACCAGAGCTGCTTCCTATCAGAAAAAGAGAAATAATTTTTAAATCCATGATAATTTTCTGTCCTGTATAACCCCAAAAATGAATCTGCCTCCTTATTGCTGCACGCCCGTCAATTTGTCTTTCTTTCTACAAAAATGGTAGATATATCTGCGATACAAATGCAAAGTATCGAATGTGAAAATCATCACTTTCTAGAGTGAAAAAGCTTTTATTCATCACTTTGCTTTTGGACAGTCAAATAGTTGGCAGATTCGACCTTTTGACAGTGATTAATTTTTCCTTTCACTGAGTGAACTTAGATTCGAGAGTTTGCCGTCCATCAGTCCAACACCAATCAGTATAGATAGAAAATGAAAAATGTGTTTTTTCACATTCGATACTTTGCATTTGTAGTATCGACAATGTGTCAGTTTTAAATAGCCAACGGCTGTACCACGTTTATTATACTAAGCAATGTCAGGCATGCTTAACATTAATCAGGAGCGCAAAAACCTCAAAACATGGGCGTATATAGGAAATAATTTCGGGGGGGGGGGGGGGGAGCATTCGGGGGGTAAGGAGTACTAACAGTCAAGAGCTTGGAATAGTTAGACAACTAAAAGGCTATTACACCCCAAATTTTTTCTCAGCTAAGGGATCCTATTTAATTTATTTTTAAGGTTTTTATGGCACATTTTTACCGATCAAACCAAAATTTAGGGGAAGAACTGCAGCCCCCCTTTTATATGGCCATGCCCAAAAAAATGAGCGCTTCGCTCTTTTTGAATTCTCCCCATTTCTGAGGCAAAATGTAGAACTTTCATTTACGCAGTATCTTGCTAATTTCTTTTATATTGAGGAAGTGAACGTCCTGACTAGAACTCTAATGAAAAAAATATATATGCACCAATACTACGACATTAATTTTTATTTGTATTATGGGTACTGATAATTATATCCATTATCTAATTCTTCAATTTCTGTATTCTTTTAATTGTTTTTTTTTTCTTTTTCTAGGAAACAAGGCTTTAAGGAGCCCACAGCTATTCAAGCTCAAGGGTGGCCGATTGCTTTATCAGGCAGAGATATGGTTGGTATTGCTTCAACTGGCTCAGGAAAAACACTCTCTGTAAGTATTTTTTGTGCTTTCAGCCTAATGACAGATAATTGTTTGGTAAAATTATTCTACTCAAATTGTTTATATATTTATGTAGATTCTATTTTATGAGTTTAATTTATATTATTAATTTGTTGTTTCAACTAATGGCTATCAAGTTCAATAATTGTAATTTTTTAATTGTAATTTCAGTATATTCTCCCTGCACTGGTACACATCGAAGCTCAGGAACCTCTGAGGCGAGGAGACGGACCTATAGCCCTTGTTTTATCTCCGACTCGAGAGTTAGCTCAACAAATACAATCGGTCTGTAATGATGTAGGAGATGCAATAGATGTTAAGAATACAAGTATATTTGGCGGGGCACCTAAATCACTTCAGGTACCCTTTGTATATATTTTAAATTTTTTACATTTATTTGTTACATAGTGTAGCCATTAAATGCTTATGTATGATTAGCGGATTTACCTGCCATTGATCAATATATATTGAAAATTTAAACAAACGAAACATCTTGCACTGCGATCGACTTGTTGGTTAAATACATTCATTGTTGGCATTCAAATTATATCAGAGTATACAAATTGAAAATTTCCGTTTTAGATCGTCAAAAAACAGAAATAATGCACACTCTCTGTTTCTTGTCTTCCGCTAACGTCCATCAATCCTTATAGTACTCCTAGAGGGACGGGCAAGCAAATTGTAATCAAAGGCAGTCATAGACTTAAAGACAAAGAAACAAGAAATCAACTCTTTGTCGACTGCATGTCATGTTACATACAAGAGTATTTATTCAGAGAAAATCGAATCAAAAAATAATTTTGGAAGTAAACAGGATAAAGCTGACATTGAGTGTAATGGGCAAGTGCCAGAGGAGCACCTTCAGGTGGGGTCCCGTCCGAGTACAGCTGTAAGAAAAAGAGGAAAACCTAAGTGGGGATTTCCGTAATGACGAGGACGAGTGGAGTTTCGTTGTAAACATGGCACCGACATGCCTAGTAATGGCTTTATCTCCAAGGAGGTACAAACTAAATCCTCCTATCTTCTTTCTAACCTCTATTCCACCCATACGACTCTTCCATTTCCAGTTCTTTTTTATTTACTTCAAAGATTCTCAATCTCATCTTACCTGATGCTCTTTATCAATATATCCTTAAAGTGGCCCGTGTATTTACCTGTTTATGGCTCTTTTTAATATGAACAGGTCTATACTTGGACACTTACATTTTATTTATACTGGGAGGTCAGCTGGTTGGGAGGCTGGCTTTACTGTGTCTCGTGACAAGGAATATATTTTGACTTGCTAATACCTTATTGGAGAATCATAAATTTACTTATTTGTACATTTCCTGAGTTACATTTACATTTATAAGAAAAATTTCGATTGAAATAATATAATTATAAAAAAAACAAAAAACAAACGTGAATTATAAAATACTTTGATATTAATTTTTTTTCAAGTACAAGCTTTGTTATAAAAATAATGTAGGTTACCAATGGTTAAGATAATTATAATAATATAGCGAAGTAGTGAAATCGCTGAGGTAGGAAACCATTTATAAATAAATTATATGTATATATATATCGCAATTACATTTATAGATAAAATAATAGTTTTTTTTTTTTAAAGAATCTGGTTTCCCCAAAATATATAAAGAAAAAAATAAGTAAACTTTGGAAAAAATATAACTAAAAATGAAAAAAAATAAAAATATCAATAAAACATTATAGTAAATGTAGTATATTCGTGATACAAACATGTAGTATGTAGTATATTCGGGATTGTAATATGTATATATATATATATATATATATATTATATATATATATATATATATATATATATTGAGAAATTTCATAAAGAAATAAGGAGTAGGAAAAAGAGATAAACATTCAGACAATGCAAAAACTACATTAATAGATTAAGAACGTTAACCAAACATAGGCGAAAAAATAAATTGCCCTAAAACTCCAAACAAACAAAAACAATTACATTTAAATTTAATATTTTTTTACAATCTTTATCCAATGACTGGACATTTAAGTCAAGGCTGTGTTTTTATTCCCCTCTTTACAACTGTCTGCATCCTCATGTGTAAACAGACAGAATATTGGTAAAGGTGAATTTGATGTCTTTGATGTATGAAATGAGTTGCTTCTAAGCACTGCACAGATAAAACCTTTATTTTGTTTATATGGGTTAAATAAAATCTTAAACAGAGCTCAAGCCATTAATTTTGTTTTTGTAGTAATTATTCATAGTTCTCTTATTTAAGGATTGATTTTAGTACGGTTCCTCCCACCCTCCATAGGTAGGAAACCCACTTATAATGTTGACCTTATGACGCAATCCGGAAGTGCCGACTAGAACATGTCATGTTTCAGAACCCATAGAACATGAAAATAACGGTTATAATTTATATAGATATATATTTGTCTGTTTGCTGTCCAGCTGACTCAAAAATGGACCAATTTTAATGAAATTATGTAAAAAAAATACTTTGTGTGATTTGAAAGGTCAGGTTCATTAAACAGCACACTCCGTCCCCCGGAAAAACGTTTTTTGGATGAAATTCGCAGAAAAAAAAATCGTAGCACTTATGTTTTTTGCATTACTAGGCTTCTAGGTACAAGTTTTATAAGTAAATGAGAATCTAATGAAACCATTTCCTAGGTCATATCTATAACCTTTGTCGAATAAAATGCAAAACAACTAGAGTTTTCTTGGGATGTTCTGAGATATTCTTATATATGTCTAAACCGCTTGGGAAATTGCTTTAAATATAAAGCATTTATTTTAAAGTTTATTAAATTTCCTATAAATATGGTTCTTATGGGATTTTTGATAGAGCAATAGCAATCTCATTTCGCTCAAATGGACTAATTACCAAATAAAGTAATGTCAGTTTCCTGTTTTAGCGCTAAAGATCTTACTTCACTTTGAGATTTGATTTTAAATTTTTGCATGTAATTACATTTTTCACAAAATATTAAGACAAAACATTACCTGTTTTCATTCTAAACTTTTCAATGAGATGATGCGAATGAATGAGAGCAAAGATAATGGAGTTCCTGTTTTTATGGATGGTTGTTGTGTATATTTGATATGTAGATAAATATTCTTTCTTATTGCTGTTATCATTTTTAGGCTCGTGAATTAAAAAGAGGAGTAGAAATAGTTATAGCAACTCCTGGAAGACTCCTAGATTTTCTTGAGTCACGAGAAACTGATATGAAGAGATGTACTTACTTAGTTCTTGATGAAGCTGATCGCATGCTTGACATGGGCTTTGAACCTCAGATTAGAAAAATTATTGAACAGATCAGAGTAAGTAAGAAATAAAAATATTATTTATGTAAGCTATTTACATTAGATATTTAACTAATTTTATTCGTCATCTTTTACATTTTAAAAAAGAGGCTGCTTATATTAAGATATTGAAAATGGCCTGAAGGCCGAAATGTTGTAAAATGATGATGTAAATAAAGGACTTATTAAGGTCTGAGGAATGGATCATACAATGTACTGTTTTATTGTGTTCAGGATTAACCCATTTGTTTCTGAGCAGTGCAAGAGTGATTTTGACTTGATGCTACAAAGCTGGTGCCTTAACAACCACCCAGTGCTGAGTTCTGAAAGCGATATAAAAATATCTGTGCGCTAATGGTCATAAAGCTGGCATTTTTTTTTTTTTTTAAAAAAAAGGTGCCTACACTTCTGCTGACAATTGTAAGAGTCCAATACTTGCTTTAGATATTGAAAGATGCTGGTTCTGAGGAACAAAAATATGTGAGGGCAGCAGATGTTCAGAACCACAGATTTGTGTTAGTAACAGTCGAGGAGTGCTGCCCTCGATACACAGATCTGTGTTAGTAGTACTAGATGAGCACTGCCCTCGATACACAGATCTGTGTTAGTAGTACTAGATGCGTGCTGCCCTCGACACACAGATCTGTGTTAGTAGTACTAGATGCGCGCTGCCCTTGTCACACAGATCTGTGTTAGTAGTACTGGAGTTGCGCTGCTCTCCCCACACAGATCTGTGTTAGTAGTACTGGAGGTGCACTGCTCTCCCCACACAGATCTGAGTTAGTAGTACTGGAGGTGCGCTGCTCTCCCCACACAGATCTGTGTTAGTAATACTCGAGGCGCACTGTCCTCACCACACAGATCTGTGTTAGTAGTACTCGAGGCGCACTGCCCTCACCACACAGATCTGTGTTAGTAGTACTGGAGGTGCCCCCTTCCCTCACCGCACAGATCTGTGTTAGTAGTACTGGAGGTGCGCTGCTCTCCCCACACAGATTTGTGTTAGTAGTATTAGAGGTGCTGCCCTCGACACACAGATCTGTGTTAGTAGTACTAGAGGTCCGCCTCCCTCGACACACAGATCTGTGTTATTAGTACTAGAGGCACGCTGCCCTCGACACACAGATCTGTGTTAGTAGCACCAGGGACACGCCGGCCGAGTGCACAGGTCTGTGTTAGCAGCAAATGGGTTAATATTGCTGAATAGTTCACATTATAGTTTGTTTCAGTTTTCTTAGGAGTTTTTCTGTTCTGTCCTTTAACACAGAATGTAGTTCTAAACATAAAATATATTGAATAGACTATCACCACTTATGTTTAAAATTATTTATAACTTGATACGCTCTTAAAAATCAATTATTTTTTATCTGAAGCACTAACATACACATCTACAGCTTTAATTTTTTTGAGGTTATAAAAAATTGTGTATTAACAATATTTCATTTGTATTACCACTTATATTTTGTGTTTTTAGCCCGATCGGCAAGTTCTGATGTGGTCCGCAACGTGGCCTAAAGAAGTCCAAGCTTTAGCTGAAGATTTCCTCAAGGATTACATTCAAGTAAGTTCATTTCAGAATTTGACAAATTTTATTCTTAAAAAAAATAAACATACTAAAATAATTGAATGTTTATAGGTAAATGTTGGTTCGCTGCAACTTTCGGCAAATCATAATATACTTCAAATAGTTGATGTTTGCCAAGAGCACGAAAAAGAGCAGAAGTAAGTTCATTAACAAGATTTTCTATGAATTTTATATTATTAAATTACATTTTTTATCATATTTAGTTATTTTTTCAATTAAGTGCTGTCCTTTTTTGAATTTCTATAGATTATAGTATAAAAAATGGGTTTTCGATTATTTATTTTACATATTAAATTAAATAAACATTTCAAAATCTTAATGAGATATGATTTAGTAGTATACACTGATATAATAATTTATCACCCAGGTTGTGTACGCTTCTGAAGGAAATAATGCAGGAGAAAGAAAATAAGACTATTGTTTTTATTGAAACTAAACGCAGGGTGGATGAAATTACTAGGCGAATAATTCGTGATGGGTAAGTGATTTTCAACGTTTAGATAATAGTGAACATTAGTATTAATTACATCTCTCTCTCTCTCTCTCTCTCTCTCTCTCTCTCTCTCTCTCTCTCTCTCTCTCTCTCTCTCTCTCTCTCTCTCTCTCTCTCTCTCTCTCTCTCTCTTTCGCCTTCCTCCCTCACTCACTCTCTTTCTCCTTCGAGTGGTGGGAGTGGACACAGAAAGAGATTTAACTTATTAATGTGTTTTAATTTGTTCATATCTTAAGCTAGATAACACTAAGACTAATAATAATTGCAAACATTAGTTGTAGTTTACTGGACTCTTTGCTTTATTTTCAGGTATGATGCTGTTTGTATACATGGAGACAAGAAACAATCAGAACGTGATTACGTTTTAAAAGGTAATATATACAAATCTTTCCTTTATGTTAACGGTCCAGGCAACAAAAAGTTATAGATGGAAATTTTTGGAACAAAATTTTTGACCTTGTAATTTTGTTTGGGCTAGTTAGGAGGTGAACATATCAAAAGCCCCCGCCCTTAGCCTTTCAGCCAGGGGGGTGCTTAGAAGTTCCCATTTTTCGTGTCTTCACTTATATCTCGGAAACCCTGCGTCCTCGTGACATGACCATTCTATAGCAAATGAAAGCTGATTAAATTTGCTACAAGTTCAACGGAATCAAGTCTTTCGAGATATCTTTAGTTTTCGAAATATCCACTCTTGAAAGTCTGTCATTTTGGGAAAAAAAACACTTTTGCTGCTCATTTTTTGCCCTTTTTGACCGGATGTGAGCTTTATTTTGCTGTGCAGTTGTAGTTTTTCTCTGCTCTCTCATTGGTTCTTGCTCACATGATCTACAACTGTCCCGGTTTAAATGACAGCGTGAATAAATCCTCATTTAATATTAGAATAAAAACAATTTTTTTATTTTTTATTTTTTACATGTTATCTCCCTTAAAAGTGCCTGCCTTATTTATTATTCTTTGTAAAACACATATTTATCTTCTTATCTACCCAAGAGGTACATTATAGCAAAATTTCAAGGTGCATAAAACACTTCATGAAACGTGCAGTTACCAGCTCTTGGACTATATGTAAATCCCTCAAAACATATTTATACACCCAATATAATTTAATTATAAATATTTTATTTATTCTTCCAGACTTCAGGAATGGACGGAGCCCTATTCTTGTTGCTACTGATGTTGCGGCTCGAGGACTTGGTAAGTTCACTTTTTCAAACAACCAAGCTTTGTAAATGATGCTGCTATGCTTATTATAACGTATTTTTGATTAAGAAACACTATTCTTGTCGGTTCATCAATTTGTGCAAGAGTAGCGTTTCTTTTACTTTATTTATTATATTATTGTTATATATGGCCAAGTTTATCGAAAGGTTACCAATTTTCTGAAATTATTTTAATTAGATTTTGCCTGGAATAATATTAAGTAGGTTCCACCTGTCTACATTTTACGTTCCATAAGTTTTAATTACTTAGATTTAATACCTCTTCTTATTTTACAAAAATTGCCGCTTTCAAAATGAGTTGTCCTGGACCCCGCTGTATCCATCTCGATTTTCAAATTTTTTAACAAAAACAATTATTTGCAATATTATGGCATTGAATTAAAAAAAGTATTGAATTCATATTTTTGCCTAGTAATCATATTTACATTACAGGAAATGCATAGACAATTTTACTTAAAATCATGAAATTCTAATAACTTGTTTTAATAACCTGTTAATTGAATATTCCTTTGATTTTCAAGCTAACTGTCTGTCATTAGACTTATTTGAAGTTCCGAAAAGTTACTGTTACAGCATTATTTGTGCGTAGACCACTCTAATCCATATTAAGATAGAAAAAAATAATAAATAAAATTGAAATCTAAAACAAATATTGAGAAAATTATGCAATAGGCAATAGTACCTCGAACAATTCAACATTCCAGTAGGTGCGTGCACTGGAGTGGGGTATAGAGTGTTTGATGGTGATTAATGGTGTTTACACTCACACACACGCGCGCACAAACACACACACTCACACATACATATATATTTATTCTTGTAGATGACCCAAAATATCTAAATTCTTTTTGATCTTATGAGGCATGGGGTTGTTAAAGCAGTCTTCCTGTCTTCATACTACTTTATTTAATAGGCCCGACATGTTTTGTGCATATTTTCGCACCTCTTCAGGGGCACTTCTTGCTAGGAAGTCCTCTTGTTACCATGTACTCGCTCTGGAGTCTAGCTTAATACTAAGAGGACTACGAGAGTACTTCCTAGCTAGAACTGCTCCTGAAGAGGTGCGAAAATATGCACAAAACATGTCGGGCCTATTAAATAAAATAGTATGAAGACAAGAAGACTGCTTTAACGACCCCATGCCTGATAAGATCAAAAAGAATATATATATATATATATATATATATATATATATATATATATATACATACATACATACATATACATATATATATATATATATATATATATATATATATATATATATAATATATACATATATATACATACATACATACATACACACACACAGGGTGTCTCGAATTTAAATGGCAAAACTTCAGGAGTGTATAGAGGACCGAAAAACTAAGACAAAAAATCATTTAGAGATTTGCTTGTTTTTGCTTTGTTTTGGAGAAAATCGCAAAACAAGTTTTCATTTTTGTATTTACTTATTTACATTTTTAATGGAAATGTGAATTGTTTCAAGAAACCAATTGCTAAAATTCTATCTCTTGACGCTGATATAGTTTTTGTAAAGGCTTTAAGTAATAAAATAATTAGTAATGTAAGTCAAAATAATTGGTAATTTTGGATGAACATGGTCAGTTTTTTAAATTTTTTTTAAAGTAGTTGTATGTATATATATTTTTGAATAAGTGTTAGTAAGAAAGTAAGTTTTTTAAACGGCGAGATTAATTTTATACATTAGTAAATATTGATAATTATAAGGAAGAGAAAATATAAAGGACGGTCTTTTTGTGTGATTCCAGAGGCACATTACGTGATAATGCTTGTGCGGTTGTGAGCCGAGCATTGGCGTGTTGTGTCTCTCAGCCTCTGCTGAGCTTGAGTTGCGAGGCGAGGGGCAGCGGCCATGCTTGCCCATGCCTTGCGTCCCACTTCCTGAGCTATGCGTGTTGCCTCGTCAACCACGCAACGAGTGGCTTTATCCGCTACTACACGATGCTTTGACCCCCTCATTGGGTCGTTGCGTTGCCCAACAACTGGGCGCACTACTCTAGTGCTCTTGCGTGCGTGCCTCCACGCACACTCCTGGCACCTGGCAGACTCCTGCCTGCCCCCTCTCTGTTTATTCTATCGCATCGATGTCAGACTATGACTGAAAGAAAACAACTGATATAGTACCCTGAAACGTGAGTATGTGTAAGAATATGATAGAATTTTATTTTATTTTATTTTTATTTTCTTTGTATAAATGTATTTTTCCACAAGAGCAGCTGTTTTAGGATTTAAATGGCGGCAACAACATTAACTATTCTTGTAATGATATCATTTTGTTCAAAGATATTACATAGTGTCTAAAATCTTACAATGTATCTTGAGTGACCTTAAATCACAAATTCCTAGTTCTGGATTGATTAGCTTGATTTAAGAAAAAAAACAAAAAAAAAAAAAAACAAAAAAAAAACACACTAACAACCAAATGAGATTCTAACCTGTTTATTTTTATATTTATTTATATTAATATATATTATATAATATTAATTAATTTTTTGATCAATGAATCACTACTATATTATAGCCAATTAGATGTTGAATTAAAATGTATAACCCATTTATAAGGGCCTGGTTGGTTGACGGTCGACGGTCCCATCTGTCGGGGGGAAGAAAATGTGTTAAAAACAGCACTTTGTTTTTTTTTGTTTTTTTTCTGCTCGACTTTATTTAAATATATTCTCCTAAATGTTTTGTCGTCTGAATGCCATCTCTTGAGAGGCAGCATTGATCCACAAACCATGTAAGAGTTTTTTTAAATAAAGAGGCACAGAAGAAAGGGGAAGTACTGTTTTTGTTTAATGGCTTAAGCCATACGCAGTATTTTTATATCTGGTATTAAGTGAAATGTGTAGAGAGAATCGTAATAAATGAATTGACAAGGCTAATTTGACCTCTCTTATACTGACGGTGAAGGACAAGTCAGTCGTCCATAAGCTCTTTTCTAACACTATTGACTCCTTTTTCATAAATAATAATATCAAAACTCATTTTTTCTTGGGATATCTTGCCTTATTGACATCTCATTTTTTTTTCTTCTTTTTTTTTTTTTTTACCGATCGGTTAACTTATATTCCTAACAATGCCTAGTAAAGTAATGTATCTTAGTGATACTAGACTTGACTAGGATTTTTTTGTGGTGTTGTTGTTGTCATTTAATTCTGATAATTCCTCAGTTTACAATAAATAATTAAATCTAACTAATAAAAGTTAATAATAAAAGATAATTTAAAACTGAGTGAAGGTTGTAGATTTTGAGGAGCTGCCTCGGATAAATTCAGCTTTCATAAGCATTCAGATAATATTAAACCCTGCTCATTCCCTAAAAATCTACATCTGTATCAGTCTACTGATACTATTTATGTATTTTGTTCTCTCTTTAAATTTCAAAGTTATCTGTTTCGTCTCGTTAGTTGATATTTTAATAAGTTTTATTTTAAACTCCTGAATGAAAACTTGATATTAAAGGAATCTGTGTTTGTTATATTAGCGCTATGACCAGGAGCCTTTTCACTTATAGAATTCTCTCAAAAGAAACTAATTTTAAAAACATTTTCTTTAATTTGCCAACAACTTATTGCTGCACGCCCGTCGATTTTTGAAATTTTACTTACTTGTAATTTTCCAAAAAAAAAAAAAAAAAAAATTATTTGTCTTTGTTTATATATAGACTGTCTCCTCGCCAAAATCCATTTAAATCTGAGATGATAAAAAACAAAACAAATTACTGTGTTGATTTGACCCTCATGTGAAAAGATATTTTCACATGCACACACATTTCGTGAGTGAGTTGATAGTGAGTGTACACATTAATATGAGTGTACTTGTCCACTCAGTATATATAAAGTTTACCATTGTGGAAAGGCTTTTGGAACAAAAACTGTTTGAACTTTAGCTTGAATTTAGCATTTTTCACCAACAACAAGGACAAGTTTTTGTAATTGTGTATATTGTAATATTTTTGATTTTGCATATTATTTCCATATTTTTTTTTAATGTTTTCCCTTTAAGATGTTGTCCTCCTGAATGTCATATGAGAGCTTTATTTGTCAATAATATAACTTTATCTATTTATATCACATGTTATTAAATCTCACTTTTTTTTTTTTTTTTTTTTTTTCAACAAAATACAAAATAATTTGCTTGTTAAGATAATGCCAAAATAATTAAGCATATAAATTGAATTTCAAATGATAGCTTTTATAAATAATAGTGTAAGCTAGGTTTAAGGTTAAGGGGTTATAAACTTTTATTTTGAACTGCTTTAAACTGACTAATCTGTTTCTTGTTTTAATTTTTTAACGAATGGTTGCTTTTCTTTCCCGAACTGGCTGGCAGTATTGAATGGCATTTAAACAGAAATGAATTAATTTAAAGCGAGAAATTATATTTAAAACAAGATAATAATTTAAATGATATTTAAATCATAGACTTCCACAGTCCAGGTCGTCACAAACATTATTGTCTTCGAATATTGATCGTTTCGCCATTTTTTCACCAATGTTTTGCTAGTCTTACTGCTAGCAAACAGCAGTAAGACTTGCAGAGAGTGTGTGTTTAGTGTTCTCAGACCTGAGGAAGCTAGCAGCATGACTGGCGAAACGTTGGCATAAAAGATGGCGATACGTTCAACCCGAAGATAGCTCAATGTTTATTAAATAATACTGTTTGAGCCGTATTTTACCTATTTTTACAGAGATATATTAAGCACTAAATTAAGTTACCTTTACAAATGCTATTCAATTTATTCTGCTTCATAAAATTAGTTGAATAATAAAAAACAAAATAGATTAGTCAATATAAGAGTATATAAATAACTTTCTTAAAAATGCTTCACATTGCCTATATTTAGTTAATTCATATTTTTAAATATTTTATGCTTTTTAATTTATTTTTATGACTTCTGATAAATGTTTATCCTTCAATGAGCATTTAGATATTAATCCCTCCAAACATTTAAATAAATAAAAATAAAAAGGAACTATTATTTTTTAATATCGCCCATACTGTAGCGTTACAGCTGACCAGACTTAGGACTTAGGAAGAACAATCACGTAACTGTTACTAAGATGAACTATTAAGCTGATTGGTCATTCGATTGTGAAAATCATCCTTTGTCAGGCTGAAGTATTGATTAATCTGGAATTTTCATTTCATTTCCCACTTGCCGCGGTTTTAGATTGATCCTTCAGACGCCCAGTTAGTCTGTCAGTCTGTTTAGTCACAAGCTTATTGTTTGATAGGAGAAAAAAAAATATCATAATATAATAATTATAGCCCATTCAGATAGACAAAAAAGTTCAATTGTGCATGCATGATATTATGAGGGAAATTTTCCTTTCACTCTCCCTTCAAAACCATTTATTCACATATTAAAATATAAATGACACTTCTTATTAGAACATGATGAAAAATAAGTTTATAGTGTAGTAAACAAATGTGTGGAAACCTCCCAGTGATGAGGTTATAACAGAGGGAATTTTTCCACAGGAATATATGCCACACCCTTTTCCCTCCAACTAAACCATCTATTTGAACAGGCTATAGTTTAAATTGTTATCAGCCTTAGCTTTGGCTAAGTATTGATAACCATTTTACACTATCTCCCTTGTTTAACCTCTCAAAGCCTTCCCTGCTCCTAAATGAGACATAATCAGTTTTTATTGAGTTTCACGTTGCATTTAGTTTATTGAGATGGTGGAAGGGTCCAGAATATTTTGCTCAGAATTTTGTACATGCGGGATTTGAAGTTTTCCATCTAACTGACCTATCAATAGGTGAGTTCAATTTCATCAATAGTTTCTATGAGATCCAGAATTTTAAATTTATTTATTAAACTCAAACCATGTTTGTAATCTAGCCATCATATCTGAAAATACCCTTCCACCAGCTTCATAACTTATTAATTAATTGTTAAGGTCTTTAAAAATTAATTACAAGAAAAGAACATATATTCTAAATGAAGCTCGGCTTATTGTTACTAGGGACTATCGTTAAAAAAACATAGAAAATCTTGTTCTTGAACTTACTTCTGATCTATTTAATACTTAAATGACCCTTTGCTACAATTTATAGACTTATCAAATAAGGCGGAAGGTCAATAACTATGCCACACACTTTCACACTTTTTATTAGACTTCCCTACAAGTTTCGCGCCATTTTGGTGCCTCTTCAGGGGAATATATTTAAAACATTACTTCAGCCTCAACTTGAGGAGGAGAACCTTCCACTAGCAGGGCCTCGCCTAGACTCTAGTCTAGTAAAAAGTGTGGAAGTGTGTGGCGTAGTTATTGACCTTCCGTCTTATTCGATAAGTCTATACTTCTGATCTTTTTCATGCTCTTGGCAAACATCAACAATTTGAAGTATATTATTATTTGCAGAAAGTTGCAGCGAACCAACATTTATCTATAAATATTCAATTATTTTAGTATCTTTACTTTAAAATGATTTTCATTTCAATGGCTTTGCAAATGGTTGAACAGAAGGGAAAATTTCCCCCCCTCAAGTTTGTGCGTGCACAATTGAACTATTCCGTCTATCCGAGTAAATATTTTTTCCCAAAACAAAATGGAATCTATGACTTAAGCTCATTTAAGGATAAAGTGTATTGAATATTATTATTGAATCAGTAACCTTTCTGAATCTTAGTTGGTTTGGGTTGCTTCATATAATAGAGAAAACTTTACTAATCATTTTAAGCATTGGCAGCCTGTAAACTGCAAGTAATGTATATACATAGTTTTAGTTTAGATCTGTTTTTATTTAGTTTTTCAGGGGTAAGATCATCTACTTTTTTTCTTTTCAGTTCAATATATTTATACCGAAGGCTTAGTGCACATGTGTTAGGTAGCTTTTATAATAAAAAAGTCTGGCTCCCTGGAACTGCTTTATCTTAGTATTTCCTAATTTTTAACATCTTAGAAAAGAAAGATTTTTGGTTCTAAAATGACCAAAATTCACTAAGAAGGTGTTAGTACAGATTACAAGCAGTAATTTGGAATGTTTAGTTATATTATTATTATTTATTTTTTTATGATATAGGTACTAATTAATGAAGCTACAAAATAAATAAACACTTTTTTATAAAAAAAAGAAAAAAAAAAAAAAAAAGAAAAAAGAAAATCCTCCTTTTCGATTTGGATCTAACAGAGGCAGTGTTAATTTTTTCAATCATGACCCAGGTCTCCCTAATCCCTAGCTCTCTCGTCACAAAGAGTTAATTCCCCATCAATTAGTCGCTAAAACTTCCCTCAGTCCTTGGTTAATAGCCCCAAGGTGGAACTCTTGGAAAAGTCAAATGTAGGGAGCCAGTAAACGAGAGAGGAAAGTCGGACTGCTTGTACAAGTCCTTTGTGCTGAGTGCCCGGCAGGTCTCGACTGCTAGTTTATAACAAAGTAACTACCTAAAATTTCCTAGAACATTCCTTAACTCAATTTCCCCATCAAATTTACTTAACACATGTGATCTAAGTGTGCTTAATTTGCCAGCATTATAAGTAACGTGAAAAATGCCCACCATCATTCTTGTTCGTCAGGTTACTGAATATTGTTTTAATTGTTTTTTATTTGTTTATTCTAATTAATGCAGTTGGAGATTTAATTATTTTCAAATTCATTTAAATTGTCTCTAAGATACTTTTTATTAAAAATCCTAAGAATTTTGATTATTTTATATTAACATTTTCGCTGTGGGTGTCATTACGGAAAGACACTAGCGATCCTACCCGCTTACGTGTGTCCCTTCAGAAGGACACTCCTCCATTAATTTTACCTTTAGATTCAAAAGGCTCGTAAATGGAGGGGATTCACTTTTACAGCTCCAGGTAAAGGCAGTTACCTTCAGGATTATTTGGGATTTCCAACAGTGTTTTCCATTTTCAAATCGCCTTGCTGGAAGATTTTTTATGAAAAAAAAAAGTCTACACAAAAAATGCATCCAATACTGAAGTATTCCCAAACAATGACAGCCGCAGCGAAAGTGTTAATGTTGTAATTTCAAAGTTTATTTTTAGTTTTGACGATTCAAAATAGAAAGTTTTATAACACATTTTATAATAATTCCTTGTCTTAAAACACAATAGGAGGAAAATGTAATTTTTCTTGGGGACAAGCTGCTATTAATGTTTGCCCAATTTGTCAGTTTTAACTCATTCGAGGCTCAATCTCCAGCTGCATTCATTTTCTAATATTCTGTGCTTATTTTTTGAGAATTCTAATGCATGTTATTCTTTTCTTCTTGTTCCCTTCACCCGATATTTACAGATGTCGAAGATGTGAAGTTTGTCATAAATTTTGACTTCCCTAACAACTCAGAGGATTATGTTCATCGAATCGGGCGTACTGGACGCTCGAAAAGGACTGGAACTGCATATACGTTCTTTACTCGGAGTAATGCTAAACAAGCTGCCGAACTCGTTGCAGTACTTAAAGAAGCAAATCAGACAATCAATCCTAAATTGGAAGATCTTGCAGATGGCTACAGAGGTGGAATAGGCCGAAGTGAGTACTTATATTCTCTTAAATTTTTGTATTCGATTTTTTATATTATTGTTATTGTGTTGCACCTTCATATATACCATTAGTGATAGGCTATCTACACGTGGCCACATTTTCTAAACATCCTTAGTTGAACAGGACATTTTGTTTTAGCAAGGGCATCACAAGCTGGCACCCCTCCAAGCGTTGTTCCATATTTTTTAAATCTAAGCAAAATAATATTTTTTTATTTTCAAAATAAATTCACCAATTTGTGCAAACTTCACTAAGTAATAGCAACAAATTAATCAATCCTAGTCCATGTGGACTGTAGTAGTTTCTGATGGTAGCTAACGTTTACCTGGATCCTCTACAAGTTCTATGGAATAGATGGATGTTTACCAAAGAAAGTGAGTTATTTTTGCTTCTTCAAGTGCTAATAATTTTTTCAGAAAGTACAAATGAAAAAAATTTGCTTACTGACTGATGTGCTAACAAATTATGTTTCAACTAATAAGCCAGTCAGCATTTGTCTACAAGTTTTCTTTATTCTCATATCAATGAAGAGTACATGAGTCATGCTTCCCCTGATTAGAGTGCTTTTTGCTTTATGTGTGCATGAAAAGCAGTGCTCCCACTGCTCAAGAAGCATACATGCAGGCATGAAAAGCAGTGCCCACTGCTTTAGACGCACATATGCGATGATGTGAGTTCTGCACTCTCTACAATCAGCTTGGCTCATAGTTTTTCTCTCCAAAAATATCCAATGGTCAAAGGGGCGTAAAAAGAGAGGACAAATTTATTTTTAAACAACTGTAAGACAGGGGAAATTGTAACAATGAGGCCCATTGAGACGGGGACCACTGCGATCTTATCTCAGTTATGATGTAAGAAGATCTAGCCCACACTTCACATCTGTTTATAGGTTTACCACCAACAAAAGAACCAGGTAGTTTGCATGCGCTGCCTTCAGCCCATGTGGCGGAAGGCCTAGCTCCTTTCCGGCCACACCCCTTCTGGTTCTTTTGTTTGTGGTCAATCTATAGATGCGTGTCTTGTATGACAGTTAGCCGTTATAAGGTTAAGAGAATTGGGACAAATAAATAATCAATCAAATATGTTTTTCAGTTCAATTTTGAATTGAATGAGGGTGGGTATCTTATGTGTATTCATATATTACTATATATTTTTTATTACTTTAATGTTTTAATTTGAATTTTCAGGGAGAGGAGGCTTTAGAAATCGTGGTGGTCGAAAATCTCGAAGCAGAAGCCCTCTTCGGAGATCCAGGAGTAGGTCTCTTTCACCAGTGCGGGAACGAGATCGAGAGAGAGACAGAGACAAGGAGAGGGAAAAAGACAGGGACAGAAGACGCTCTCCAAGAAGGAGGTCTCCGAGGCGTCGATCTCCAAGGAGGCGATCTCAATCTGATTCACCATCATCAGGCAAGTTAGAAGAGAAGAGCGCTCAGTCAGAATCGGATGAGAGGCGGCTAGCTCAAGCTCTTAGTAACATTCTTGGAGGTCAGGACGCAGTTCAGGGGGGTCAGGAGAACGATCGTGATGATTCGAGAGGTTTGAATAGAGGTAACAATCAAGATCCTGCTGCCCATATTCAACAATCTGAAAGTCAAAATCAGGATTCGAGTAACGGTGCTTTTAATGAGGAGCAACAGCAGACTCTTCCGAACGCTGCACAGGCTTACAGTCAGCAGGATTCACAAACAATAGATCAATCGAGGATGGGAATACATCATTCCCAGCAAAATAATCCATTTTCTATTCAACAAGATCAGCAAAGAGCAATTATTGGCAACTCTTCAGAACAAATGAGACAAGCTGAGCAAAGACAGCTTGTAGGATTAGTGATGAATGGAGGCCAACCAGAAACACCTCGACATTTGCTTAATGTACCACCACCAGAACAACAAAGGCAGTTGATCAATAACCCTCCGGACCAACAGAGACTTTTGATGGGAAATATCCACGAACCTCCCAAACATATGATGGGTGCCGAACCGAGGCACATGATGATTCCTCAAGCTGGAGGACCGCCTCGGCATTTACTCACTCATCCTCCAAACGATCCGCGGCAGTTGCTTTCGGGACACGTAAATGGAGGCGGATTACTTCCGAGACCTCAAGAACCTCCGATGGCCATGATAGCAGGTCCTCAAACCAATGGCATCCCTAGGCATTTAGGAGGGCCTCCACCCGACAGATTCGGTGTACCGCAGGACCAGAGATTCATGGTCTGCCCCCCTCCTCAGGACCAACATCAAGTAATGTTGCGTCAACAAGACGCAAGGGCTATGGACAACAGAAGAAAAGGAGGTGGAGTATATAATCAAGTTTTGCAACAGCAGCAAGGCGACTCATTGCGACACATGATGGCAGCAGGTCTTCCTCCTCCTCACGATCAAATTGGTGGAGAACCTCCACATCATATGATGGCCATGCCACCGCCACCGGAACAGCACCATTTCCTCCCTAACGGTTTTCCACCAGACGGGAGGATTTTCTTGAATGGTGGGCAGCAGACGGTAGACATCACTAATCAGCCTCCAGGATTTTTCCCTCACCCTCAATGGCAACCGCAGTGGTCTGGCCCCCCACTTCCTGAGAGCATTCTATTTCAACCGCCACCGCCTCCTCCACCATCTTAAAATCACTTCTCTCACTCTCTTTCTCACATTAATAAGATAGGTTTAATCTTTATTTATAGATAAAAATCCTAACTCTGTTCCCTAGAAGCAAAGAAATTTCTTGCAGGATATAGCATCTTCTATCTTATTCTTCGATATAACAGTCAACTTCCAAATTGTCTCAGTGCGAGAAATTTCAGCATCTAAAATAAGACAAAATGTGTTTCTGCATTTGTCTTTACACAAAGTGTCCCACAACATCTCCAATTAATTTAAGATATTTGGACTCAATGTGCCAAGATATCATTTCTGAAGCATAAACTAATGCTGACAATTTGACTGCACAAAATTAAAATATTCCAGAATATTACATATATATATGTGTGTGTGTGTGTATGCAAAAATATCATACTTATGTGTGGTTTCTTAAACCACAACTTTTCTCAGCATTACAGCTGTCCTCCTCTTGTAATACATGTTCCTTGTTAGTACAAATAAACATCATGAATGACCTGAGGAAGCCGGCTGTAATACCGGAGAAAATTTGGTGGTTTAGAACACACTACTGCTGGTGACATATGCCGAGGAGCCAGAGGAAACGAAACCACCTAGCAAAAAAGATTTAAAAAGTGTCTATGCATTATATATATGTATATATATATATATATATATATATATATATGTATATATATATGTATAGGTATTATTATTCTTGTAGATGACCCAAAATATTTCTTAATGCGTTTCGTTCTTTTAGGCTTAGGGTCGGAAAAAGTAGTACTTCCTTGTGTCACACCACTTTATTTTTCATGCCCTACATGATTCGTGCTTAATTCATTCGCACCTCATCAGGGGCACTTCTACAACAAAATCCATTTTTGTACCTCCCAATATTAAACATATTTAAAATATACAATATTTTAGAAGTCCAGATTTAAAATAACTTTAACAAACATTTTTTAAAAGTCCTACCTTGCTAAGAAGTCCTCTCGTCTCCTCATGTACCTTCTACGGAGGCAGGGGTAATACTAGTCATGTCCTAAGCCAACCAATATGGCCGCGTCTTTATCTATATGTGGTATTTGTAAAGTCCGTCCGTTACAATAATTAGGTCTTAATCTATTACAGAATGGAAAATTTGATGTACGTTTCTAAGATCGGTCCTTTTATTAACAGTTGTTTTTGAATATAAATATTTTCTTTAATTTTTCTTTTCAGCGTGTTTCTTTCTTTGTTAAGTATTTTTACTTCTTTGAAATCAAAACAGTGCTTTTTTGATATTGCATGCTCCGTCAATGCAGTACCGTTTTCCTGTGTGTCAATGCTCTTTACGTGTTGTATAATTCTTTTACCTAATAATTGCCCAGATTCCCCAATGTAACATTTGTTACAGTCGTTGCAGTTAATTTTATAGATATTATATTTTGTGTTTGATGTATTAACCCTGTCTTTAATGTAGGGCATGAAAAATAAAGTGGTGTCACACAAGGAAGTACTACTTTTTCCGACCCCAAGCCTAAAAGAACGAAACGCATTATATATGTATACATACATATATATATATATATATATATATATATATATATATATATATATATATATATATATATATATAAGGCATCTAAATTTAATTGTTTACTGTGGATTTTTGGAAATCCAGTTTGTATTTTTTACTTAAAAGTTTAATACCCCAATATTTTAATAATATGGAGTCAAAAGAAACGAGTTAAAAAATACTACTGTTAACAAATGAAATTCCCTTTGCCTTTTAATTAACGGATTGGTTATATATTGGTTAGATATTATGCTTTTTTTTTTTTTTC
This sequence comes from Gonocerus acuteangulatus, assembly GCA_946811695.1. Classification (NCBI taxonomy): domain Eukaryota; kingdom Metazoa; phylum Arthropoda; class Insecta; order Hemiptera; family Coreidae; genus Gonocerus; species Gonocerus acuteangulatus. The sequence continues at coordinate 54,757,973 of OX328131.1, forward strand.
ACCATCAGAAATGATTATCTAAATTTTTCATTTCATATTATTTTTCTCACGGGAACAGGGTTTCGTTATTTTTGTTTTAAGTCACATTGCTGAGTGGGAGAAGTTTTGAACGTCTCTGTTATTTTTACAGATGGTGAGGTACATTCCGGTAAGACTCGGGACTGGGCTGTGGAACGGTAACGTCGGCACTCTGATAATTCAGCGCAATGGCCAGCCCGAGTCGCAATAATTGTAAATATTTATACTATAACTAACTCATTTACAATATTAGTCATTGGAATTTTTTTTTAATAATTTATCGAATCCTATTACGTAGGATGTATTTTAATTGAACCGACTTTGTCCTAAATGTTATTTGTTGTGATATATTTTATTATTTTGTACGAGAAAGTCATTAAAATTTATCTTTTTTTATCAAATCGCATAAGCTACTTATTTATTTATTATTCAATTTTCTGTAATTTATATTATTTCTTGTGATTATTTACTACTTCTTATGATGAATTAGGAAGTATAATTGCTGAAATTGAAGTTCCTTAAAAAGTTCTGTTTTCAGTATTATGTTTTTTCTTTGCAAGCACAGCAGAACATGTAACGTTCACTATTTAATGTTCACTATGGAATGCCTCTGTTAAATAAAGTTGATATTTCTCGTATTAGGTCGACTCGTTCATTGTAGGGTAAAGTTATTAAGCATTTTTTTGTGATGATTCAAAATAGAATTTTTTTTTTTGTTGTTGAAATTTATAGAATGCATCAAGAAAAGATACAAAGGGGGTATATGTTTTCAAAATTGTTAGATGTGAAGAACATTTGAGCCAATGCGGTCGAAAAAGACGATAAACTATAGGAGTACCACAAAGAAAAGAATCTGGTAGTGCGCACGTGCTGCCTCTATCCCATGTGGGGGAAGGCCTACACCCCCCTCCCTTTGGCCCCGCCCCTCCTTGTTCTTTTGTTTCTAGTCGAGCTTGGTATAGTTTGAAATTCCCATTACATTGTTTATTTTAATAATTTGCTCAAATAATGACTTTCTTATTGTTCCATATGTAAATATTGCTTCTGTTTTATAAATAAAATATTATAGCTCTAAACAGCATACATTTCATTCATTGATAGTGAGGCTTTCATGTTCTGCTTTATTTGTATGAAATTTTCCAAGCTTTACATATATGAGCTTTACATATATTATCCAAGCTTTACATATATTATCCTTGTATTGTATGATTATTTTCTTTTTCAAATCATGAGAAGTGTAAAAAAAGATCTTGATCTGCCCATTTAATTAATTTTTCTTAATTTATTACTAATTATTGTAATATTTCAAATAAATTTTGTATTTTTAATTCATTATTATTTTGTTTCTATGTAGCACTTATGGAATGGAATTTAAATAACAGATTTATGTACTTTTAATTGACTTAATAATACAAGTAGGTTGTTGCAAAAATTATATATATATTAATATTTTATTTTGTCTTGTCTTAATTTCCTTTGGGGGCGAGGTTAGCTCAGTGGTAGAGCACTCGACTAATGAACTGGACGACCCAGGGTCAAAACCCGAGAGTGCACTACAGATTTTTTCTTCTGGTGTCATCGTTCGAGGGTTGGATTTGGGGTCCCAGATCGTCCCTAGGCTCACCCAGCCTTTAGTTAATTGATTAATGGGTACCTGCAAAGGGAAAAATCAGGCGGCCGGACCGTAGTACTGACCACACTATCTCCCTAGTGTGCCTTATGGTCAAGAGTCAGATACCTCTACAGTATCTGCCCCTCAGTGGCCTGTTACGGGACTGTTTTTTTGTTTTTGTTTTTAATTTCCTTCAATAGTTGAATGCTTAAAGTATAATTATTACGCTGTTGGTCGCTCAGTTTATAAGACCAAATTTTAAGAATAAAACTTTTTTTTTCTCCGATTTCTTATGAAATATCTTTAGCTTAAAATTTGATGAAACAAAATTCAGTATTACTCTCCGTTTCTACAATTTTTATTTTTTTCAACATACAATAGAAATTTCTTGGGCACTTCGTAGGTTAGCATAACTTGTTTCTTTTGCAGGAATTTCTTCCCTTCTAATAGTCAACTTTTTATTTTTTAACAAATAAGATATCTTATTCAAATATTTTGTTATCTGTATATATCTATTTTTTTTACTGTTATTTGGATATCATTTCAGAAAGTGTTAGTCATTTGTTGTGATATAGCTAACATTTGTAAATTCGCGAATTGTTGCTACAGGTATATGAAAGCTAAAAAATGAAAAATGCAGAAATCTTTTCTTTTTTTTTAAAGTTTTCATTTCCCCTAAATCCACCATTTTATTTTTTTGGTGTATCAACAACTGAGCTGTAAGCACCAGGCTGGCAACAAGTAGCCACCATTTTATAATGCCAACAGTACGTGGTCGGTCACCCATTCAGGTATTGGCCACACCCGACATTCCTTGACTTCGGTGATCAACGATAACTGATGCATTCAATGTGGGTATGGCAATTGAAATAATTATTATTTTAAGAGGCAAATAGCCATAGCCATGTTGAATACACTGGTTCCCGTTGATTATCGGAGTTAAGCAATATTGGGCATGGCTAGTACCAGAATGGGGACACATTGTATGGTACTAAAAGTCTACTTAAAAAAAAAATATTTTAAGAGACCATTATTATATGCTTTTCACTTATATAAGGTGGGAGGCCATTAAATACCAGAATTTATTGTTGTTCTGAATGATTTACGCCCTTCTGGTGCTTAATCAGGAGCTTACAACTAAAACTTTTCATGGACATATCATTAAAACTTAAAAACAGCCCATGGGGCTAAACCATGGATTCCCAAAGTGGTCCATATAGACCCCCAAAGGTCCATGACAACCTACAAGGGGTCCATGGGAGTGAAAATATAAATTGGGGATACGTGAAGGCTAAAAGGGGGTTTCTTATCAGAATTAAACTAATGAAGCATGAACATTGGACAGTGCAAATTTTCCCAATTTGCCACCAACAAACTGCCAAGAAGACGATGCTTTATTAACTCACGTTCAATATTTATATGCCCTAATCATGTTTTGAGGATATTTTGTAATATGTTTATACCACAATAATTATCAATCCATATAGTGACATTACAAGAGGAACCGACTAACGAAGAACTTTCGGTAAAATTTAAAAATGGATATCAGCTCTTCTGGCTTCAAAAATATATAGTATGGAACATCAAGAAAACGTTTTTGATTGCTTTTCTATCATGTTACCTTGTTGAAAGAGGTTTCAGCGTGGATTCCAATCTTCTAACAAAAAACAAAAACAATTTGGATGGACATCCCTATGATCTTTAAAATTAAATCCAAATCAATTAATGCCAAATATTGAAAATTTATTATCAACACAACAAGTTCATCCATTCCACTACAAATTGTTTATTTTTTGCTTTGTAATGCATAATACATTTTATTTTTTGCCTTCTTAATTCTAATTTCATAAATAAATGTACAAATCTGAATGTGGATCCCTGGCTCTAAACGTGACAAAATCACTGAGAGAGAAATTTCTCTCAGAAACTTGCGTATGTACTTTGGAACTTAATTTTTCCTTCGATCTTTGTTGACATTTTCCAAGCACGTATACTGAGGTCCGTCTGCCAAGTTTATGACAGAGCGGTCCAAGTTTGACTTTCCTGGAACATTTCCTTTTGAACTATCACTAGTATTTAATTAAATAACAGAATTTGTTATTAATCTTACCTATTTATATTGTTAACAATTAGGAAATAATAGATACAAATTAATATGAAACTAAAATGAATTTTATATTAACAGAAATACAATAACACATAACTCTTTGAGATTATAAAATTTTAAGACAAACTTTCAAGGGGGGAAAAAAAATGAATTAATGCTTTTGAAATAATGTAGAATTCTCAAAATTGTGAATATTATACTAGAGGAAATTCATATTAAGAGGAGTTCATGTAAAAACTTGTTTTTTAGGCTATCATTTATGCAACTTATATCGCACAAAATGCTTTTCTTTTGGTGTTTTTAAGCATGGGCGTATATAAAAAATAATTAAAGATGGAATGGTTGGGATTCGGCTAAATAAACCTCAATATGATTTTTGTTTTAAAAAAATCTATATTTCGGACGTTTCGGCTACTCATTGGTAGCCTTCGTCAGCTAAAATGACAAAAAAAGAAATTAATACAGAAACAAACAAGAAAAATTTATAATTGTGATAGGTAACAGAACTATAGATACAATTTAACTTATAACAGAACATATCGTCTTAAATTCTTAGAATGAGTAGAATGAAAAAGAAAATAGGTACAGTAATTGATTTTAATAGTAATTAGTAACATTAATTGATTTTACAAAGAAATAAGAAAACTATATACCAATGACAAATATAGTAGCTAATAGTAACATTAATTAATTTTACAAAGAAATAAGATACTACATACCCATGGAAATGGGTGAAAACTACCAACAAACTCAAAACCCTCTACACCAAACTCAAAGATCCCATCCCTTTTGAACATACCACCCGATGTGTTTACCAAGTCCCTTGCCAAACCCCTTCCTGTAATGGTGTATACATAGGAGAAACCATAAATGACATTCACTCACGTCTTACACAACATAAACGAACCATCACTAATAAAGAAATAGATAAATCTGCACTTGCAAAACACGCCATTACACAAAAACACACTTTTAACTTCGACGACACGAAAATTCTTTCTACACAACGAAACAAAAAAAGACTACAGATCTCGGAATGTGTACACATAAACTTAAACAAAAACAATATAAATTACAAAACTGACCAACAAGGCATTTCTCCTATGTACGCTAATATTTTCCAAATACTCTCCCGACCACCTACCTAGATTTTTACCTTGCCCCTTGGGTATCCTTCCATTAACACCTTTTTCTCCTTTCCTGTCATAAAATGTCATAAACATCTGTTTGATCCTTACCGCCCGTTTCCCCCACCTCTTGCTGTTTCCAGTTACATATACCCCTTGCAGATTCCTTTTTTCCTTAGACACTTTCACAATGGTTACTTAATTGCCAACCTTGGTCTTCCTCTGCCGCTCGGCATTTCCATGGGTATGTAGTATCTTATTTCTTTGTAAAATTAATTAATGTTACTATTAGCTACTATATTTGTCATTGGTATATAGTTTTCTTATTTCTTTGTAAAATCAATTAATGTTACTAATTACTATTAAAATCAATTACTGTACCTATTTTCTTTTTCATTCTACTCATTCTAAGAATTTAAGACGATATGTTCTGTTATAAGTTAAATTGTATCTATAGTTCTGTTACCTATCACAATTATAAATTTTTCTTGTTTGTTTCTGTATTAATTTCTTTTTTTGTCATTTTAGCTGACGAAGGCTACCAATGAGTAGCCGAAACGTCCGAAATATAGATTTTTTTAAAACAAAAATCATATTGAGGTTTATTTAGCCGAATCCCAACCATTCCATCTTTACTTATCACCTCGACGGCTAACTATCTAATCATCATGATAAAAAATAATTTTGAAGGAGTCTGGGAGAATTTCCGGGGTGAGTCTGAGAGCATTTGGGGGTATGGAATATTAACAATCTAGTACTTTGAAACGCTATTACACCTCAAAAACATAATTTTGTCTGAACTAAGTAATCTTATTTAATTGATTTTTAAGGTTTTTATGGCAAATTTTTGCCGATTTCGGGGGGGGGGGGGCTTCAGCCTCTTATATACGCCTATGATTTTAAGTAGCACTAAGTTAATTGATAAACGGAAATTCGGTGCAGTTAAATTTTTATTGTGCATTGATTATAGTTTATGAACATTCATTGAGTGTTTTTGTTACTTTTTATAGCCTGTTCAGATAGACGAAATGTTCAATTCTGCATGGGCGAAATTTTGAGGGAAATATTTCACGATACGCGAAACATTATGAAAATTGATTATATCTTGTTTAAGGCTAGCATGGGCACATATAAGGGGGGGGGGCTGTGGCCCCCTTATTTAAAAAAATAAATAGGTGATGTTTTTTAATTTATTTAATAATAATATCACTTTGTTAAGAAAAAATAATTTGTTTTGGGTTTAATATAATTTTAGTTGGCTAACTATTCCAAGTTCTAGATTGTTAGTATTCCATACCTCCAAATGTCCCCAGCCCCCCCCCCCCCCCGAAATTATTTTCTTTATACGCCCGAGAAGACTAGGGAAGGCTTTCAGAGGTCAGACAAATGAAATAGTGTACAATATTTACCAACCTTAGCCAAAGCTAATACTAAAAACATTTTAAACCTCCTAGTGATAAGGTTATAATAGAGAGAATATTTACCGCCAATTTCTTGCGCAGGGAATTTGGGCCACGCCCTTTTCTCTCCAACTAAACCACCTATTCGAACAGGCTATAGCTTAAATTGTTTTTAGCCTTAGCTTTGACTAAATATTGATAAGACCACTATCACCCTTGCCTGACCTCTCAAAGCCTCCCCTGGTCGTAAACGAGACATAATCAGTTTTTATTGAGTTTTGAAGTAGCATGTGGTTCATTGCAATGGAAATGCAAATGGCAGAACCGTAGGGAATATTTCCCTCAGAATTTCGCGCATGTGGAATTCAAACTATTCCATCTAACTGATCGGGCTATATTAAATAATATTTATTAATTATGTAGCTCCTGTTTTTTTCAATATATTTTCTACCTTATTATGGGCGTTCAATATTGCTAATGAAAGCGGAGAGGAGCCGTCTACATCTTTGGCATTAACGTCTACATTGTAGTTTTTTATCAGATGTTCTACTATAGCCAGTTGTTTTTCTTCTGGAAACACATATTTTATTACCAGCAAAAGGGGCGTCGATCCATCGTTATCTTTGGAATTGACATCTGCACCAGATTGTAGAAAATAATATATCAATTCTTCCCGACCATATTGTGAAGCTATGTGCAAAGGCGTTCGGCCAAATTTATTTCTTATATTCAAATTGGCTCCACTGCCAATTAATTCTTTAGCAACATTTAGATATCCCCTGATGGCTGCCAAATGCAATGGAGTGTTCCCTTCGTCGCCCGTTTTCATATTGACATCAGACCCGTGCTGTATTAGTTCATGTACAGCTCTGACTCTTCCCTTCATCGCTGCTACGTGCAAAGGTTTCACTCCAAAATTGAGCTGGCTGCTTGTGTTAGCTCCATGTTGGATCAAATATTCCAGTATATCTCTTTGCTCGATTGCTGCTGCATAGTGTAGGGGAGTTACATTGAAAGCACCAGCCTCATTTACGTTTGCTCCTTTTTCTACGAGCAATTTTACACTATCCATCGAACCTATCCTGGTAGCCCAGTGCAATGGCGTGTGGTTAAATCTATCTAATTTATTCACTTCCATTTTTTCGTCTAATTTGATTTGCCCGTCCGACAAGTGAGCACACACGCTATCAATTCTTTTCAACTTTCCCGCTTCATTTTCACTTCCCACTTGAAATATTGTTCTGTTACCTTCCTTCAGTATCGTAAGTACTTTACCATTATCAAAATTCTGTGTTAAGATAGTAATATTTGATTCTTTTATTCTTTCTATGGGGGTGTCCGCAAGATTTGTTGGGTATTTCATCAACAAAGAATTAACTTTTTCAAAAGTTAATTTGGAATCATCTGAGTCAAATAGTTGCTCTCCAGTTTTACTCATTATCGTAAATCTTGTCCCTTCTGTTGTTGGGTTTATAATGAGACTGCTATCCTTACAAGATGATGGAGTATGTCTCTTGGCCATTGAGTGAGGTAAAAACTTATCCTAAAACAAAATTTTTAAATTAAACTTTATATATGAGGCTAAATTTTATCAAGTCAAGGTTAAAGTTTATTAACAGTAATCAAATACTAAACTGATATAGAGAGTAATTTTTGAAGCATGAAGGCTAAGTTTTTGTATATTTGGTTTAATATTTCAAAAGTAATTAATAATTGACACATTCACTGCCCCGGTAAATTACGAAATCCGACCTCGGTGGACACTTAATCTTTAGAAAATAGGGGCTTGGACAAGCCAGGCGTGTCGGGGGCACTGGATCTCCAAGGGCCAATCTTTTAAGGAATCAATCTTCAGGAGCCGATCTTTTGAAGACTCGATCTATCTAGAATACCATAAAATTGAGTATTTTTTTTTTAATTTAAAATATTCAAATACTTAATCTCACCTCTTGTTACTCAATCACATTTCTATTGTTTAACTGAAGAAGAAATTTACAGAACACTGTCCTATTTCCAGTAACAAACTTTTAATACAACAATAACTTTATACAAGGACACAATACCCTCTGTTTGCCCAACTAGAGGGAAGAAGGTAATGTAGTACAAATAAGGTGTCAAACTGTACTCTTAATGTGTATAACCATTTTTCTCTATTATTATTATTTTTTTTTTATTTTATGAACATATATATGTAATAATACCTATATATTTTAATATGAGGTATTACAGATATATTTTTCATGTTATCAAGTAGCTCTACTGAATATACACTATTTAATATACTATTTACACGTATTTATTCACAACTAAATTTTTTTGTTAACCTTTTGACTTGATTCACTATAACTCTGAATGTCTTATATTATTTATAAAATATTAAACATTTAAATTTGCATATATATATATATATATATATATATATATATATATATATATATATATATACACACACACACACACACACATAATATAGAGGTATTATTCAATACTTCATCTTACATGTTGTAGTAAGTATTTTGCTCTTAGTTCTTTTTCACAGCTAGACATAATAATTGTCGCAGCAAGGAAAGCGCTGCATGAAACTGAAAAAAAAATAATTAAATATATAAATTTAATGTATGTCTCCAAGATTACTTAGACTATTTAAAAATTTTGAATGGAAGGAAAAATTCAAATGTGGGATCTGGTTGTTCAATAAGTATAAATGTTTTAATGAATTATATTTAATCTCTATTGAAAACCCTTATTATTTGAGGATGTAATATGTACCATTTTTAATACCATTTAAGTTAAATTTAGGTGCCAAATTATAGAATAAATTCAAAACATGTAAATCCTTGTTGGTCTATTATTTACAAGTGAATATGCATGTAAGCGTTTCAAGGAATAGAAATATGTAGACAGTTAAATTAAATAAAAAATATTTAATTACTAACGAAATCACAGGCATATATTACTACGACTGCATATATTATTACAATATCAAAAACTAGTTACATGGAAAATCAGGCTTCCAGGCACAGGTGCCTTAGTAGAAACATTTACTTTCTTGCTAGAAACACAAGTTTCTGTCTCTAAAACGAAACATATATATAGCTTCTTTGACTTCCATTTAATGAAATACCACGAAAGAAATGCTTGGCTAGCTAGGAAGGGAAGGGAGATCCGTCACTCATTCCTCTCGGGGACTGCAGGATTAGAGAGAGCAACGGATAAGGGAGAGTCTACTGTATTAGTGTGTTGTCTGTCTGTTAATACTACTTTGGATACAATTTCTGTTCTACCCTACCGGCACTCCGCTTATATGTAACATTTCAATAACAAACGACTTGACAAGTTTGTTAATAAGCAAAATCAGTCCCTTAGGAGGAATCTTGGTTTACCTGAAACCCTCCTTCTAGGCCAACTTATTAATGGACCCTCCCTCCCCCCAAAGGGAGGAAACCCGCTTATGAGGTTGACCTCAAGACGCAATCCGGAAATGCCGAAAAGAAAATTTCATGTTTCAGAGAACCCATAGATCACAAAAATAATGGAGGTTCAAATATATATATGTACATTTGTCTGTTCGCTCTCTCACAGGCTTATAATTACCTTTATATTTAGGATTTCTAGATGCACTTAATTCAATACGTCAAAAATTTGCAGTGGCTCTCCGGTGAGTGTTATGTTTATTGTCTCACAAATTATTTTCTGAATATTTTATCATTAAAAGTTCAGTTATGAAATTGAGTTAATGAATAAAATAACAATATGATAGTTAATTGCAGTAGAAAATTAATTCCATTTATTAAAAACCAAAATTGTTGTTTTATAAAAAAAACATCCTGCCTGAAATTTACCCCCCCCCCACAATAAGCACATAAAAACCTTTCATACCTGCCTCCCTTCCATTGTCACCTCACATTTATGACACCCCTCTCTATGCTCTATTCTTCTACCACCCTTAACTTAATGTGTGGTTTAAACCCCGTTCCCAACGGTCAACTGCTCCTCTCAAAGAAAATTAATTCCTGTATCTTTATATTAACTAAGCATTCATCATATAAATTATGAAAATTCTACCAGAACAGGCTTAAGGAAAGATTCAATTTAGCTTATATTTTTATTACTTACATATACGAAGCAGCATTCTTATAGACAATTGTGGCAATTTTTGTTGATCTTAGAGACTTTATGAAGAAACTGTAATTGTGCTCAAACCTTAAGAAAAAAAGAAAAAGGAATATATTATAAGATTTGTTTTAATCCAACACTAGTAATTCTTAAAACTTTAACAGAGTTGTTCCAGGTGCTAATAACTTTTTAGATGCTTTTCACTCAGCAGAAGATATATATATATATATATATATATATATATATATATATATATATATATATATATATATATATATAAATAAACTTAATTTATTATTTCTTAATCACTTACTGATTTCCAACCAGAATTATTCAAAGTACTAGTTAAAAGGGCTCTCTTCACATGTCAAGCTACCTAGAGAAGATTTCAATTTAATTCAGAAAAAAGAAAAAAAATATTTTAAATTAAATTGATCAGTACAAAAGAGAGTAGAATTAGCATTATGTAAAAAAAAAAAAAATAAAACCATAACCTATACATAAAGGAGGACCATGGGCGTATATAAGGGGTGCTGCAGCCCCCCCCCCACCAAAATTTTGAGTTGATCGGTAAAAATGTGTCATAAATCCTTAAAAATAAAGTAAATAAGATCACTATGCTCATAAAAAATATTTTATTTTGGGTGCAATAGCGTTTTAATTGTTTAAAACTATTCTAAATTGTTAGTATTCCATACACCGGAAATGGTCTCAGCCCCCACCGAAATTTTCCCAGCCCCTCCCGAAATTTATTTCTATATACGCATATGAGGAGGATACACAAATATTACAAATAAGGATAAAAACGTACCTGAGATTTCTAGCAACATAGCCGCCAATGGTAGCTTCTTAAATGATAATGTAAATAAATTAAATTTATTATTAAACAATTGTTTATCAGTGGATAATTGCATAAATGATAACCCAGTATTCTGACCCTAAAAAAAAACAAGAAATGTTTCAAAATAGATCAAATATTAATTGATTGAATTCTTCAAGGTTTTATTAGTCAGTTGTTATGACAAATGATGATTAAACAAAGCTGTACGTAAAACATCAATACTTCCTGATAAGATTCTTGAAGTCTTTTTGCATCTGGTATGAAAAACGTTCCCTTATTTTAAGCCTAGTCTAGTATTAGAATAACAAATTTCAGTAAAAGTTTTCCTATTATCTCTGAAATGATGTATGATGTATCTTTGATCAGCAAAAGTCACCTTTATGATAAATTAGAGCATATTCTGTTCAATTTCATAGTATACATATTCTTATTCATGGTAACATGGCCAAACACAGACCCCGCTTCGAGTACTGTCAGTTTCCTGTTGTGGTGCTTTGAACTTCCTTCTCTTTAATATTTTATTGTATATTATTTATTTTATTGATCATTACATCTTGTTTATAAATATCTCTGATAATATGATACAATATGAGGGTTCTGTGCTGAAGGCCTCCCAACTTCATCCTCGATTAACACCAGAAGGACGCTCAGGTGACTTTGAGAGTGGGGAGCCTACCCAAGCTCCCTTCTGCTCCGACCAGTGGCTGGAGTTGAAGAGAGCTAACACTTCACTTGGTCAGTACAGTAGATCTCTGGTTCACTGATTGTATATTATCAACGTCAAACGTATGTTCAAGATCAAATCCTACCAATAACTGCGTCTATACGTTTGGTAATGGCACTAGAGATATCAACGGAACCGCGCTAAGATGACGCAGTTCCTGCGGGTCAGAATTTTATTTAATTAAGTCGAAATATCGAATTAAAATTGTTTTTTCGTAATAAGATCCGAAGGTTTTTGAGTGATGTCTTACTTTGTAGCCAAAACTAAGATTTTGCTATTATTGTTGGAATCAAAAACGAAAGGTAATTGCTTGTTAAAAAAATATGACGTTTTTTGATACTATCAGACGGATTTGAGATATTGAGCGATGGTCGGCTGTATTTGTCGATCTGTATCTTTGCAGAATATTGAGGTGGTAACGATGTCAGTTTTAATACATTCTTTGCTGCGGTTGTTTGTAATTATTTCAAGAAGATGGCGATACCCGATGACGTATCATCCAGTGTTCTGGAAGTTGTCAAGACAATCATCATACGTTCAAAATACGTCGGTTTGCTCCCTATTAAGTACAAAAAGGGAAAATACGTTTTATCGAAAAAATTCTTCTCATTCACAGTGATTAATTTTTTGACATTTTTAAGCATGTTTGTTTACATGGCTTGGAACAGGATGCCCGTTTCTAGACAGACTTTCATAACAGTCATGGCACACTATGTGGACTGCGTCCTGATGTTGTGTTTGCCATTTCTTGGAGCATGCGAGACTTTGTACTCACTGGACGCGTTCAATGAGTGCCTGTCGACTTTGGGTGTCGTCGAAATGTTGTTACATTCTGGCGGGAAACGCAAACTGAGATTAAATTGTCAACAGGTGGACATGTACCTCGCATTCTTTCATTATATCATTGCTGGAGGAGTTATAGCTTCAGGTTTAGGAGTGGCGTCATTCTGAAGCAGATTTGACGTTTAAAATAATTATAAACGCCTTTTATTCCTCTTTGTACATTCAAATGGGAGAATTTGCACGCCTTTACTACAACTTTCTTGGGGTATTCAATTTTTTATTTATAACTTGTATAAAACATTTGAAGGAACTGTCTAAAGAAATGCCATATTCTTCATCAGAATTTCTAAGAAGATCAAAAAAAGTGGAAACTTTGTCGAAAGCTCACCACAAACTTTGTTCCTCCGTGCAGAATATGTGCAATTCGTGTTCTCTTCGCCTGCTGCTTATTGTATCTTTTACTTCTGTCATTATTATAACGGAGACTTACGAATTGTATGTTATTTTATTTCAAAACACGAAGGACGACTCATGGACGTTACAATTTCAGAGCCTAGCCTGGCTTTTCGGTAGCGGCATAATGTTCTTACAAATAGTCGCTGCCTCATACAATTGCAACATGAAGGTTAGCAGCAATTTATTTGTTACATTTTACCAGGGATCTTAATAATATTTTTCAAAAGTTTTGGTTGATCTTTTACCAGTTTAACTGAAGTCCTCATTATAACACAATGCTGTATAAAATTCTATGTTTGATTTCTTATACATTTTTTTACAGTATTTTCCCATGTTCAGTTCAAATCTGTTAGAATTATATTCCACTAAGTGTTTGTGTTTCATTCAAGAGTGGCCCAATTTATGTTGGCGGCCCTGCTTTCTAATACCTTCCTATTTTGGATTTATGTGGTTCAGACAGATGTATGTAATTCACAGAAGAGTTAGTCAAGTCAATATTTGATAACGCATAAATTTAGCCGCCATTTTACCTCGTTACTCTCATAATTTAGTCAAATTTGAGATGAGTACATCACGGCACGCGTGTGTCATTATTCCAGATGCGTTTTGTTATAAATGTGGGAATTATGTGGCTGCAAAACAGAGACAAAATATTACAATGTTTGTGGAAAATGTGATCTTTGCTTATTTTGGAGTGAAACTTGACCAAGATAAAGCATGGGCTCCCAAAAAAAGTTTTCTGCACATGTGTGAAGGCATTTGGCCTTTGGAAATTATGTGAAAAAAGATCTTTACCTTTTGGTATTCCTATGGAACCAGAAAGTCATTGTGATGATTGTTATTTTTCATGGCGAAAGTATGTGGCTTTATGGCATGATGACCTAATACCTGAACCAACTCCTCCTATTGTTCTCGTCAATGTTCAGCTGAATTTAGTTCTCAAAGCAGTAGACAAGCAGTTTCTCTGAAAAGTTAGAATACCTAATGATAAAATAACAAATAAAAATGATGATGTTTTTTGGGTGCCCACTAATCATATTTTGCTAGAAAACTTTTTGTGATGGACAAAAATGTCTGTCTTTTTGGAGTCAGCACGCAAAAAACATAAAAGTCAGCTAAAAGATTCCACGCAGTTGACCAAAAACATTTTTACAGACCTTTGTAATATATATGTTACCGGGGAAGTATATAATCAGGCATTCTATAGAATGCCTAAATCCAGCCGGCAATGTATGAAATAAAGCTTATTTCATACTTTGCCTAGGCATTATATAGAATGCCTACTGTGCTTTAGGCAAAGCATGAAAGACAGGATTTGTAGCTTGTAGGAGTAACTACCGGCGCGCCGGTAGTTAATCCTACATAAATCCGCAATCGCACCGCCGCGGCTATATCTATATCCACCGAACATCGCGTCTGATGATGTCTTGGAGAATTAGAAGAATGCCTAGGACGACTTTTGGGCATACGTGCTATGCGTTTCCGCTCCCTACGCTCGCTCAAGAAGATATCAAAACCCTAGTCAATCCAACTCGCAGAAATTAATAGAATTCTATTAATTTCTGCGAGTTGGATTGAGTAGGGTTTTGATATCTTCTTGAGCGAGCGGAAACGCATAGCACGTATGCCCAAAAGCGACAGCTCACGACAGGTGAGTCTAAATTTCAATTATACTTCTTCATTAAGGATTATTGAGCATGCGCATGTTTACAAATACGCTGTTTACACCGTCTTTTATAACCTCCATAACAGTGAACTTTAGTGCTTAATAACTTCTTTCCTAGTTGAGAGCAACTTTTTTTTAAAACCGAATCGTGTTTAGTGCATCAAAATACGTTATAGTGCAAACTCTGAAGAAAATCGGTGCTGAGGACGCTCTCTTTCAATTTTACCTCTCTTTTCGTTGCATTTTATTTTAGTGATTTGCATTGATTCTCAACACTCAAATTCTACCTGTTGTCATTTCTTTCAAGTATCTAAGTAAAGTGTATGTAGTATACTCTTTTTAGTACTTTCCTCCGAAGGAAAGTAGCTATTGAGGTTGGACTCATGACGGAATTTTTGAAAAATTTCTTCAAATCTTTATCGATCCTACCTAGTAGACACCGAAAATAACCCCCGTTAAAATTTATATATATATATATATATATATATATATATATATATATATGTATATATATATATATATATATATGTATATATATACATATATATATATGTGTGTGTCTGTTAACACGATAGCGGCCAGAGTTTTTGTTTTTTTCTTCACGAAACTTGGTATATAGCATTCAATTAGCAAACGATTGAACGAGTTCGTTAACCAACAAAGTCGGTCCACCGGAAGGGGGGGTTTACCCCGAACCCAAAACACTAATTTGACTATGTCAGCCGTAATATCTGTTATATTTCAACGAAACTTGGTATTCGTAGTGGTAATATAGAGAGAAAAGTGAGATATAAAAATGAACTAAATCGGTTTATTAGAAGGGGGGGTTTACTCCGGACCCACAATACCAATTCGCCACTACCAGCCGTGATTTTTGGTATATTTCGACGAAACTCGGTATTCGTAGTGGTAATCCACAGGTAAATATGTGTTGTAAAAATAAACTAAATCGGTTCATTAGGAGGGGGGGGGGGGTAACTCCGGACCCACAATACCAATTCGCCACTACCAGCCGTGATTTTTGGTATATTTCGACGAAACTCGGTATTAGTAGTGGTAATCTACAGGTAAATATGTGTTGTAAAAATTATAAGGGGGGGGGTTTACTCCGGACCCAAATTCCTAATATACTCATACCGGTCGTAATTTCTGCTGTATTGTAACGAAACGCGGTATACGTCGTGGGTAACTCATGAAAAAGAAGTTTTGTAAAAATGAGCTGAATCGGTCAATCGGAAAGCGGGGGTTTAATTTGTACTATATTTCAATAGAAAAGCCCGCCAGACGTAGGTTCACAAAGCCGCCGCAAGGAGCGCTTTCTACCACTAGAGTGACTGTATCCTGTTCCTGCGTTAGGTCAAAATACGATAATATGAGGTTTTTTGTATTTATTACGTAGTGTAATAGGTACCATGTGTAAACATAACTCTGGAAGCAAATTAATAATTGATCGGTTACTCATTACAGATTTAAAAGAGAACTATTCATGTTTTTAATTTATTTATGTAGGATATTTTAAGCAAATTGTTCTGGAAAGCAGTCTACACTACCCAAATTCTGAGGAAAGTGCTTAGTTATGCAGCTCCTGCGTGACGGACTTTTAATTTTATACAATGCCAAATAAGCAACAGGCATTCTATAGAATGCTTAGGCAATATGTGTAACATGATTTTTTTTTTTTTTTTTTTTTTTTTATACGGCGCATCGACTAATTCTTGGCCATTAGCGCCGTGTAACATGAAATGAAATGAAATGAAAAGTTTTATTCTTATTCCGGGACAGAAGTCCCATAGGAATAATTTTGAAATTACAACATAATTTTGAATTTTACGTATAAACTCTAAAACTTATAAATGCTATCAGTATCAATATATAGTGTACAGCTTCAATATAGACTAGGTGTTGGGTAAAATTTGGAGGGATAGAAGGTGGTGGAAGAGTCGGGATTTAAAGGTTTCTAGGTTGGTAGAATGGCGGACAAACGAAGGCAAGGAATTCCATAGCGAGGTGGCACGGGTGACGAATGATTTTTCGAATATTGCTGTTCGGTGGGAAGGAATATAGAGATCGGAAGGACGAGATCGGGTGTTACGGGAGTGAACCGAGGATTTAAATTTAAGAAGTTGAAAAATATAAGAAGGTCTACGGGATTGAATTACTTGGTAAAGGACTGAGCCGAGGAAGTACTGACGACGATAAAGAGGGAATAGCCAATTTAGCTCCTGGTAGAAATGTGATATGTGGGAGTCTCTGGGGATCCCGAGGATAAAACGAATGAAACAGTTCATGAGGCGTTTGAGTTTTGCCTCGAGATCGCCAGAAAGTCCACCGTACACCAAACAACCATAGTCAAACTGGGGGAATAATAGGGAAGTTACGAGGAGTTGACGGGTCTTTGTTGGCAGGAGATGGCGGGAGAGGTTGAGCTGTCTAAGGATAAATATGGACCGACGGGAAATTTGGGAAATATGATTTTTCCAGGAAAGGTTCTGATCAAATATGATCCCAAGATTTTTAACTGATTTACAATATTTTATAGGGATGCTGTTAAGGTAAAGGGCTGGAAAAGGGGAAGTAGAACTTATGAGGGATTGGGAGCCTATAACAATGGCTTTTGATTTGTCTGGATTCAGGGAAAGCTTATTAGCTGCGGCCCAAGCATTGATGTTATTAAGATCTACTTGCAGCTTGTCTACAGCATCTCGTAGCAAAGAGGGCTTAAAGGATAGGTAGATTTGGGTATCGTCGGCGTAAAGGTGAAACTTGGAATGAACTATGGAAAGAGGAAGATCATTGATGTAAACAGAAAATAGAGTTGGGGATAACGAGGAGCCCTTGGGTACACCACGGGAAAGAGGAAGAGGGCTAGAAGGATTGCTGTCGGGGATGACCACGTATTGGGATCGATTGGATAGAAAGGATTGGAACCAGCTAATGGCACTGTTGGAAAAGGAAAGAGATTGGAGTTTGGTGAGGAGGATTTGATGGTCTACGGTATCAAATGCTTTTGAAAAATCTAGGAGAACTAGAATAGTGAGCTGTTGGTTATCTATGGCAGTTTGAATGTCATGGGTGATTTTTAGGAGCGCTGATTGAGTGGAGTATGATGTAGAAACATACATTCTACACTTTGCCTAAACCACATAGGATTCTATACTTTGCCGGTAACATAAATACAACATAATAATCATAAATAAATATCACAAATAATATTTATAACGAAAAAATAAATATTCTTCACTTATTCCGGAGCTTAGCTGAAGAGAAAATGTCTGTAGTGAAATAATGAGGTGTCATTTGGTGTAAACATGGTAATATTGTTGTCAACTTGAAAAAGGGTTTATCTATTGTTAAAGTCTTTAAATAAACATCGAAATGAAACGGGCGTTAAATAAACACTTATCTTTGGAATGATCGCGACAATCAAGAGGAATTGTGGGTTATTTCCAGCTGAGTGTTTACTGATTTGGATCTCAGCTGAGCAATGGTATCATTAGGGTTAGTTGAAAGCTATTCTCTGTCGTGTCTGCTCATTGTTTTATGATAATTGCACATTTAAAGTAATTCGCTCAAGTTGAAATGTACGATGATAGGACGTCGGACTTGCTGAAACACGCCAAAAGGATAACAAACATTTCGAAATTTGTCGGTCTGCTTCCGCTTAGATACGTCGGATGTAAATACGTCTGGTCGACCGGTTGGTCGGTTGTAGCCTTGTTGAATTTGTTGGGCTGTCTTTTTATGTTCGTTTGCTTAGTTTATTACGACATGCCTGTCACACATACCACATATATATCCATGTTATCGGGATATATAGACTCCCTTTTGATGTTGTTCATCCCTATTGTTGCGGTCTGTGAAACCATACGTTCTCTGCATCTCTTCAACGAATGCCTTTTGACACTTCGAATGATAGAAATATTCATAAATTCCGGAAGATCTAAAAGGCTCAGATACAGCCGTCAAAAACTACATTCTTACATAGTTACTCTTAACGTTGTTCTCGCTCTGGGGTTTTCGACATTTGGTTTCGGCGAAGCAACACTACCTGATGCGGATTACACTTTTGCGACAATCGAAAATATATTTTATTCCTATTTGTACATTCAAATTGCAATGTTAGTACACCGCCACTATGCCTTTCTGGGCCTGTGCAGTTTTGTCTTCAGTTCTTGTACGAACGAACTGAAATTATTATCCAATAGTTTTCCATTTTCTAGAACATATCCACTAAACAAAGGTAGAAGGATGGAAGCATTAGCACGTTCGCACCACAAATTATGTTTGTCCTTAGAACGTTTGAACGATTCGTCGTCCAAACACATACTCCTATGTATCTTGATGGCCTTTGTCGTATTAATTACTGAAACATACGAACTTCTTGTATTTGTGAGCCTCACTTTGAGCGAAGGCGGGTGGACGATATTACTATCACGGATAGCTTGGATCTTTGGATGCGTTTTGATGTTTTTCCAAATTGTAGCAAGTTGTGAAAACTGCAACACAAAGGTTAGACAAAAAACATCATATTTTTTTTTATTTTATCAAATATAGCTATCCTTTAATATTTAGTTAAACCAATAACTATTGAAATTTATACATGAAACTGTGCATTGAATTCATAAAATTAAGATTTCAGAAAAATATTTAGAATTTTGAAGAAAAAAAGAATTTCTATTCAAAGGTTTTCAAATCACGCCAAAAATCGCTGTCCCTGTGAGTCAGACTTTTAACACTTTCCTCAGAAGGGTTGGGTTCGGTTGGTAGTTTAAGGGTAGAAAACTGCTCGGTCATCTCCGCCCTAAGAGTATAATTAAATTGTGCAAGTTTAATGTTAGGATGGAGAGTTTTTTCAGTATTGTCTGTTTGAGACAGAGCTGTGTTTCTAAAATTGCATTTGTTAAAATCTTAGTTTGGAAAAAATGATTATTGCATAGATAAAAGAACCAGATTCAGATGTCCGTAACAAAGAAAGAAAAACACACATAAAAAAATGTATATATTCATTTTATTATTTTGTTTATTTTATTTACTCATTTTTCAATTATTTTTTTTTCATTACTTTTGACATGTTAAGTCATTCATACTTCCTCAGAAGGAAAGTATCTATTGAGGTTGCACTCATGACGGAATATTTGAAAAAATTCTTCATCTTTATCGACCCTACCTAGTAGACACCGAAAATGACCTCCGTTTAAATTTATATATGTGTGTGTGTGTCTGTCTGTTAACAGGATACCTGCCAGAGTTTATGTTTTTGCACTACGAAACTTGGTATATAGCGTTCTCTTAAGAAACGATTGAACGAGTTCGTTAACCACCAAAATCGGCCGGACCCAAAACACTAATTTGACTAGACCATTCGTAGTTTTTGTTTTAAAAATAAACTGAATCGGTTCATCGGGGGGATACTCCAGACCCATATTACCAATTTGGTCATACCGGTCGTAATTGCTGTTGTATTGTAACGAAATTCGGTTAGGAACGTCATATTTATCTAATAAGTAAGAAGTGTTGTAGAAACTAACTAAACCGGTTCATTAGAATTTGGGGTTTACTCTGTATTATGTTCAAATTCCGGCTTCTCCTCTACATTGGGTCAGATGTTCACATACACATATATAAATATATGTTTGGGACCGATGAGCAAGGACGGGATTTAAAGGAATAGATAAGGGGGGCGTTTTTTAGAGGAGCGGAAGTTCCTTTCAAAACTATAATTTATACTCGGGTTACTATTACATACATAAATATCATAAAACATAGCTAAGGTGAAAGACAAAGTTGAGTGAGGGAGAGACAGCTTGTTGGAGTTAGCAACTATTCCCTTTGGGGGGAGATTAGAGAATATTTTGGAGCTGACCTACCTCTCATCGCCATCTCGGCTAAGACCTCAGGAACGGGCGTGGACTCTGACCCTTCGGAGGTAAACCAGCTCTTTATACACTTTAACCCCACCCTTGCTTTAGCACTTGGCTCGACGAGAAACTCTCGTCAGTTCTTAGAACTTCTGGGATATCTTACGAATCAGCCAGGTGCAATTCCTATAACCAAGAAGCAACGTTTGCGGATTCGTTGTTCCCACACCTCCAGTGATCCCACACACACACACACACACACACACACACATATATATATATATATATATATTATTTATCCAATGCCCGTCGGTGGCGGTTGAGCCATTTGACGCCGAGCCTCCCAGTATCGCTTAGTGAAGTCAGGAAGATGGATGAGTTTGGGACAGACGAGGAGGTGACATCCCACCTTCCTTTCGGTTGAACATAGAGGGCAAATGTCCGAGTCTGCTAAGCCAAGGCGCTGGAAGTGGACCTGCAGGTAGTCGTGTCGAGTTTCCAGGCGGAATCTTGCAACAGCTTCGCTTCTCCTCAGATCGTCAAGAATGTGACCTGTGGTTGCTAGGTTTTCCCGCATTTTTCCTGTGCTAAAGCTTTTTAGGAGTTCCTTAGTGTGCCTGGATATTTCGGTCTCAAACACACACACACACACACACACACACACACACACACACACACACACACACACACACACACACACACACACACACACACACACACACACACACACACATATATATATATATATATATATATATATATATATATATAGGTTATTTTAAGCAAATTATTTAGGAATACAGTTTACACTAAATAATATAAAATTAATATATCTGTAAATTTGGCAATCGGTCCATTGGGAAAGGAAGTTTATTCCGAATCGAAATTATTAATTTGCCCCTAACCACCAGTTTTTTTTTACTTCCGAAGACGGCAGTTTAATTTTTATACCCGGATAAGGGTGCACCTACATTGGTCCAGATCCGATAGCCACCGACTGTCGGATGGAAATCTAACACAAACATCTCAATGGAGGTGCCTACATTGGTTCTGTCCCGACCCGATCCGATGGCCATCAATTCTTGCCCGTTCAAACTTGTTTGTTTCTAGACCGATTTCGGAGGAACAATGCAAAATGGCGCCAACCGACATATTGTGTTTCAAAAACGTCTACAGCCTCGACATCTTAACCGATTTCAATGCATTTCTTTAAAAATGAAAGCTAATAAAATTTAGAACAACTTAGTCTAGTCACATTTTTGTTGTTGTTTTTCTTTTCCCTTGTTTATTAAATAACTTGGAAAGATGTATTATAACCATCCAATGATTATAACCTTATAATGTTTATACCCTTCTAGCTACCTTTCTTATAAAAAAAAATTAAAATATGAATACTAATGCTTCCCTTATCGTAGTACAACCGATAAAAATTAACTGTTACACTAAGATTTTTTTTTTGGGACTGATATACTTCCAGAAGATTGATTGGCCTCTCAACTCCTCATTTATACCACCAACATTCAACCTAATCGAAGGTTTCTATGCTTATTAGGTGGTATTTCATTATACCACCTGGTATTTCCCTACCACGTTCATTACTGACGAGCTGTGTCTAGATCGGATCGGATTGGGTCGGGACTATGTAGCACTCAAGTCGGCCGTTGTCGGTCAAACGATATCGGATTGTATCGTATCGGATTTGAAGAAATACGGGTCCAATGTTGGTGCAGCTTAAGACCTCACTCCGAGCCCAAGGTCGTGAGTTTGATTCCCATTAGGGGTGGTGGCTTTTCTTTAGATAAAAATAAATGCGTCAGCTCTATCCTGGCTAGAAAAGGGTGGTAACCTATAGATAACCCGTCCCAAAATTCGCTGTTAATAATAAATGGACGTTAAAATTTAAATAAAAAAATCAATAATTGAGTCAGCTATTCATGTTAAATTTAAACGATTTTTGGTACGAGTTATCTACAGGATACCATCCTTTTCTAGCCATGATAGGGCTGATGCCTTTTCTTTTTCCGGAAGAGAAGCCACCATCCCTAATGAGAGTCAAATCCACGGATAAATCAGGCGGTAACATTCACCGCTGTCGGGCATCCATAAATACGTGCGTAGTTATGAAGCTCCTGCGTTACGGGCTTTTATCATTCCACTTTACTCAGGGTTGATAACGCCTTCCGTCGATAATTTTTTCATAAAACATGCCCTACATGCTGTTTCTTTTCACATTAAAAGAAACATTGTAACATTCAGAGGGCGAGGTTAGCTCAGTGGTAGCTTGGGCGTATATAGAACATAATTTCGGGAGGGGCTGGGAAAATTTCGGGGGGGCTGCGACCATTTCCGGGGTATGGAGTACTAAAAATATAGAACTTGGAATAGTTTTAGGCAACTAAAACGCTATTACACCTAAAATAAACTGTTATTTATGAACTAAGTGATGTTATTTAATTTATTTTTAAGGGTTTCATGATACATGGGCTGCAGCCCCCTCAGCCCCCCCCCCTTATATACGCCCATAAGTGGTGGAGCACTGGACTAATAAGTTGGAGGACCTGAGTTCAAATCCCGAGCAAGCACTAAAGATTTTTTCTTCTAGTGTCTTCGTTCAAGGGTTGAATTCGGCCTCCCTGACCGTCCCTGCCCACCCAACCTTTGATAAATTTATGAATGGGTACCTTGGGTGCTAATGACTCTGGCAGTCGAAGCAGCCGAGGGGAAAATCAAGCGGCCAGACACTATCTCCCTAGTGTGCCGTATGGTCATGAATCAGATACCTCTATAGTATTTGCCCCTCAGGGCCTCGTGGCCTGTTACGGGACTGATTTTTTTTTTTTTTTTTTTAGAACATTCAAGTATCGAACTCATGCTCCAGTACGGCTTATGCCACTATTGACAAATACAAACCATGAGATCGTTTATTTGCATAAATTCAGCAGAGCACACAGACGTATTTATGTGAAGCCAGTGCAAACAAGCGGAGAATGGATTAGGATTAGGATTGGATTTTAGGGCGAGTAACTTTTCGGTTCTTACGCCCTCTTTATAGAAGTTTACTTAACCTAAATATATGTTTTTCCATTTTCCCCCCTAAGTAAATATCAATAACAATTACAATATATATAGCTACACTCAAAGACAGTTCTTATAACTCTACAATTATATTTCATGCTAAATAATGTTATATATTATATTAAAATTACTGTAACAAGTTTAGCACTTTGTAAATAAATACTAAACATCAATAAATAGTGGTATGATAAAGGTAGTAGAAGTAATATATATGTATATTTATATTTTATTTATTTATTTTTTTATATATATATATATATATATATATATATATATATATATATATATATATATATATATTCAATATTTTATTTATTTTTATTTTTTTATTTTTTTTTCCTTAAATTTTTTTGAATAGGTCTGTTTCCCTTAAAGTATTAATAGCTTTATCCAAAGTCGTTGGATTATTTCCAAGACAGTCATTTACCCGTCTAGGAAGACCATTGGAGAGGAATAGGGTTCGGTATGCTGGGCAGTCTTCGATGATATGTTGGACCGATAGTTGGATATGGCAGCTGGGGCATACTGTTGGTGGTTCTTTTTTTATTATGTAGGAATGGGTCAAATTTGTGTGCCCAATTCTCAGGCGGGTAAGAACCACTTCTTCCCTCCTGTTAGCACGTTTTGAGCTATCCCATTTTCTTGTCGTATCCTTTATGGTTCGTAGCTTATTGCTACATGGTTCAGCTTTCCACATGTCTTCCCATGCTGAGGTCACTTGTTGTTTAAGCCAAAGCCTGATGTCATTTGGCACTAAAACGTCAATTGGTGGTGAGTTCATTAGTGCTGCTTCTTTAGCTGCCTGGTCCGCCTTTTCATTTCCTAAAATTCCAGAGTGAGAAGGTAGCCAAAGAAATGTTATTGTCTTTCCTTGATTTTCTAGCATTTTGATGTAATGAAAAATATTTAGGAATATGGGCCCTTGGTTTTTTCTTTTTGCTATATTTTTCAGTGCAGAGAGGGAGTCTGTGCAAATAATGAAATCTTGATCCTCGGATGATATTGCAAAGTATAGGCCAAGACATATTGCTTGTATTGCATTTCGGCTGTAAAAATGGTGGCAAGTGGATTAAGTTTTTGTTTGCGCACTATATTGTTGCAGACCATTGCTACCCCTACATTGTCCCCTTGTTTTGATCCATCAGTATAGATGGTTTTTCTGAAGCTATGCTGTTGTAGAAGTTCATTAGCCTTTGCTATTTTTTCTTCCCTGGGGCTGTCTCTGCTGATCTTAGTTAGCCGAAGATCAACTTGAGGTACACTTATATTCCATGGGGCAAGCGGAGAATGTAATGTAGATATATATATATTAAACGAGTTCGTTAACCACCAAAATCGGTCCACCGGAAGGGGGGGTTTACCCTGAACCCAAAACACTAATTTGACCATTTCAGCCGTAATATTTGTTATATTTCATCAAAACTTAGTACTCGTAGTAGTAATATAGAGAGAAAAGTGAGATATAAAAATGAACTAAATCGGTTCATTAGGAGGGGGGGGGGTTTACTCCGGACCCACAATACCAATTCGCCACTACCAACCGTGATTTTTGGTATATTTTTCGACGAAACTCGGTATTCGTAGTGGTAATCTACAGGTAAATATGTGTTGTAAAAATAAACTAAATCGGTTCATTAGGAGGGGGGGGGTACTCCGGACGCAAATTACTAATATACTCATACTGGTCGTAATTTCTGCTGTATTGTAACAAAACGCGGTATACCTCGTGGGTAACTCATGAGAAAGAAGTGTTGTAAAAATGAGCTGAATCGGTCAATCAGAAAGGGGGGTTTACTTTGTAATATATTTTAATAGAAAAGCCAGCCAGACATAGGTTCACAAAGGCGCCGCAAGGAGCGCTAGAGGGACTGTATCCGGTTCCTGCGTTAGATCAAAATACGATAATATGAGGTTTTTTGTATTTATTACGTAGTGTAGTAGGTACCATGTGTAAACATAACTCTGGAAGCAAATTAATAATTTATCAGTTACTCATTACAAAATTAAAAGAGAACTATTCATGTTTTTATTTTATTTATGTAGGATATTTTAAGCAAATTGTTCTGGAAAGCAGTCTACACTACCCAAATTCTGAGGAAAGTGCTTAGTTATGCAGCTCCTGCGTGACGGACTTTTTGACTTAGCCTACGACACTCCCCAGATTAAGATCTACATGTGTACCGAGTTTAGTCAAAATCGGACGAACGGTGTGGATTTGTATAAGGGACAAACATACAGACAGACAGCTGGTAGACGTTTTTGACTTAGCCTACGACACTCCCCAGATTAAGATCTACATGTGTACCGAGTTTAGTCGAAATCGGACGAACGGTGTGGATTTGTATAAGGGACAAACATACAGACAGACAGCTGGTAGACGTTTTTGACTTAGCCTACGACACTCCCCAGATTAAGATCTACCTGTGTACCGAGTTTATTTAAAATCGGACGAACGGTGTGGATTTGTATAAGGGACAAACATACAGACAGACAGCTGGTAGATTTTTTTGACCTAGCCTAGGAGATTTCTCGTATCAAGACCTACCATTATTCCAAGTTTGGTCAAAATCGGTCAAACGGTGTAGATTTGTATAAGGAACAAACAAACAGACACGTGATTTTTATATATATAGATTTAGCTGTTTGTCTGTCTGTTTGTTCCTTATACAAACCCACACTGCTTGACTGATTTTGACCAAACTTGGCACACAGGTAGGTCTTAATTCGGGGAGAGGTTATATAAAAACCGTCTAAGACTATCAGATCGGAGTTCACGGGTTCGAAACTGTGACCCCGAACAGTTACAGAAGAATCAATTATCAGAAATCGTCACCTTTTAAAAATGAGATATTCACCAAGACGGACCGCAACGGAACATCATTCTATCATCTTTGGCATATTGTGAGTTGTTTGACTAGTGAAGTCCAAAGCTAAATATCCTATCCCCTCCAGTCCTACTTTCTCATGTCTGGTTGCCGGTAACTCCAAGGTTCCATGTTCGAGTCGCTCTGTAGGATTTTTTTTTCTATTCTTAGACTTTATTTGCGTTATTAGATTTTAATATTAATAATTTGGTTTCTATCTTATATTTTCTTTTTTTCGAACTAACTATGAGCATATTTATTATTTAACTGTTTAATAAAACAGGTTTTGTATTCTGTGAATATATATTATCCATTTATTTAAACATAAAAACTGCGTGCTGATCAAGATCAATATTCCGAGTCATACTTTTGCAGTATAACTTTGATTGATTTGTTTTGCATATAATAAAATGTAGGTGTAGCATGGCATGCCGGGTGACATTAATTTCTGTTGAAGAAGAAGGGGCAACACTCTGTGGTTTTTAGCAAGAGTGCTCCTAGAAGCCATTTTTATTTTGTTCCAACAAAATTGTTAACAATTAAAGCTGGGTGTAGTATGGCAGGCCGGGTAACAGCTGTTTAATAAAAAGTAGGTTTCCCATGGTGCGCAGAATAATTGCTAGATAATAATAATTATGTTAGTGATTGATCTGTCAGATTAATTTTTCGTGGGGGGGGGGGGGGAGATGTTCGGTAAATACAATGACGCTCGGAAAAGTGTAACTTATGTAAACTATGTAACATGTTGATTATATATACAAAATAAAGAGGTCTCTTCAATTGGGAAACAATCGATGGCCATTAGCGTTCAAAGTCGATCTTATCGGATAAATCGTTAAAACTAATAGTGGAGTAATGTTCCGGAGTTCGGGCAAGTATGCACGTCAGCCCGTCGCGGTCCAGTGACGTCAAAGCAGCTCTGGAGAATGTAACGAATTTTTCCAAATTGGTAGCACTGTTTCCTTTTGAAGAATACCGCGGGGTGTATACAGTAAGCAAAATATCGCTGGCGGCATCTGTGGGAGTTTCTTCGATGTTTACTGTACTCATGGGGTACTTTCTGATGGTCAGCGTGCCGTATTCTGAGCGCATAAAATTGGCTCCACAGATAAACATATTGGACATCGTTGTGATGAATTTGATACCCGTGGTGTCGCTTTTTGACATTTTGGGTTCTTCGGAAGAATTCAACGACTTGTTGGAAAGTTTCTACGAAGCCGAAGACGCGCTTTCGATACTGGGTCTGAAGACTATTTATGTAAGGAATAAAAAAGGCATCCTTCTAATTTTGGTGTGTGGACTTGCTGCCAGTTCAGCAAGAATCGCCAAGAACACTCTGGTGGGTAAAAATGTCTTCGATACTTGTCTGAGTCAGTTCTACTATACTGGTCTTCTTATTCAAATGACGGCTTTGGTCCACCGCTATTCTGGACTTATCAACATATCAAGGAGTCTCTTGGCGACCTGCTGCATCGAGATAATAAATCCAAAGAGGTTTTCTATCACCAAATCCGGTCTCCTGATAACGCTAGTGAGGATTCAAAACAAGATGTGTGTCGCTTCTTCGGCCTGCAACAATTTGTTCATCAATCATATATTTTTGGTCATTCTTATAGCATTCGTCATTTGCATTTCAGAAACGTATAAACTGTATGCGAATATTTGGGGAAGTCCTGGGATGGACTTCTTGACGATCGTGATAAAGGTCGGATGGATTGTAGCGGCTTCGCAATTGATTTGGCAGATTGTGGAAACCTGCAAAAACTGTACTGATAAGGTCAGAATTATATTTTCTGTCATGTTTAGTAGTACTATTGAAAAAAATCATTGTTAATGTTAACATAAAGGTGATTTTATAATATGCCTTTTAGAACGCTCATCGTTTAATAGTTAATAAAAATATGCAATATATACCTCTTTCAGACAGAAGAAAAAGTACAGTAGCACCAGCGCGAAGGTGTTCCTTCTCCTTGGGCATTTCCAAAGGCGCCTAGTGAGTACACTTTACGTGAAACACTATAAAAATGGAGTATGTCTCGTTTCGGATTACAGAATACTTTGATAGATCAGACTATGGAGATCGTGCTCAACTATTCCCTTACTGTAGACTGCTGTAGAATCCGGGGCGCGCCATGCCCCTGGAACGAAGGACTTGACTAGAAGTCGAGGCGTGCGTTGCCCCTGGAAGGTAGAACTTGACTAGCAGTCGAGAAACGCCATGCCGCTGGAACGAAGGACTTCACTAGCAGTCGAGAAACGCCATGCCGCTGGAACGAAGGACTTGACTAGCAGTCGAGTCGCGCCGTGCCCCTGGAACGAAGGACTTGTACAGCAGTCCAACCTCCTCTCTCGTTTACCCGCTCCCTACGGCAGTCTTTTCCGGGATTTCCATCTTGGAGCTATTAAGCAAGGGCAGAAGGAAGCTTTAACTATTTCTTTCACCACTAGTTGTCGGGGGAATTAACTTTTTGTGACGAGGGACCTTGTGATAAGAGATACCTGGATCGGGCTCGAAAAAATTAACTCCACCAGTTCGGACGAGGATCGGAAAGGAGGATGGATTTTTTTTGTTTTAATAGAAAATAGATTATTTATTTATTTAACTTTAATGATTAATACCTACATCATAAAAAAAATATATTTTTTTCGTATTAAAAAATGTCTTTAAAAAAATATTGGAGAATTTAATTAAATAATTCAACCTAAATATTTAGTGACAAAAAAGAAAACGCAAATAAATAATAAAGTAAAGCTTTCCTGCAATTTGGAACTTTAAGGGAGGAAATTATAAGAAAGTATTCACACACGTAGAGAGGAGGACGAGAATAGCTTCGTTTCAGGGGTCCGGAAAGGTATCGCTGTACTGCTGGGTCGGCCAGCCCGCACCACCTGCTTTACGGGAAGGGTTATTGTTCATCAATACTAACAAGGGGAGTAAACAGTGATGGGGTCACCGATCTGAACCATTTTTTTTCTGGTGATTCTACATCGAAAAATAGTCGACACGTGTCCGAGCGTTCCGTCCAATGCGCCTTAGGAGCTGAGAAATAATATAAAATAGGTTGAAAGTACTTTATTTTGTATATCGAGTTTAGAAAATGATATCGACATGATTCTTTCACCAATTCATTTGTTTTATAGTGCAGATTAAAGGAAAAATATAATCGTTAAACAATAATTTATATTTCGTCAAATAAATTCAAAAATATGCTTACGTCTTCAAGTAAACTAGTATTCAAACATTTTTTTACACTGAAAATAATAGCAGATATAAAATCAGCACCCCAAGAAACCCTAATGTGGTGAATATCATTGAAAACAAAAAATAAAATATTTTATTCTAACCCTTCCTTTACTCTAAACGTAACAAAAATTTCAACATCTTAGTGTTGATGAAATTCGAACATACAGAAAATGTTTCAACTGTATCCCATAATTCTAAGTACCAAAATCAAAGACAAACAACCCTCCCTAGGAAGGACGCTAGGCAGTTGAAAAGCTGTCTTGGAAATCCATATCTCTAACATTAAATTGTTTTTCTTATTTTTCTTAACCTGTTTTATTTTCAAATATATTATCCAACTATAAGCAATTAAAAAAGAACAAGGAATAAAAAACAGACAAAAAGAACAGTTCGAATAAGCGAAATCAATTACTTTAAAGTTTTAAGCTCTTATTTCTCCGATTGACATCGCCTAATCAAAACTTTCATTAGAACCTTATTTTTAGAGCATTTAATAAGCTTTCTAATGGTATTCTTCCGTTTACCAAGATTCTCAACCTTTTTCGAGATATTAAGGAAAGTAAACAAAGTTATTAAAACTTTTTATGTCTGTTAATAAAATATTTTATTCTAACCCTTCCTTAACTCCAAACGTAACCAAAATTTCAACATATTAGTTTCGATGAAAGTAGAACATGCAGAAAATGTTTCAAACGAATCCCATGATTCTAAGTACCCAAACCAAAAACGGTCTTCAAAAACTATTTTTCCCATTTTCTCGAAAACGGTTAAAGCTATCGCCTTGAAAATGGTTTCATTCGTTTTCCTAGTCCAGGAAGCATATAAAACGTGTACTTACAAGCTTATGAACTCAAAAAGTCCGACTCGCAGGAACTGCGTCATCTTAGCGCGGTAACCTACATCTCGAAGAAATGGAATAGATTAGCATCACAAATCACAGGAAACTGATAGTAGCCAACTTACACAGAAGCGGATAATTCTTAATCTGTATAACTCAATACAATTATGATATTGGCCACAGCCGTCTTGATTACCACAGCCACTCCAAACTTATTACCAATACCTTTTTTAGTTTCTTAGCTTCTTTTACTACAATACTAATTTTATTAATAAATTCAATTTAAAACCAAAAACAACCATATTAATAAGTGAGATAAACAAAGAGAAAAACCCTTTCAAAACAACAAAACAAACACTTTTTCAGTTTTAAGCTCTTATATCTCTGATTGACGTTACCCCATCGAATATTGCTTCAGAATCTTTTTTGTAGAGAATTTAGTAAGCATTCGAATGGTCACCATCCACTTACCACGATTTCCCAACCGTTATCGAGATATTTACGAAAAATGTATGAAGATCCGAAAACTTTTCATGTCTATTAATAAAATTTTTTTTGCATACTTCCTTAGCTCAAAATATAACCAAAATTTAAACATATTAGTTGGGATTAATTTCCAAGATGTAAAAAATATTTCAATTGAATCCCGCGATTCTAAGTACCCACAAAAAAATAATGACTTACAAAAACGTTGATTCCACTTTTCTCAGGAACGGTCAGAGATATCGCCTTGAAAATAGTTTCATTCGTTTTCCTATGTTAAGAAACATATAAAACAAGTACCTGCAAGCATATGAACTCAAAAACGTAAGAGTTACGATTTTTTTTGCGCGAATTTTGCCGCAAAATCTATCTTCCAGTGGGCGGATTCTGCTGGTTAACGAACTTAACCTTTCAAATTAGACGACAGATTTTTGTACCAAATTTCATCAAAATCGGACCATTTTTGAGCTTGCTAGAGAGCGAACAGACAAGCATATATATAAATATATATATACAAATTTGAACCACCTATATTTTCGTGATCTATGGGGTCTGCAACGAGAAAGTTTCTAGTCGGCACGTCCGGATTGCGTCATGAGGTTAACCTCATAAGCAATGTTGGGCAAAACTAAAAACTAAAACTAAATTCACTTTTTGGAATAAACTAAAACTAAACTAAAAATTGAAACCTAAAAAAAAACTAAAACTAAAATTTTAGTAATTAATGGATTTTAACTAAACTAAAACTAAAACTAAATCTTTGGGAATTGACTAAAAACTAAATTAAAGCTTTAGTTTAGTTTAGTTTAGTTTAGTTTTACTAAAATAACATGAATTAAAATAAATCATATGTTATTTCGATACTTAAGTAAATTATTAAAACTAATAGAACTTGCTTAAGACTAAGAAATTGTGGCTTTTTCTCGTAATTTGCTAACATATGTTCTTTGATAAACTAAATTAGTTAACTAAAAACTAAAACTAAACTAAAATCACAAATTTAGGTCTCTATTACTAAACTAAACTAATTACCATACTAAAAACGGATTCCACATGATTAATAATTATACAAATCTAAAACTAAACTAAAACTAAAACTAAAACTAAAAATACATGATTAGTTTAGTTTTAGTTAGAGAAAACTAACGTTAGTTTAGTTTACTGAGGCTAGTTTTGCCCAACACTGCTCATAAGCGGGTTCTCCCTATGGAGGTAGGGAGTAACCGCGCTAAAACGTAAGCGTTACGATTTTTTTGCGCGAATTTCGCCTCAAACGCCATCTTCCAGTAGGCGGATTTTGCTGGTTAACGAACTTGACCTTTCAAATTAGACGAAAGATTTTTGTACCAAATTTCATCAAAATCGGACCATTCGTCTGGGAGCTACAGAGCGAACAGACAAATATATATATATATATATATATATATATATATATAATATATATATATATATAAATATATATACACACACATATATATATATATATATATATATATATATATATATATATATATATATACATACAAATTTGAACCACCGTTATTTTCGGTCTCTAGGGGTTCTGAAACGCGAAATTTTCTAGTCGGCACTTCCGGATTGTTTCATTGTATCAACCTTATAAGCGGGGTTCCTCCCTATGGGGGAGGGAGGAACCGCGCTAATAATGATTTTTCCCAGTCTGGAAGAGACTAAAAATTTATTTGTGAAAAATTAATGTGACATTTTGAAATTCAATATCTCCTCTTTAGAAAATCCGATTTTTACGTCATTGAAATCTATCAAAAGAAGAAAGACTCCTTTTTCTAACCATATAAATTTGTTGTTTTATCTCAAAAGGCACTTGCAAAAATGGTTCTCAAAATAAAAGTAAAATGTAAACGTTTTAGCGCGGTTCTCCATAGGGAGAACCCGCTTATGAGGTTGCCCTCATGACGCAATCCACAAGTGCCGACTAGAAACTTTCTCGTTATATTCTTTGAGATATGGCCGGATTGTTGAATCAACAAAATCGGACCATCTGGAGGGGGGGGGGGTGGAAACAGGTGCTCATATTATTCTATTTATCTATATAGGTTATTTTAAGCAAATTATTCAGGAATGCACTCGACACTACCCAATTCTAAGGAAAGTTCTTAGTTATCCAGCTCCTGCGTGACGGACTTTGTTATTTTATTTTTTAATTGATTTTACTTGTAGAATTATTACTATAGTAAAAGAACACAAGCAAATGTGAACAATTTTTATATTTTCCAATGCATTGAAACGTATGACCAACCAGGTAAAGTCATGAACTCCTTTGAACAAAGGCCGAGCAAAATATTATCTGTTTCTTTTCTAAGCTTTTTAAATGACAATAGGGATATGAACAGGAACCGCGCTAAGATGATGCAGTTCCTGCGAGTCGGACTTTTTTTTAATCATTGCCAATTGTTGGTTTTGGCGAATGCTGTCGCCCAAAGTGGTCAGCTACCTTTCAGATTAGTTTCCCTCTCTATTCGGTTGAAACTTTTTCTATGCGCGTGACATTTATTCAAACTAAGATCTTTAAGTTTTGGTCACGTTTGGAGTTATGAATCATAAAATAATTAGGAAAGACATGAGGAGTGTTGGGATTTTGATATATTTTCATTAATCGATCGAAAATCGTGGAATGTGGAAGCTAACCATTCGAGCTCTTACTAAAAGTATATATTCACCTACATCAGTCTCGTCACTGTTTCGAATCAGAACCGGCACCGACCAGTCTCAGTTCAGTCATCGAGCCGTCATGAAAACATATTTTTTGTGACTTATACTAGACGGAAATTAGGTGACAGACGCGACATGACTGATGTGTCTGAATAGATCTTAAATTCCCTACAAAATGTTCTAAAGAGATTTTCCGCGGGACGATTCTAGTTTGAGAAATAAGTTCTTAAAACTTGTACGTGTTGATTTCGTTCTTTTTTTCATTTTTTTGTATATATATATATATATATATATATATATATATATATATATATATATATATATATATATATATATATATATATGTGTGTGTGTGTGTGTGTCTGTTATCACGATAGCGGCCAGAGTTTTTGTTTTTTCTTCACGAAACGTGGTATATAGCAAACGATTGAACGAGCTCGTTAACCACCAAAATCGGTCCACCGGGAGGGGGGGGGCTTACCCCGGACCCAAAACACTAATTTGACCATGCCAGCCGTAGTTTTTGTTATATTTCAAAGAAACTCGGTATTCGTTATGTTGATCTAAAGAGAGAAATGTTTCTGTGCATGCGGGCGCCTAGTATCTCACTTTTATTAATGAGAAATATATTTTATGGAAACGCGCTTAGATGACGCTGTTCCTTCGATTCGGACTTTTCTAATGTAAGATTGAGAAACATATATGTTCGAAGTCCCTCGCATCCTTTGGCCTAAATACTGCCTAGCGTGACTCCAGCTGATATTGTCATGCAAGCAAACACACTGCCCTTACAAACATTGGCTAATGCAACAAGTATTATAAAACTATTGGTGATCTTTCTATGATAATATAAAATTACAGCAGACAACCTGCTCTAATTATTCCTACGCGGAAAATTTATATTAAAATAACTTGAATTTTTATTTAGTATCCTTTGGAAGACCAATTAAAACAGCTGCTATCGATCGCTTGGTTCAATTTAGTGACGTTTTGTCAATATTTGATAAGAGTTGGCAGTCTTATCATGAATTTAACGTTCGAAATTATAGCATATATTTTAGTAGGCAGTGTGAGAGGCTTTGACTTGGCCATAATTTGAGATGGTTTTTTGTGTATCGACCTGGATGTTGTCAGTGGCTAGACTTCTTTGACGTATTAATCATTCGCGAACGACTCTTTGTTGTTAATTGTATCTTTCCCGCGCAAATACTCCATCCCTGATTGTTATGTTGAAAGTTCGAAAAGATTCTTCGGTTAAAGCTATAAAATTTCTGTTTTTACCTTCGAGGCTTCTTGGTACGTTTCCTTTCAGGGAGAAGGCTGGCAAGTTCGTTCTGGTGAAGAGCTTGTTTTTTCATTCCGTTTTGACATGTTCCATGTATGTCGGTGCGTTCCTATATTTTTGCTTTAAAAGCATATCGGTTCCGAAGCAGACTTATTTGTCTGTCTGTGTTAATTATATTGGGGCGTTTGTTATGACATTTCTACCGATCTGCGCTCTGCAATGTTCAGTGAGTTCTGCGGCAGATTTCAACGCTTGCTTAAAAGTCTTCAGGGATGTGGAATTGATGAAGTCTAGAATGGGCGAAAAAACTATATATTTGTGCGAAATGAAGTACATATATCTGGAATGTCTTTTCGCTTTCAGCCTTTTGGTGTTCGGTTTTGCAGAAAACTCTGTGACGGACGTAAATTTCTCGCAAGCGTCAATAACTACGATTTTTTTCTTTTCGCTGTTTCTCCAAATGATCACATTGGTCCACAGATTCCGCGGTGTGCTCTACATTGCTAACCAACTTCTCCAATCTTGTTGCAACGAGATTCTCGCGCGTTCCAAACTGCCTTCTCTCTCAATCTCGTCGATTTTCACGGGGTCAGCGAGACTCGAAGTCCTAATTCAGGCATACAACAAGCTTTGCAATTCGACTTTGACATTCAACACGAACCAGCGTTATACTGTGATACTCATAATTTTCATAACGTTTCTCATTTGCTTGACTGAAATGTACGAACTCCTAGAACTATTTGTGAATTGGAAAAAAATTCCAAAATACTATTCTGCCGTGATGAAACTCTCATGGTTCTGCGGATGTTTCTGTCTTACTTGGCAAATTGTAGGATCTTGCGCAGATTGCACGCAAAAGGTTAGTCACTATTTATTTGAATTTTAACGTCCATTATAAGTAACTCAGAATTTTAGGACGGGTTACCTATAGGTCCCCACCCTTTTCTAGCCAGGATGGGGCTGATGCCCTTTCTTTTATCTGAAGAAAAGCCACCACCCCTTAGTGGGAATCGAACCCACGAGCCTTGCACGGAGTTTTAAGACTCACGGCCACCGTGCCTGCGGTTAGTCACTAAAGTTGTTATTAGTTATTATTAGTTAGTACTCATGTTCTACAAATAACCATTAATTGGACCATGTTAATGAGAAAGGAACCAAGCGCCTTATTTTGAAAAATAAAAAAGTGTTATTTAGTTCCAGCTATTTAGTTGTCAGAAATGTTATTATAAATAGGAACAGCATGAAAATAGTTGGTAAAATATTGTATAGTTTGACGACAAAATAATTGAAAAAGAATAATTAAGAGAATCTCGACGATATTGCAACTTAGAATAATTTTCTCAGAAAGTTCATACAGTCGCTTGGTTCCTTTCTGATTAACATGGCCCAATTGAGTTATCTGTACATGGTAAATTTTTTCTATGAAGTTTCTACTAAAAAGTTCGATTAAATCGCCATATAAAGTTTGGTATAGAAAGAGATACCTTATAGAGGGAGGGAGGAGAGGCACTGAAACTAAATTTAACCAATTTCCTGGCTCACAGAAAGGGGATTCCCGCACCATCTGAAATTCTCCACAAATCATAGTTTAGTTGGAGGATCAGCCATTACCAAGCGATGAACCAGGTCATCCCTTAAGTAATGACGGTGGACTGTAGAATGTGTGGATCCAAGTTTTTCTGCTAGCTCTTCGACTTTTACAAGAGGATTTTCTTCTACAGTAGCCTGCGGAAGTTGGTTGTCAAGCTCTGTTGGTCTACCTGCACGAGGCTCGTTTTCAAGCTTGCGGTTTCCCGCTCGAAATCGTTCAAACCACCGCTGCCATACTTGTCGTCCGCTGCAGTTGAAGCAGCATTTTCTCCTTTATCGAATTCCCAAAGCATAACATGGCGTATGTGGTGTTTTGGGAGATCCATTTCAAATCAAGTTTCATCAACCAAAACATGATAAGTAGAAGTATATTTAATGCTACAATAAACTAAAAATAACAAAAATAAATTGAAAAAGAGGGATCATAAACAGACAGAATATTATAAACCGACATTACTTATGGGATGACCTGATACTTAGCTTACAGATTCTGATGACTGAAGCATCGACCTTTGCCATTGAGGTGGGTAGGGATTATGAGACCGTCAGAATGTAATCGAATCTCAAACAAGAGCAAAAAAAAAAACCTTAATGAGCGTTTTGGGTGTTAAGATCATTTATTTTTATCTTTATTAAAATCTATATTGATTCTCGGTTCACTGGGAATCTGGAAATATTGAGCTCTATAACAAGCTGAATTTCAGGCGACGGGATATTTCTGTCTTTCTTGCTTGAATCAGCAGATTCGCCGAAGATATTTGAATCAACAGATTTCATTGGGCTTTGGTACAAAAATATTTTGTGTGATTTTAAGTTCGTTAACCAGAAAAATTCGTCCACCAGAACAAGGCTATTTGGGCGAAATTCGCTCGAAGAAAATAACGCTTACGTTTTAGCGTTAATCGGTACACGTTTTATAAGTAATTGGATGTGGGGAATCTAATGAAATCACTTGCAAACGCAATGTCTGTAACCGTTGTCCAGGAAAGTGGAATCAAATGTATTTTTCTTGGGATTTTCGGATATATTCTTATATATCTCGAAACTGGTTGGGAAATCGTACGCGGGTCCGTTTTCTCGGGCCATAAAACTTTTCAGGAAAGGTGGAACCAAAATAATAACTCTTTCTATTTTAAGCTTTCCGAATGACACTAGGAATAATAACGGAACCGCGCTAAGATGACGCAGTTCCTGCGATTCGGACTTTTTTTTGGGTACTTAGAATCATGGGATTCATATGAAATATTCTGCATGTTTGAAATTCATTTAAACAAAGATGTTTAAATTTTGGTTACGTTTGGAGTTAAAGAAGGATTAGAATAAAATATTTTATTAACAGACATGAAATGTTTTGGGAACTTCGCATATTTTCCTTAATATGTCAAAAACGGTTGGGAAATCGTCGAAAGTAAATGGATACCATTCGAAAGCTTTCTAAATTCTCTACAATAAAGTTTCTGAAGACATTTTTGATTAGGCGATGTCAATCGGAGAAATAAGTGCTTAAAACTTCAAACACGTTTATTTTGTTATTTTGAACGGGGTTTTAACACACTTTTTGATTTTGTTATTATAAAAAAAATGTTTATTTCTATTTAAAGCTTTCCAAATGACACTAACGGTAAGACCGTAGCCGCGCTAAGATGAGTCGCGCGAGTCGGACTTTCTCAGGTTCTACTGACCTGTCACCATCATCGTCAATGTCTCAACATCAGCCTTGCGGACTCGAAGAGCTTCTGGTCTAACCTCTTTCTAGAATTGAAGAGGCAAAATTTAATGATTTATTTATTTATTTCACTTTAAGAGCTACACAGCAATGGTGATCTGCCCTAAAAGAATTGATATAAAATATAATAAATAAAATAATAAATTATAAGCTAAGGATCAGTAACAAAATTAAAGGGTACGGAAAATGAAATGAAGAAAAGAATAATAATAAAAAATAAAAAAGAAATATGTAAGGAATTAATAAAATAAATAAATACAGAATTAAACTTATAATTTTAACGGTAATAATAAATAGTAGTAATATATTTGCGGAGTTGATATCTGAGGAATATTATCCTGAAATAAGAAACTTTGACTTGGGAGTTATGTTTGGTATAATTATATTTTATTGTATGTCTTTGTCGTCTTTAAGTATGTCAGTATGGTATCAATGTGGGGGCTCCTATCAGATAACAGTTCTCTGAGGCTTCGAGGAATCTGTAAGTTGTCTCTTTTAAGGCAGTCTGTTAGGATGTGGGAAAAAAAAATTTAATGAACATTTTCTTTATTTTCATTCAACAAAACAGGCTTTTCATGAAGGTACAATTTCAGATGATACAATTTCTATTTATTAATGGGCGATTCAATTTGACAGAAGCGCGAAATAATAATGACACTGAAAATGCTTCTTTCCGCATTAGTAAACAACCTTAAATCCTCTATTTAGCCAAAATAAAGTCAGCGAAGATGGATCCTTAAAATAGAAACAGTCTTTATTGATTATCGGCATTTCACTCGTCTCAGATAGGGTATTATTTCCTGTAAAGGTAAATAAATTTAAAAAAAAAAAAACAGTATTCAATATTCTTGCGGGCTGGACAAAAGCATAATTTAATGCAAACACAATTCGTTTCTGACACTTGATAAAATCTTGACAGTAATGACTCTTCTTTTTATCTCGATTATAAATACATCAATTGAATAACATGTTTAGTTGAATGCAAATTTTAAATATCTAATTACGCAGACTGGTCTTCACCAAGGCTCAT
This sequence comes from Gonocerus acuteangulatus, assembly GCA_946811695.1. Taxonomy (NCBI): domain Eukaryota; kingdom Metazoa; phylum Arthropoda; class Insecta; order Hemiptera; family Coreidae; genus Gonocerus; species Gonocerus acuteangulatus. Next base: position 54,797,504 of record OX328131.1, read on the forward strand.
CATTTAAATGGAAACATTCCAAAGAGGATCATGTTATCGGTTTTATGTTGGCCACAAACTTTCCCCTGATAATATATTTATTTTGTTTGTTGTACATTTTAAGAAGTATCCTTGAACACGAAGGATAAGCCTTTTATTAACAATGTTTTCTTTGTGAACATGTATTTTTAAGTATTGTTTAACTATTCCATCGTTTAAAGTTTGATTCCATCTACCAATTCATTTTAGCACGAGACCTTCGCTAAGCGTACAACAAATCGAGTTATGTGGAAGTTCCACAAAGAATCGATCATGGATGCCATACATTTTGTCCTACTTCCATCCAAACTTTTTGGGATGTTCCCCTTTTTGGAAAAAGACGGGAATTTCGTCTTGATCAATTATTTACTCGCACATTCTTTCGCCGTTTGCATTATTTACGTTGGAACTTGTTTCTACTTTGCTCTCGATAGTATGTCGGTTCCCAGTCGGACTTACCTGTCAATTTGTATCAATTACTTCTTCGCATTGGTTATGACACTCGTCCCAATTTGTGGTCTGGCCAGCACCTTGAGAAATGCTGCGGATTTCAATATGTGCGTAAAAACCTTCCGGGAAGTTGAAGTCCTTTTGTCGTTGAACGGTATTAAGACAGCATTTACATTCTCGACGAAATATCTATTGTTTGAAAGTTTTTTGGCTTGCGGTTTCATGATTTCAGGTTTTGGCGAAAACGTTGTCACCGGTGTCAGTCCGACTCAAGGTACCATCTCCACAATTTTCTTTTTCACCCTTTTTTTACATATGATGTGTTTCGTACAAAGGTTTTGCGGCTTCTTTACAATTGCTACAACTCTATCGAAATGTTGTACGAACAGAATTTTAACGTTCGCGAAATTATACTCCATAACTACGGAACAAACTTCGTATATCACATCTGCGCTAGAAGACCTAGTTATTGCGCAATGTAAAATATGCGATTCTGCTTCGAAGATGTGCGAAATCCAAAACAAGACTATTGTTCTGATTATTTTCATATCGTTTCTCTTATTCGTGATTCACGCATACGAATTTATCGATACAATTCTGACAAGGACGCGATTTCCGAAACATTACACGGTGATAATGAAGATATTGTGGGTCAGTGCAGCATTCTGCCTCACCTGGCAAATTGTTGGCTCATGCGCAGAATTCACAATGAAGGTCAGTTTGATTTTTAACCTTATTTTTTTCACTGGAGTTCCGCAATATTCACAAAATATTGGATCTTTTATTAGCGCGGTTCCTCCCTATAGAGGGAGGAACCGCGCTTATGAGGTTGACCTCATGACACAATCAGGAAGTGCCGACACGGAAAGTTTACGGTTTAGAACCTATAGATCTCGCAAATAACGGTGATTAAAATTTGTATATATAGCTAGCTGTTACCCGGCCTGCCATTTCACCGACTTTCCACAACTAGAAAAGCAAAAATAAATTATGATTATTATTTATTTATAGCATAAAAGGTTTCCTCATTGCAAGGAGTTGGCCTTATATAATGTTTTTTAGTCCTATGTTAACTTTTTAACGGGCATATTTCGCTAGCTATGTTGGAATTTTTTTAATTTGTTTTTGGGAGTCTGGGGGGCATCCATTTACGAAATATGAACCCAGGTTGTTAAAAAAAAAAATTGTATAAATACGGGGTTGGCCGCTTGAGCGGCCCTTGCCCATTCCAGGCATCGAGAATCCCCGATATGCAATGCTCGCAATACGTCGTAAAGCCGATTCCAAGTCGCAAAGATCCCGAAAATGAAAGTGGTTCATTTGATGGCGTTACCCTAAGATTGGCAGGCTTTAAAAAAAAAAAAAAAAAAAAAAAAGGAAAAGAAAAGAAAAATTATAATATGTAATAGTACAATGCTAGCCCACAATATCATTTGAAACAGAATTGAGAAAAACATTTCATTAGCAATGCCAAAAAAAGTATTTTTTCCTTCCAGTCTGACGAGAGTAAGGTACTTATGAGACGAATCAACGAATAACATGTAAGCGATATACTCATTCCAATTAAAATCAATTAATTCCTAATCTACAATGTATAAAAGAATTATTACATACTTTGAAACGATTTCCGGATAAGATGAGTGATCCAGAGAGCCAATAATGCACGGCCAACACTGACACAAGACGAGTGCGGAATGGGCAAGGACCGCTGTGGCGGCCAACTTCGTCATATCTCGGCTCTTCGGGCCCAATACCTCCAAATACTATTTTTTGGTATACCCCGGCATCTAGCAGGAAGCAGTGGAACCAATTCCGCCTCACTCGCGTCATTTTAGCGCGGTTCCTCCCTCCCCCATAGGGAGGAACCCCGCTTATAAGGTTGATACAATGAAACAATCCGGAAGTGCCGACAAGAAAATTTCGCGTTTCAGAACCCCTAGAGACCGAAAATAACGGTGGTTCAAATTTGTATATATATATATATATATATATATATATGTATATATTTATTTATATATATATATATATATATATATATATATATATATATATTTGTCTGTTCGCTCATTTCTGGCTTCCCTGATGGTCCGATTTTGATGAAATTTGGTACAAAAATCAGTCGTCCAATTTGAAAGGTCAAGTTCGTTAACCAGCAAAATCCGCCCACTGGAAGATGGCGTTTGGGGCGAAATTCGCGCAGAAAAAATCGTAACGCTTACGTTTTTGAGTTCATAAGCTTGTAAGTACTCTTTTTATAGGCTTCTTGGGCTAGGAAAACGAATGAAACCATTTTCAAGGCGATAGCTTTAACCGTTTTTGAGAAAATTGGAAAAATAGTTTTTGAATACCGTTTTTGGTTTGGGTTCTTAGAATCACAGGATTCAGTTGAAACATTATCTGCATGTTCTACTTTCATTAAAACTAATATGTAGAAAGTTATGTTACGTTTGGAGTTAAGGAAGGGTTAGAATAAAATATTTTATGAACAGACATGAAAAGTTTTGGTAACTTTGTATACTTTCCTTAATATCTCGAAAAAGGTTGAGAATCTTGTTAAACAAAAGATTACCATTAAAATGCTTACTAAATGCTCTACAAAAAAGGTTCTAATAAAAGTTTTGATTAGGCGATGTCAATCGGAGAAATAAGTGCTTAAAACTTTAAAGTAATTGATTTCGCTTATTCGAACTGTTCTTTTTGTCTTTGATTTTGGTACTTAGAATCATGGGCTTCAGTTGAAACATTTTCTCCATGTTTGAATTTTATCAAAACTAATATGTTGAAAATTTGGTTACGTTTGGAGTAAAGGAAGGATTAAAATAAAATATTTCATTTTTAGACATGAAAAGTTTTGGGAACTTCGTATATTTTCATTAATATCACGAAAACGGTTTGGAATCTTGGCAAGCAAAAGATTACCATTCGAAAGGTTACTAAATTTTCTACAAAAATTGTTTTGAAGACATTTGCGATGGGATGGTCATATTTGGAGAAATAAGTGCTTAAAACATAGGTAATTTCGTTCATTTGAACGAATCTTTTTGTGTGTTTCCTACAGTTTTTTTTCACTGCTCGTTATTTTTGTGATTGCTTATAGTAGTCAAATGTATTAGTCAATAAAACAGGATACGTATATATAGAAACAATATTTTGTTTCAACGGTATCTTGGAATTCGAAGATGCCCTATGAATATCTAGATTACTGTAATGGTGTTGATTTCGTTCTTTAGAATTGTTTTTGGTATTCCCTATTTTCAGAAGTTTTTATCTATTTATTAATTTTTTTTTTTAAATTCATTGAACGAAATCATATGAATTCGAAGGTGAGGAGCTAAGAGGCTTAGGGTGGGGGGCGTTTTCCCTGTCCCCAGGTACCCTCGTCTCCCTGTGTACCCTCGTCATCTTTAAGTCCTTGTCTAGAGTCATAAAGATAAGCCTCCAAACAACTTTAGGAATGTAGGATTTTTAATTTTTGCCAGTATCAGAACAGCCGCTGTTTACATACCACAGTGGTACTGACGTACCGGTTTATACTAGTTGCACTCCACACGGTGGTAGTACTTGGTGTATGCCACAGCGGATTGCTCATTATAATCTTATTTTATACGTATTAAATAGATACCTAAAAAAAGTTTATTTGTGTATAAGTGTTGCGTTATTGGGATTAGAATAAAATATTTTATTAACAGACATCAAATACTTCGGAATCTTTGTATATTGTCCTTTCATTTTTTTTTTCTTTTATGGTGCATCGAAATCTGAGTCATTAGCACCATTTTTTCCTTATGAGCTTATATAATACTTAGATTTAGCTAGCAACAATATTTTACACCGCAATTAAAGTGATTTGCTCTTCTTATAAACATAATATTTATATTATAATATAAACATAATACATTAATTTGTCTGACAAAAAAAAGTCCGACCCGCAGGAACTGCTTCATCTTAGCGCGGTTCCGTTCTTACCTCAAGTGCGATTAGTGAAGGAATAGAGCAGCTATCGGTAGGTATTAGCACCATTCCCCCCCCCCCCTTAATATCTTCAAAACAGTTAAGAAATCGTGGGAAGTACGATTTAACCATTAAAAAGCTTACTAAATTCTCTAAAAAAAAGATTCTGAAGGAAATTTCGATGGGGCAATGTCAGTCGGAGAAGTAAGTGCTTAAAACTACGAAAGTGTTAGTTTTGTTATTTTAAACGGGTTTTTGTCACTGTTTACCTCACTTTTGTTTTTTAAGTTTATTTAACGGTGGAATGAGTATTTCATTAAAGCTGAGAAAATAAGTATCATATTGGTAATAGAGTTTTCCTAGAGTGAGCGTCGCGATGACGGGAGAGTCCCATCCGTTTAGAAAACTGTCAGTTTCCATATGTGGCTCTTTAAGCTTCCTTCTCTTTGAGATTTTATTTTATATTTTTAACGACAGATCAAAACCTACCGATAGCTGCTACTATTCCTTTACTAATCGCACTTCGGATAAGAACGGAACCGCGCTAAGATGATGCAGTTCCTGCGAGTCGGACTTTTTAATTTCAGCGAGCAGTGGCCGCTCAAGCGGCCCTTGCCCGTTAAGGGGTTGATAATACATTCATAGACACAGACAGATAAACATATATTCTATTTACATAATTGAATAATAATACTATGAGAAATAATAAAGTTTAACTAAAAATAAATACATTTCTTATGCATTAAATTTGTACAAAATTCACATACCTTAACACAATATGTAATAAAATTATTATTATATCAATCATAAATTAATGACGCCCTCAATTTTAAGAAGTTTTGTAATTGCAAATTTGTATGTATTCAATTTTTGAGGCACTGTTTAAGACTTCAAGTAATTGAGAATTATCGGTAGTTTGGTTGTTAAACTGGAGGAATTGGTTTCTAATGGGGGGGGGGGAGTAAATAGGACAATGCAAAATAAAATGGAAAATGTCTTCATAAGCGTTATTCTTACAAAGGGTGCAGATTTCTTTCGGGTTAATAGAATAATGTATACTTTTAAAGGAAAATTTAATATTGAAGTTGCTTGCAGTTCTTAACTGAGCTATGGTTCTTGCAATAACAAAAGGCAGTCCCATGATCATGAGCATTATGAGTAATCAAATGAAATCTAATAACACAAATCTGTAACTGTTCGGGTTCGCAGTTTCGAACCCGTGACCTCCGAACTGTGAATCCTAGAAGAACAAATATTAAATAACTTAGTGTGCAGCATTTGGTTTATGGACGTAGACACGAATCTTTTAATAATCCCATAAGAAAGAGTCTGCTGGGGATTGATCTGGACTCCGGATGGCCATGGGGTCTAGCCTCCTCTGGCAGGATTTCTTTGACACGTTTCTTTGGGACTCGTTGAGTGTGTGACAAGTGGCTCCATCTTGCTGAAACCATGTGTTAGCCAGCAAAGCCCACTAGCATCGGTGCCAAGAACTCCCGTAACATCAAAAGGACCTTACTTTTTCGCGCGAATCTTCGAAAAAGTAAGGTCCATAAACCAACTAAAAATACTAACACTACGCCAACTAAAAGAAAAAAAAAAAGCCAAGAGATGTCGGCGATTTCGATTTCTTTGCCGACGAATAGTTGCTTAGAAGAATGCAAAAGTCAAAACGATGATCATATAGATGATGTAATTTAAACAAAGTAAATGCTAACTAATCAGCTTTCTTGTAAATAAACAATTTTCAAAATATCTCAAATGGTTTTTTTTTATGCAATTTTTTCAAATGATAACAAATTCATGACCCACCCTGTCCACTATGGTTAAAAAGTTCAAAATATTGAAATATTGAAAAGTTTTGTTGTTGCTTGGTGAAATTTTTGATCATTTGCTTGAAAATTAGATCAAGGTCTTGTAGTGTGTTTTGAGTCATGTGGCATTTATTTGACGCGAAAGAAAAATTAGAATGAAATGAGTATTTATGAAATATTCATTGATTTATCAAGGATCATTATCAAGGTGATTATTTTTCAAAAAATATTCAAAGAGTTAGTAATAATCAACTCCTATGATTTGGCAGTTGTCGATAAAGTAACAAGAGTATCAGATCATCAAAATAATTTATTGCAAAGAAATTTATTGGTATTTCATTTAAGTAAAAAAAAATCAAATTACTATTTTAATTGGCTGATTGTTATCGCCAACATCTGAAGCGATTCCTTCAAGTCGCTTCGCAGTTGTGTTCAAGTTATGAATGTCTAGGGATTTTGGAAGCACACGAGAGAATGACTGATGGAACTCAACGACATTCTTTGCGAGTCGTGAAAGATCTCGTTTTGCCATCACAATGTCTTGGTTTATTTCCATACAAGATGAAACATAGAAAGTATGTGTTTTGCCGTTGGTTGACGCTCCATTCGTCGGTGGTTTTCTTGTTTTATTGTCTAATTTACACAAATATATTGTACCACTACAACGATTTGAGGTTTCGCAATTACGTTTCAAGTATGATCAATTATACAGACATTTTCTTTGTTCCGTTTGTCGTAGCAGTGGCTCTTTACGAATTGATGCACACTCTAAAGGAATATAACGCATGCATCAAACTTTTGGAAGAAATAGAAAATTTGATAGCTTTCAGAATCAACAAGTTCGTCTGGAAAAGGAACTTGTACTATTTCTGGATGGAGTGTACCTTCGGAATTTGTGCAATGATTTCCGGACTGGCAAACGAGGTGAAATCATCTCTCAATCCAACAGATACCATAATCTACACGTGGTTTTATGTGCAAATCTCCGTGCTGATTCTCAGATATACCGGTTTCATTGGGATTTGCACTTCGCTTTTGAAGCAGTGCATAAATGAGATCAGAGAGTATTCAAAGCCTTCTAGATCCGCTTGGTTGTTCGGAGACAAAACTGAAAAACTGATCCAGCTGTCGCGTGCCCATTGTAAGCTTTGCGAGTGCTCCGTGTGCATAACTAACACGCACTGCTATACTAATTTACTGACCTTTACGATGATATTTTACAACATTGTCCTGGAAGGATTTCAAGCACTCTCTCAAGTTCTGTCTCCCATGAAGACAAACTTCTCAGTTTGCATCACTTCTATTTGCTGGGTGATGGGCTGCTCGATCATGTGTTGGCACATAACTTCTTCCTGTGCAGAATGCTCCTCAGAGGTTTGAACGTTTTGTATCCGCAATCTTTAGATATAACTACTTACTACTTTAGTTTTCAATATCTTAAAGGCGGGCGAAGTTAAAAAAGTCCGACTCGCAGGAGTTGCGTCATCTTAGGCTAAAGACACACACAGCGGTTTCGTTGTGTGTGACTTTCCAGGTAGAAACAAACGTAATGAGGAGCCGATAGTTGGCAATAAAGCCGACTCGGCGCAACAATGGAATGACGTGCCGAGTCTGCTTGGACCGCGGTGTCTGGCTTCATGGCTTCAATACACAATTCCTTAATTCCACAGACTCGGCCGAACCGCTGTGTGTGTCTTTATTATTAAGGCTAAAAACAGCGGCCGAGTCAGTCGCCGAGTCTGCGGAAATGGCCTGTTTATTGAAGCCATGAAGCCACACACCGCGCTTCAAGCCGACTCGTCCTTTTAAAGCCGACTCGGCACATGATTCCATTGTTGCACTGAGTCCGCTTTATTGCCAATTGGCGGCTCCTCATAACGTATGTTTCTACTTGGAAAGACACACACACAGCTGATTCTGCCGACTCAGCGGCCGAGTCAGTCGGCGGAATTGGCCTGTGTATTGAAGCCATTAAGCCACATACCGCGGTCCAAGCAGACTCGGCACAGTATTCCATTGTTGCGCCGAGTCGGCTTTATTGCCAATTGGCGGCTCCTCATAACGTTTGTATCTACTTGGAAAGAAACACACAGCTGTTTTGAGTATCGGTTTTGAGCGTAGTTTCTTTTATTGATCAGTATTTTAAAGTGGGAGATATTTTTAAAAAATATGGGGGAGGAGAAAATTGACGCGGAAAAACTTATATTTGAAATTGAAAAGCGGCCTGCATTGTGGGATCAATCCAAAAAAAGAGTATAGGGACAAACTCCAAAGGAAGGAAAATTGGGAAGAGATAACAAATACATGTGCTGATGAAAATACAACAGTAGAATACATCATTTATAATAAGTAACGACGGATTTGTTGGGGTTCGGCTAAAAAAAAAAAAAAACTCAATACGATTTTTGTACAAAAATCTATATTAAGGACGTTTTGGCTACTCTTTGGTAGCCTTCGTCAGGAATGAATGTGCCGGGAGGCAGAGGAAGACCAAAATTAACACTTAGGTAACCATTGTGTAAGTGTCTACCCTTTGTGGAAGTGTATCCTTATAGACACTTTCACAATGGGTACCTAAGTGTTAACTTTGGTCTTCCTCTGCCTCCTGGCACTTTCATTGCTGACGAAGGCTACCAAAGAGTAGCCGAAACGTCCTTAATATCGATTTTTTTTTACAAAAATCGTATTGAGGTTTTGTTTAGCCGAATCCCAACTAATCCAACTTTACTTATCACCTCGACGGCTAACTATCTAATCTTCATGATCATTTATAATAAATAAAAATACATCTTTTATTATGTGTCACAGCAACCAACCTACTGTTTTCAACCGATTTTGTGTAAGGATAATTGACGTACTCAGATCTCTTTTCATGAGAATCTGTGGCCGGCTTCGAAACGGTACTGTGTGTTTCGGCAAAGCGTACCTTAATCTAAGGGCATGGAATAGTTATTTGTGTGACAAGTTTACTTGGTAGGGCGCTGACGACCGCGAGGTTTTTCGCCCCAAATATTCTAAACAAACAAACAACCAATAAACTGTTTTCAACCGATTTTGTGTACTGATAACAGACGTACTCAGATCTCAGTACATGAGAAGCTGTGGCCGCCTTCCAAAGCAGTACTGTGTTTTTTTTTAAGTGTCGGCGCATCGACTCGGCTGAAACCGCTGTGTGTGTAAGTACCCTAACACGGTTCCGTACTTATTCCTAGTGACATTAGGAATGATCAGAATAGAAATGAACAGTTGCTTTTTTTTTTGTTTTTTTTTTAGTATTTTGTGAAAAATGTCAACTAGATCTGGAAGAAATGGGATAGATTAGGCGTCACAAAGCACAGGTAACTGAACTGTTGCAAATTTACACAGAACCGGATAATTCTTAATCCTTCTCCTCCCTCGATCTTAAGGAAGGCTGTATAAGTCCATACTAGTACGTAATGAAAACGTACTCACTCTTCAACAAGTGCTTCAAAGTGCTCAGAAGGCTTCATTCAAAAAAAAAAAAAAGAAAAAAAAAAAAAAAAAAGAAAAAAAAAAAAAAAAAAATTTGTCATTTTAAGCATCAAATACATGAAATTTAAAACCTACAAGTAAGAGGACGAGACATTGTAGATAGTAAGATGAAACTATTGAGTATGTCACTCTCCAATCTGGCGATGTGGTGTTGCGTGCTGTGGTTTGGTCTGAATCCAAACTGAAAAATTTAATAAGAGCAGATTATTTTATAATTATCAAACCAATATTTTATTTGGAGTGTTCGGAGCACAAGTAGACCGAGTCTATTTTTGGCTTTTTATGTTGTAATGGGATTGAAGAGTATTACTGAAATGGCTCTTTTCAGTGCTTCAGGAGACTAAGTCCTAACTTCATTATTTTGCCGCTTGTAGCAGTTCTTGGTACACATCTGGAAGTCATTCTTATTTGTTTTCAGAGCACAAGTTGGCCAAGTCCTAGTTGTAACTATTTTATGAACAAGGCTATACATAAACAATGCTAGTGATATTTAAAATTAATATTAGCGTTTAACTTTAAATCATTTTAATACTTATACTGGTCGATAGGATTTGCACAACGTCTCTGCAATTAAAACGCATAATAATCATTTTCCGAAAACTGTATAACATGGACTTGGTCTAGTTGTGCTCTGAACCCTCCATTTATGAGTCTTTCCAAAACCTTTGAACCTCCATACAACAGCGATATCGGCCTAGAACGCGACGGGCAATAGTTGTCGATTTCTAGCTTTATAAGAGGAATGTCGACAGATTAGTTTCAGAGTCTGAACTATTTAAAAAATTCCCACAAAATGTTTGACTGGCCTAATATGTCCATACTAAATGTTTGCCAAGGGCCTAGGCCTAACTGTCAGTAAATTATATTTTCAAGTGTAAACATGGATATTCATGTTTACCCTTGCAAAAATTATAGAGACTGTCATACAAAATTTCAATTAACTGTATCAAGGTGAATGGTTATCCATTTTAGCCCCCGTATCTTTGGAAAAAACTGAAGTGGGTAAATAGCCAGAATATTAGTCATATAATGATGGGAGGGCCATGGCAATTTTATAGATTTAATCTTGAAATTATAGCCATCAAATGACTGATTTATATCTTCTCAGCATGAACGGGCTTTGTAATCCAGTTATCCATACACACGGAGATGGGCTTCAACCTTCTGCGTTTCTAGTTGCAGGGTTTTTAATTGTTCTAAGGGGCCCCAAAGAAATAAAGGGCACTTCTGTGTTTATAGTTGCAGTGTTTTTATGTTGAAAGAGCACTGAAGAAATAAAGTGTACTTCTGTTAAGATGAAAATTTCCTCAGAGACCACCACTGAAGAAATCTTCAGCTCTGTACTTATTCCGTCCAAATATCTCGGATTATTTCCATTTAAATACAACAGCAAGAAGTTTGTTTTATGTCTCTGGAGTGTGACATATTCGTGTGTTTTTATATGCCTGACATTTTTGTTGTTATTGTATTTCATTTATTCGAAAATGCCGGTTCATAGGAACACATATATTTCTACTATGATTAGTTATACCATAGTCTCGGTCATACCATTCATACCAATCCTTGCGCTTTTCGAATCGTTTTTTTCAATTGAAAAACTAAATAAATCTATGAAAATTATTGGAGAAGTAAAAAATTTACTCTTGACTAAAGGAAAGGTCATTAAATTTGAAAGAGGGATTTATTACTTTTGGCTAGAGTTTTTACTTGGAATCAGCGCGACAGGATTTGGCTTAAGTTTAATTTCCAGCAAAAAAAATGTGATCTTCCATATTATACAGAAACTATCATACGAGTGGTTTAATATGTTGAACTAAATCATTTTAAGACTTATACTGGTCGATAGGATTTGTACAACGTCTCTGCAATTAAAACGCATAATAATCATTTTCCGAAAACTGTATAACATGGACTTGGTCTAGTTGTGCTCTGAACCCTCCATTTATGAGTCTTTCCAAAACCTTTGAACCTCCATACAACAGCGATATCGGCCTAGAACGCGACGGGCAATAGTTGTCGATTTCTAGCTTTATAAGAGGAATGTCGACAGATTAGTTTCAGAGTCTGAACTATTTAAAAAATTCCCACAAAATGTTTGACTGGCCTAATATGTCCATACTAAATGTTTGCCAAGGGCCTTGGCCTAACTGTCAGTAAATTATATTTTCAAGTGTAAACATGGATATTCATGTTTACCCTTGCAAAAATTATAGAGACTGTCATACAAAATTTCAATTAACTGTATCAAGGTGAATGGTTATCCATTTTAGCCCCCGTATCTTTGGAAAAAACTGAAGTGGGTAAATAGCCAGAATATTAGTCATATAATGATGGGAGGGCCATGGCAATTTTATAGATTTAATCTTGAAATTATAGCCATCAAATGACTGATTTATATCTTCTCAGCATGAAAGGGCTTTGTAATCCAGTTATCTATACACATGGAGATGGGCTTCAACCTTCTGCGTTTCTAGTTGCAGGTTTTTTAATTGTTCTAAGGGGCCCTGAAGAAATAAAGGGCACTTCTGTGATCATAGTTGCAGTTTTTTTATGTCGAAAGAGCCCTGAAGAAATAAAGTGCTCTTCTGTTAAGATGAAAATTTCCTCAGAGACCACCACTGAAGAAATCTTCAGCTCTATACTTATTCCGTCCAAATATCTCGGATTATTTCCATTCAAATACAACAGCAAGAAATTTGTTTTATGTCTCTGGAGTGTGACATATTCGTGTGTTTTTATATGCCTGACATTTTTGTTGTTATTGTATTTCATTTATTCGAAAATGCCGGTTCATAGAAACACATATATTTCTACTATGATTAGTTATACCATAGTCTCGGTCATACCATTCATACCAATCCTTGCGCTTTTCGAATCGTTTTTTTCAATTGAAAAACTAAATAAATCTATGAAAATTATTGGAGAAGTAAAAAATTTACTCTTGACTAAAGGAAAGGTCATTAAATTTGAAAGAGGGATTTATTACTTTTGGCTAGAGTTTTTACTTGGAATCAGCGCGACAGGATTTGGCTTAAGTTTAATTTCCACAAGAAAAAATGAGAGTTCAATCTTCCAAATTATACAGAAACTATCATACGAGTGGTTTTATATGTTGAACTCTGTACTGATTTTAAGATATTCCAGTTTCGTCGGCATAAATTTATCCTTTTTCGATCACATTACAAAGGAAATGATAATTTTTGTAAATTCACCAGCAACATTGCTCCCGGTGAGAATATCAAAGCTGGAAATTTTAACTAGTATTCATAACAAACTCTGCGAAAGCTCCTTTATTCTTGGAGAAATTCAAAATATCCAGATTGCACTCACGTTTTTAGGATCATTTATCATCATAGTAACACAAGGATATGAAGGATTCATAATTCTAAACTCATTAACAGAAGAGAATTTATGTCATTTTCTTTTAAAGCTCTCGTGGGTTACGGGAGGCTTTTGCATCTGTTGGCACATTGTAGCATACTGTGTGAACTGCACTAAAAAGGTTAGACTATTTTTTTTATATTATTGATTTTATTTCAATTATACTTTTTGTTTGGATAACACACACACAAAAACATTTCTGGGTTGCTGAATCTGAATCCGGGGTCAGAAAAACCTCAGCACCTCTTACTTTACGCCTAAACCCCCGAAAAATGTAAATTGAATAAAATGTAAATTTAGACAACCAGCAAAACAAGTGTGAACTTAATCAATTAGTCTTGGAAAAAAAATACCAAATTTGAGAACTATGTATGTTGCTATTAAACAAATATTATTTTGTTGTCTAATTTTTCCATGCTTTTTGCAGGCAAAAGAATTCAATACTCTCCTTTATCAATTAATGATAGATGACAAAACAAATGAAATTTCTAATAATGTAAGTATTTTAAGAATTAGTATATTTTGACAAAGTATATATCTATATTTATAAAGGGTGTTCCAGAAGGAAATCGCCATACTTGAGGAGTGTGTACGCCGACTAATGTGTAGTTGAATGCCACCAAGGAGAAATGTTTACTAGCATTATTTCCCTAGATATAGGTACGTTTTTTTCTCTAAACGCTAGTTTTGACCATTTTTGCGCTATTGGTCGTTCCCGCCATAAGGAAAATTTAATTCTGATGAAATTTTCAAAATCTTCATTAAGTTTCCTATAATATCTCGTGTAAGTTGTATAAAACTTTCTCAAACCAAATTCACAGCAACCACCCAAACAAATAAATTATCAGGAAATAAAAGTTATTCATTTTTAATTTTCCACAAACAGCACAAACATCTTTTAGCACTTTCCTCCGAAGGAAAGTAGCTATTGAGGTTGGACTCATGACGGAATTTTTGAAAAATTTCTTCAAATCTTTATCGACCCTACCTAGTAGACACCGAAAATGACCCCCGTTAAAATTTACATATATACATATATATATATATATATATATATATATATATATATATATATATATATATATATATATATGTGTGTCTGTTAACACGATAGCGGCCAGAGTTTTTGTTTTTTCGTCACGAAACTTGGTATATAGCATTCAATTAGCAAACGATTGAACGAGTTCGTCAACCACCAAAGTCGGTCCACCGGAAGGGGGGGGGGGTTTACACCGAACCCAAAACACTAATTTGACCATGTCAGCCGTAATAATTGTTATATTTCAACGAAACTTGGCATTCGTAGCGGTAATATAGAGAGAAAGGTGAGATATAAAAATGAACTAAATCGGTTCATTAGGAGGGGGGGTTTACTCCGGACCCACAATACCAATTCGCCACTACCAGCCGTGATTTTTGATATATTTCGACGAAACTCGGTATTCGTAGTGGTAATCTACAGGTAAATATGTGTTGTAAAAGTAAACTAAATCGGTTCATTAGGAGGGGGGGGGGTTTACTCCGGACCCAAATTACTAATATACTCATACCGGTCGTAATTTCTGCTGTATTGTAACGAAACGCGGTATACGTCGTGGGTAACTCCTGAGAAAGAAGTGTTGTAAAAATGAGCTGAATCGGTCAATCGGAAAGGGGGGTTTACTCTGTAATATATTTCAACAGAAAAGCCCGCCAGACGTAGGTTCACAAAGCCGCCGCAAGGAGCGCTTTCTACCACTAGAGGGACTAAATCCTGTTCCTGCGTTAGATCAAAATACGATAATATGAGGTTTTTTGTATTTATTACGTAGTGTAGTATGTACCATGTGTAAACATAACTCTGGAAGCAAATTAATAATTGATCAGTTACTCATTACAAAATTAAAAGAGATCTATTCATGTTTTTATTTTATTTATGTAGGATATTTTAAGCAAATTGTTCTGGAAAGCAGTCTACACTACCCAAATTCTGAGGAAAGAGCTTAGTTATGCAGCTCCTGGGTGACGGACTTTTTGGATAGGTAGATGGGACTCTGAAAAGTTTCATTATTTCATTACTTTGGCTAATTTGTTATTGAGTTTCGAAGGCCAAATAAGGATGCTTTGCACGGATAAATTGTGGTCAATTAAAACCAGAATAAATTAATACGCAAAACATTTTGGCTTTTCATGATTAAAATAAAGAAATACAGAAATTAAAGCAAAATGACTACTTCAAAAATCATAGCAAAACACTTTAAATGAAAATGTTCGTGGAACATTAAAAATGAAAAACTTTTATTTCCTGATAATTTATTTGGGTAAATGTGAAGGAGCGCGGTCTCCACACCGATGCTTTTGAAATGTTGCACTATAACGTATTTTGATGCACTAAACACGAATCCGTTAAAAAAAAAAAAGCTCGCTTTTCACTAGGAAAGAAGTTATTAAGCACTAAAGTTCACTGTTGTGCGGGTTCTGAAAGGTAATGTAACCTACTACGTTACGAAAAAGCGTTAGAGAAAAAAACGTACCTATATCTAGGGAAATAATGCAAGTAAAAATTTCTCCTTGGTGGCATTCAACTACACTTCAGACGGTGTACCCACCCCTCAAGTATGGCAATTTCCTTCAGGACCAACCTGTATATATATACATATAACAATCAAAAATTATATATTATACGTTTTCAAAATAAAAACAGTTTACATTTGGCTAGATTAATCAGCTATTTGAAACACCAATTTTATTCAATTTAGTTACTACTTGAAAGTCCTATTAAAAGCAGTTGTTTTTCATGTTTGAATTAAAAAGTTGCTTTAATTTCTAGAAGAAACTCCGATTGCATATATCAATGAAGAGAGAAGTTGTTTTTACTGCATGTGGCTTTTTTACTTTGGACTACACTCTAGTTCATTCGGTGAGTATTATTGGAAATTTTGTTACTTCATTTTATAACATCAGCTCAAACCAAATTCTTTGAGAACTCTGGTAATACTGAAGTTTAGCCTCCTCCCAACCGATTATTTTCAAATTTTGCACTATAACGTATTTTGATGCACTAAACACAAATCCGTTAAAAAAATAAATCGCTCTCAACTAGGAAAGAAGTTATTAAGCGCTAAATTTCATTGTAATGGAGGTTATAAAAGGTGGTGTAAGCCAAGTATTTGTAAACATGCGCATGCGCAGGGATGTAACTTTGGGAGACAAAGAGCTCTCATTTGAAATGTTGATGAACTATTTATTCAAAAAGAATTCTAAATTTTAAGGGCCTCCTCACCCGTCGTAACATGTCACTTATGGTCAGACGTCCTATCCATGGACTTTAGTGCTTAATAACTTCTTTCCTAGTTGAAAGCGTTTTTTTTTTTTTTTTTTTTTTTTTTTTTTTTTTTTTTTTTTTTTTTAATCGGATTCGTGATTAGTGCAGCAAAATACGTTAGGTACTTACGTATTAGCGTCAACGCAGGTTAAAGAGGCGGGTCTCGTTCAGAGATCTGGATCATGGATAACGCATTTCTATTGGTCAATCACTATCTGAGATATCATCTATTGTGTTTATAGTAGCCATCTTGTTCCCTTTGTCTTTTTTAACGCAATTCATTTGTGCTTTATTTACCCACGCAATTGTTGTTGTTTTTTTTTGTAACGCGATTTCAGTTTCTGTGCGAGATAGCGACATCAGCTTAGCTAGGATGAAAGCTACTTTTTCGAAGCGATGCCAAATTGTTTATCAGTCCATTATCCAGCGAAAAACCATCCTTGATCTATATTATCAACGAGTTGGATTCACTAGAGTTTAGATATAATCTTGAGCGAGCGTAGCGAGCGGAAACGCATAGCTATTATGCTATTAATATAAGTGCTACGCGTTTTCGCTAGCTAAAGATTATACCAAAACTCTAGTTAACCTAAATCGTTGATAATCCCGTCGCCACATTGGCGAAATCTGATTTGACTCCTTGATCCAGATCTCTGACACGGTGTAGATCCAGTTCTCTGAGACCCGGCTCTTTAACCTGCTTTGACGCTAATACGTAAGTACCATACGTTATAGTGCAAAATTTGAAAATAAAATGTGCGGAGGGGGCTAAACATCAGTATTACCTGAACTCTTATAAGGTTAATACTGAGTCATTGAAAAATTTAAGACATTATTATTTAGTATTGTCTACGACCAAATACTGCATGAGATTTTTCCCCGTGGATGGGTCAGTTTGCGAAGACCACATCCAGTTACTTGTGAAGTATCTGTAGTGATTATAACAGTGATTCAGCGCATGCGCATAACTCATTAGCATTTCTATTGGCCTATTCCTATGGGCGTAGCACGTATGCCCATAATGCGAAATAAATATAAATATTTTATAGAACCACCGGACAACAAATCGGTGAGGAGGCCCCTAAACTTCACTATTACCATTGATTTTTATAACATTAACTTATAAATATTGCTTGCTGAAATATATTCTGCTTATTAGCACTTTCCTCCGAAGGAAAGTAGCTATTAAGGTTGGACTCATGACGGAATTTTTGAAAAATGTCTTTAAATCTTTATCGATCCTACCTAGTAGACACCGAAAATGACCCCCGTTAAAATTTATACATATATATATATATATATATATATATATATATATATATATATATGTGTGTGTGTCTGTTAACACGATAGCGGCCAGAGTTTTTGTTTTTTCGTCACGAAACTTGGTATATAGCATTCAATTAGCAAACGATTGAACGAGTTCGTTAACCACCAAAATCGGTCCACCGGAAGGGGGGGTTTACCCCGGACCCAAAACACTAATTTGACTATGTCAGCCGTAATATTTGTTATATTTCAACGAAACTTGGTATTCGTAGTGGTAATATAGAGAGAAAAGTGAGATATATAAATGAACTAAATCGGTTCATTAGAAGGGGGGGTTTACTCCGGACCCACAATACCAATTCGCCACTACCAGCCGTGATTTTTGGTATATTTTGACGAAACTCGGTATTCGTAGTGCTAATCCACAGGTAAATATGTGTTGTAAAAATAAACTAAATCGGTTCATTAGGAGGAGGGGTTTACTCCGGACCCACAATACCAATTGGCCACTACCAGCCGTGATTTTTGGTATATTTCGACGAAACTCGGTATTCGTAGTGGTAATCTACAGGTAAATATGTGTTGTAAAAATAAACTAAATCGGTTCATTAGAAGGGGGGGGGTTTACTCCGGACCCAAATTCCTAATATACTCATACCGGTCGTAATTTCTGCTGTATTGTAACGAAACGCGGTATACGTCGTGGGTAACACATGAGAAAGATGTGTTGTAAAAATGAGCTGAATCGGTCAATCGGAAAGCGGGGGTTTAATTTGTAATATATTTCAATAGAAAAGCCCGCCAGACGTAGGTTCACAAAGCCGCCACAAGGAGCGCTTTCTACCACTAGAGTGACTGTATCCTGTTCCTGCGTTAGATCAAAATACGATAATATGAGGTTTTTTGTATTTATTACGTAGTGTAGTAGGTACCATGTGTAAACATAACTCTGGAAGCAAATTAATAATTGATCAGTTACTCATTACAAAATTAAAAGAGAACTATTCATGTTTTTATTTTATTTATGTAGGATATTTTAAGCAAATTGTTCTGGAAAGCAGTCTACACTACCCAAATTCTGAGGAAAGTGCTTAGTTATGCAGCTCCTGCGTGACGGACTTTTTTCATTAATGCTATACAAGCCTAAAAGTATTACTTACAAATACAAGTTATCTAACGGTTAGTTATAAACCATATTATATAAATATAATAGTAAAAAAAAGTTTCTTTTTCTTAGTAGTGATTATAGTGATTTTAAATACTTTTCATTACTATATTAACTTTTGATTACTATTTTTATATAATATGGTTTCTAACCTTAGATAACCTGTAAAGAAGTAATAAATTACCTGCAAGCTAATCAGTAAGTACCAAAATCACGACAGATACTTCAAAGTAACTGGATGTGGTCTTCGCAAAAGGACCCCAATGGATTTTTCCTTTCTGAAACCCACTACCCTCCAGGTAGACGATTTTGACCTAGCCTATGACTCTCCCTCGATCAAGATCTGTGACAAGTTTGGTCAAAATCAGTCAACGGTGTGGATTTTTATTAGG
Organism: Gonocerus acuteangulatus; assembly: GCA_946811695.1. NCBI lineage: Eukaryota > Metazoa > Arthropoda > Insecta > Hemiptera > Coreidae > Gonocerus > Gonocerus acuteangulatus. The sequence goes on from OX328131.1 coordinate 54,816,761, forward strand.
AACAAACATACAGACAGACAGCTGGTAGACGTTTTTGACCTAGCCTATGACTCTCCCCGGATCAAGATCTGCCTGTGTGCTAAGTTTGGTCAAAATCAGTCAATGGTGGGGATTTGTGTATGAAACAAACAGACACGTGATTTATATATATATAGATATCAAAGGCATTTTTATTTTTGATGAGTCTTACATTGTTTTAAAATTCACTGACGTATGTCTTATTTTGAAACGAACTTACTACGTCAGCATTAAAAAACAGCATGATATATTGCATTTTGAAAATCATTTTCTTCCAGTATTTAGAGGACATTCTCAACTTGTAAGATCAACTGTTATCTCAAAATCGTCAAATCGGTTTCAATGATGTGTCTTATTTTGATCACAGACGACTCAAGAAATGTCAGTGGACTGTCAAGCTCTGTTGGTCTACTGCACGAGGCCCGTCTTCAAGCTTGCAGTTTCCCGCTCGAAATCGTTCAAACCACCACTTGTCGCTCACTTATGACATTTTCGTCATATATTTGTACAAGTTTTCGATGAATTAAAGCAGCATTTTCTCCTTTATCGTATATGTCTTGTTTTGATTCCAGACACCTCGCTTATGATACTGATAATTAGAGCCCGGGAGTTAGGCAAAATGCCATTTTTTCCTGACTCGATATATTGAAGAATCAGATAGAAATAAATATGTTTTCGTGCATTTAGAACGTGTAGACAATTTTGATTTTGCCTATTTTAGCTTCCGTTGCCTGTTTTAAGATGTTAAGCCTTTTTTTGCTTTTTTGCTCCTTATGCGATTTTCTTTCTGCGATTTAAACATTTTAATAAGTACATAATGCATTTCCGTTCATCGAAGACAAAAAAGGTTGCACAAATTAAATTACATATTGCCGTAACAAATATCTATTCGAATGTTTGTTTTCCCAACCCATGGATTTAACCTCGGTAAATAACAGAACCTTCCTTAGTAGAAGGAATGCACAAGCATAATGAATAGGAGGAAAGAGAGAGAATGAGAGAAGTACGTCTCCTTCCTCACACCCCTTTTGCTGTGACAATGGTGTAATTACCTGGTATTCCGGATTTAGAAATGTTAAGATAATGCAGAGTTATTCCATGATGTATTTTTTCTGAGAAGGACTATGACAGTTGATATTTTGAAAAAGCATCTTGTTGTTGCTTGTAAGAAGGGAACGTAAGAGTAAGTACGCTAATTCTGAGATAAATTGGTAATAAAGGAATGAATGAGTATTTAAAATACATATTTTCATTAATAATGAGTGAGATTCCTCTTTGCCTTCACTCCTAATAATTGGCCTATTTTAATTACAGTACTGCCTATTTTCAGTATTTCAAGTGCCTTTTTGTCTGCCTATTTTAACCAAAAAAGTCCGTCTCGCAGGAACTGCATCATCTTAGCGCGGTTCCGTTCATATCCCTAGTCTAATTTGAAAAGATTAAAATAGAAGCAGTTATTATTTTGGTTCCACCAGTCTTTTTTTTTTTTTTTAATTAATTATTGTAATGGCGTGTCAACCCTTAAGGTCACTAACGCCATTCCTGTGTGTAGTAAAGTCTTGAAAGGTCATGATTTACAATCTTACCTGGAAGGGTCTAGAACACACTAGAAACGGACCCGCTAGTGACAAGGTCTTGGAATCCTGGAAATCTATATTTCTAACAATAAATTGTTTTTGTTATTTTACTTAACCAGTTTTATTGTCAAATACATTAGCCAAGTATAAGCAATAAAAAAATAACAAGGAATAATACAGACAAAAAGAACCTTTCGAATAAACTAAATCAATTAATTTAAAGTTTTAAGCACTTATTTCTCCGATTGACATCGCCTAATTAAAACTTTCATCAGAACCTTTTTTGTAGAGAATTTAGTAAGCTTTCAAATGGTAATCTTCCGCTTCACAAGATTGTCAACGGTTTTCGAGATACTAACGAATGTATACAAAGTTACCAAAACTTTTTTTGTCTGTTAATAAAATATTTTATTCTAACCCTTCCTTTACTCTAAACGTAACAAAAATTTCAACATATTAGTGTTGATGAAATTCAAACATGCAGAAAATTTTTCAACTGTATCCCATAATTCTAAGAAGCAAAATCAAAGGCAAACAACCCTCCCTAGGAAAGACGCTAGGCAGTTGAAAAGCTATATCTTGGAAATCCATATCTCTAACATTAAATTGTTTTTCTTATTTTTCTTAACCTGTTTTATTTTCAAATACATTATCCAACTATAAGCAATTAAAAAATAACAAGGAATAAAAAACAGACAAAAAGAACAGTTCGAATAAGCGAAATCAATTACTTTAATGTTTTAAGCTCTTATTTCTCCGATTGACATCGCCTAATCAAAACTTTCATTAGAACCTTTTTTTTAGAGCATTTAATAAGCTTTTTAATGGTATTCTTTCGTTTACTAAGATTCTCAACCTTTTTCGAGATATTAAGGAAAGTAAACAAAGTTACTAAAACTTTTTATGTCTGTTAATAAAATATTTTATTCTAACCCTTCCTTAACTCCAAACGTAACAAAAATTTCAACATATTAGTTTTAATGAATGTAGAACATGCAGAAAATATTTCAACTGAATCCCATGATTCTAAGTACCCAAACCAAAAACGGTATTCGAAAACTATTTTTCCAATTTTCTCGAAAACGGTTAAAGCTATCGCCTTGAAAATGGTTTCATTCGTTTTCCTAGCCCAAGAAGCCTATAAAACGAGTACTTACAAGCTTATGAAGTCAAAAGTCCGACTCGCAGGAACTGCGTCATCTTAGCGCGGTTCCATTCATATCCCTAGTGTTATTTTGTAGACTTAGAATAGAAACAGTTATTACTTTGTTTGGATCATTCCTAATGTAAACAAATATGAAAAAAAAAAAAAAACAAGATTTTCGGCTAGGGATGAAACTATCCTAAGCAGAAATTACTCTTTCTGCCGTCCCAAGTTTCGGTCTACGAAGACTCTTCTACGAATATAGTTCTAATTTACTTAACTTGCAGTGCTAACATATCCATTTTACTTTTAAATGCAATTAAACAAAATAAAATTGTACATGAAATTGAGAAAGTAGTGTTATTTTTTATTGAACTACGGCCACATTCAACCACAAAATATAATTATATTTCTAGTATAGCATTTGGCTGCATGACTTCCTACAGGTAAAGGTAACTGTCAGCTGTCCTAGAATGCTTGATGAGAACAATGAATCTTGATTTATGAAGTGCAATAAAAGCCTACCTGAACCGGCCTACTACCTCGACCCGGACTGACCCTACACGGAGAATATTTACGTTTTCAGTTCTGTTACAGGTTCAAAGAATTTGTATTTATTCCCCTGTTTTATTGAGAAATACATCCTCCTCCTAGAAGCAGTAACAAAATAACAAGAAATAAAAACAGACAAAAAGAACCGTATAAATAAACGAAATCAATTATCGTTTATCAAACTTCTAAGTTATATGTACTTATTTCTCCGTTTGACATCGCCTAATCAAAACTTTCTTCAGAACCTGTTTTCTAGAGCATTTAGTAAGCTTTCGAATGGTAACCATCCGTTTACCAAGATTCTCAACCGTTATCGAGATATTAAGGAAAGTATACGAAGTTTCCAAAGCTTTTCATCTCTATTAATAAATTATTTTAATTTAACCCTTCCTTAACTCCAAACGTAAGTAAATTTACAGCATACTAGTTTTGATGAAATTAGAACATGCAGAAAATGTTTCAACTGAATCCCATAATTCGAAGTACCAAAATCAAAGACAAAAAGAACCGTTCGAATAAACAAAATCAATTACTTCAAAGTTTAAGCACTTATTTATCCGATTGACATCGCTTATTCAAAACTTTCTTTAGAACCTTTTTTGTAGACCATTTAGTAAGCTTTCGAATGGTAACCTTTCGCTTCCCAAGATTGTGAACGGTTTTCGAGATACTAACGAAAGTATAAAAGGTTACCAAAACTTTTCTTGTCTGTTAATAAAATATTTTATTCTAACCCTTCCTTCATTCCAAACGTAACCAAAATTTCAACATATTAGTGTTGATAAAATTCGAACTTGCAGAAAATGTTTCAACTGAATCCCATAATTCTAAGTACCAAAATCAAAGACAAAAAGAACAGTTCGAATAAGCGAAATCAATTACTTAAAAGTTTTAACCACTTATTTCTCCGATTGACATCGCTTATTCAAAACTTTCTTTAGAACCTTTCTTGTAGACCATTTAGTTAGCTTTCGAATGGTAACCTTTCGCTTCCCAAGGTTTTCGACCGTTTTCGAGATATTAAGAAATTATACGAAGTTCCCAAAACTTTTTATTATTTCTGACAACAGAAAATTGGTCTCAATTTACCTATCCTGTTTTACACACACATACATTTTCCTTACAAATACAACATAAGAAATTACAAAAATAAAAAGCAATAAAAAACCAAGGGAAAGAGACAAAAATTACAAAAAGAACGACAAAAACCCGTTCATAAGAACAAAACAGACGTATTTGAAGTTTTAAGCACTTATTTCTCCGATTGACATAACCTAATCAAAAATAGTTTTAGAATCATTTTTGTAGAGAATTTAGTAAGCTTTCAAATAGTTTCAATCCACTTACCACGATTTCCCAACCGTGTTCGAGATATTAATGAAAGTATACGAAGTTTCCAAAACTTTTCATGTCTGTTCATAAAATATTTTATTCTAACCCTTCCTTAACTCCAAACGTTACATAACTTTCAACATATTAGTTTTAATGAAAGTAGAACATGCAGATAATGTTTCAACTGAGTCCCGTTATTCTAAGTACCCAAACCAAAAACGGTATTCAAAAACAATTTTTCCAATTTTCTCGACAACGGTTAAAGCTATCGCCTTGAAAATGGTTTCATTCGTTTTCCTAGCCCAAGTAGCCTATAAAACGAGTACTTACAAGCTTGTGAACTCAAAAACGTAAGCGTTACGATTTTTTATGCGCGAATTTCGCCCCGAACGCCATCTTCCAGTGGGCGGATTTTGCTGGTTAACGAACTTGACCTTTCAAATTGGACGACAGATTTTTGTACCAAATTTCATCAAAATCGGACCATTCGTCTTCTACCTAGAGAGCGAACAGACAAATATATATATATATATATGTATATATATATAAATATATATATATATATATATATATATATATATATATATATATATATATATATATACATATATATATACAAATTTGAACCACCGTTATTTTCGGTTTCTAGGGGTTCTGAAACGCGAAATTTTCTAGTCGGCACTTCCGGATTGTTTCATTGTATCAACCTTATAAGCGGGGTTCCTCCCTATGGGGGAGGGAGGAACCGCGCTAAAAAAACGTAAGCGTTACGATTTTTTTGCGCGAATTTCGCCCCAAACGCCATCTTCCAGTGGGCGGATTCTGCTGGTTAACGAACTTGACCTTTCAAATTGGACGGCGGATTTTTGTACCAAATTTCATCACAATCGGACCATTAGGGAAGCCAGAAATGAGCGAACAGACAAATATATATATATATATATATATATATATATATATATATATATATATATATATATATATATACAAATTTTAACCACCATTATTTTCGGTTTTTAGGGCTTCTGAAACGAGAAATTTTCTAGTCGGCACTTCCGGATTGTTTCATTGTATCAACCTTATAAGCGGGGTTCCTCCCTATGGGGGAGGGAGGAACCGCGCTAAAATAAATGCCTAACTTCCGGGCTCTACTGATAATAGATAGATAGACGCTAAGATGGTGCAGTTCCTTCAGGTTCAATATATCTGATTCTTACAATACAGTATTTTGTTTTAATTGAATTACTTTTTCAGATGATTGCAGCAGCGACGACCTACTTAGTGATTCTAATCCAATTCGGTAACAACGACTCCAAGGCTACTTCTAGCACAACCGACCTAAACAACACGACAACAACCACAATTGCAACGAATACAACATAAGAAAATCTACTGCTACTTGAAACAGTAACTTTTGTGAATCTTGATGGTGCTAAATAAATGTTCTCAATGGACCTCTTGAAGCAAAATGTTGTGGAGTTCAAAGATATTTTTGTATCAAAAGAAACAAGTAATTGAAAATCGAACAAGGGTTTGATTTTTTTTTATTTGTCTTCAAAACTCCATCTTTAACATTTGGTTCAGTGACATCAGGACCGCCACATCTCAGAGGCCCGGGACCAGATCACTTCTCAGAGCCGGACTGAAAATTCTAGTACTTTGCTATAGGAATTTTGACATTTTAAAATTATTTTCATCTTGAATTTTGAGCGAAATAAGAATAAAAGTCGACAATCGGTGCAGCAAAGGTCACTTTCGGTCCTTGTAGTTTTATAACGACTCCTAATGAAATATAATATTCTGGGACTGCACTTGTTTTGTCGTTTATTTCCTTAAAAAAAAAATATATAGATCCCATTCCAATAAATATAGCCTACGCCTGTCTATATTTCTAAACCCCATTCTTTTTACAAGCTCATAACCTATACATTTTTTCCAATTAGCCGGACCCCCACGGCGCCCGGGCCCGGGACAACTGTACCCGGCTGTCCCCCCCCCATGTGGCGGCCCTGAGTGACTTATATTTGAAAAGACTAAAATTTGTTTTATTTCTAGGTGTACATTTATCACTGTAAATTTAAAAAAAATGTTTCAACTTTTGTTATTTTCTTTTTGTATTCAGAAAAATTGTAGAGGGTAGAAATTGTCAGTTTGGTTGTTGTGTCTTAAGAGGTAATACTTCATTGTAACTTTTTTTTATGGGCTAAAATTCTTCCTTGACTAATCGACCTAGCCTCATTTCTGAAGAATTCTCATTTATTTAACTGAAGAAGTTTACATAGCAGCGTCATATGTCCAGTAACAGACTTTTAATACAACAATAACATTATACATACCTTCCGTTTCTCCAACTAGGAGGTATTATAATTAAAATAAGGTTTTAAACTGTGCTCTTAATTTGAATAAACATTTTTCTCTATTATAATTATTTTATTATTGTCTTTTTTTTTTTTTTTTTTTTTTAAATTATCCCTTTTTTCCCCCCAAAAAGTTAAATGTATAAATAAATAAAGGACTTAAGGTCTGAGGAATAGATCACACCAATTTAACCTTGAAATTATTTTATTATATTTTTTTCTCATTTGATACAAATATATATTTATTAATACCCATTAGCCAAATAGTTGATGTGCCGTTAAAAAAAAAAAAAAAAAAAATAATAATAATACCCATATATTTCAATATGATGTAACAGTAGTAGTTTCATTATATATTATTTATGATGAAAAATAGTGTTAAATATTTCTATTTTTAGGTAACTGATATATTTTTCGTATTATCAAATATTCAAATCGACTTCTTTAGGTCGATTCGTAGTTGTCCGAGAGCTGGCAACGCACTTTTCATGAAGTGTTTTATGCACCTTGAAATTTTGCTATAATATACCTCTTAGGTAGATAAGAAGTATGTATGTGTTTCCTGGACATACCTTGGAACAACAGGTACTGCGGCATAGGGGAAAGGTGCAAAACAATATTTCCGAAAAATAGAGTTTTAATCAGAAGCCAACTATCTTTAATGTAATATTAAAACAATTTTACAATGAATAATAAATATGGCAGGCACTTTTAAGGGGTATAACACGTGAAAAAAAAATTGTTTTTATTCTCATATAGAATGAGAGTTTTATTCGCGCTGCCATTTAAACCGGAACAGCTGTACTAGATCATATGAACAAGAACCAATGAGAGCGCAGAGAATAACCACAACTGCGCGGTGCTGTCATTCACTCTTACGGTTACGCGCAGTGCATTGCAGTCTATCATATTCAACATTTATTTTTATGTTTTCTGATAATTATTCTCCACAAAAGTGTCTGCCCTTTGGTAATTATTTTCAATTATGTTTACTGAAGACGCTGTTTAAATCGCAGGGTGAATAAAGCACTTCATTTAATATTAAAAATAAGAACTAGGTACTTAGTTTTTTTTTATTAATATAATTTTAACCCCCTTTAAAAGTCCTGCCTTATTTATTATTAATTTGAAAATTGCCTTAATTTGCCATTTTTTTCATTAATAATAGTTGGCCTCTGAATAAAACTCTACTTTTGGGCAATATTGTTTTGCACCTTTCCCCTATGCGCAGTACCTGGTGTTCCAAGGTATGTCCAGGAAACACATACTTACCTTCTTATCTACCTAAGAGGTATATTATAGCAAAACTTCAGGGTGCATAAAACAGTTCATGAAAAGTACGTTATCAGCTCTCGGTCTATAGTAGTGATGGGCGATTCTCAAGTGAGAATCGATTGGAATCTAAATGAAATACAAATTACGTAGGTAATTGTAAGATTTCGTAAAATCTATCTATATCGAAGAGCGATCCATATCGTAGAACGATCTTCTTAGCCTAGAAGTCGGTCTTTTGAATCGATCTGAACTCGTCGATCTTTTTTGTTGATCGATCTTATCTATTTATATTCGAGAATCCCCCATCACTACATAAGATACTTTTTACATAAATATGAAAAATACACATATAACAAAACAAATGCAGAACAAGAGCTTTTGTAGTAGCAACGTGCATAAGAAGAGACTTTCGTCCTTGGGAGGGAAACACCTATGCGTGCCTCGCAACATTTTAAGCATGTCCCAATTTACATATAGCGACATGATCATCGCGCCTCCTCCTGCTATCAATGAGTGGTTGATCCTGTGAGGATAGGCGAAATTGTAAGCAGTGCAGCCTGCCAGAACAGGAACCACAGCTATGACTATACCTCCCCATGTCCTGAAGGCCATTCTCTTGCCAGCAAATATCAGCAACACACATGTCGCTATTATGTTCATAGTGGTTGCTAGGAGAATCTGAAATCAAAATTAATAATTATAGTGAAGTGACTCTATTAATCTAATTACATAGCAGGAAGAATTATAAAAAAAAAAAAAAAAAACCAACACAGACTCGTAGGAACTGCGTCATCTTAGCGCAGTCCCGCGCTTATCCCTAGTGTCATTTAGAAAGCTCAGGATAGAAATAATGAATGTTTTGTATTAATCTTTCATGAATAATATAAACAAATATCAAGAATTAAAATTAAATCTCAAAGCAAAGCAAGGTCTTAGGTACCGAAACCCCCCAAAAATATTTTTTTCTGAACTAAGTGATCTTGTTCAATTTATTTTTAAAGTTTCTATGACACATTTTACCGATAAAATCCAAATTTCAGGCCCCCCTTTATATAATCCCTTGTCTGTCTTTCCGAAGACATTCTATTTGAGATTTGGATTGGGGAAGAGCTAGAGAAGGGAAAGACTCAACAAACTTTCATAGGCAAACTCAACTTTTTAAAGCTTTTCTCACTAGTAACTCACCTCTCTTCCAGTTGTGTTCACTGCTGACAATCCCACTAGGAAGCTGAGGGCCACAGAACAGAGGAACAACGGGATATAAAAATTATAGTTCTTCCTGAATATTTTAAAGGAAACCAGTAAGAAAACAATCACAAACTCGCTGGCCACTGCAACTATTCTAAAAATAAAAAAAAACTTTATTATTTTGACTTATTTAGCCTCCATTACTTATAGATTTTACATACTGTACACTAATTCTAGCCTTTTCATATATTTCTTTATGATTTTTCTACTAAAACTTCATTTTTTTTAAATGATCAACAAGTTTGACCTCTTAACTACTTATGTTTGTTGAGTAGGGATTTTAGATCGAAGGTAATTACAAAATGTCTATATAGATTTTGCATACTGTACACTAATTCTAGCTTTTTCATTTATTTATTTATGCTTTTTCTACTAAAACTACATTTTTTTTTTTTTTTTTTTTTTTTTTTTTTTTTTTTTTTTTTTTTTTTTTTTTTTTTTTTTTAAATGATCAACAAGTTTGACCTCTTAACTACTTATGTTTGTTGAGTAGGGATTTTAGATCGAAGGTAATTACAAAATGTCTATATAGATTTTGCATACTGTACACTAATTCTAGCTTTTTCATTTATTTATTTATGCTTTTTCTACTAAAACTACATTTTTTTTTTTTTTTTTTTTAAATGATCAACAAGTTTGACCTCTAACTACTTATGTTTGTTGAGTAGGGATTTTAGATCGAAGGTAATTAAAAAATGTCTATATATTTATATGTGGCAGAAGGTCACATTCGAACAAAAACACTCACGTTCCACACTACTCTTTTATTGTGATCTACATGTTTCACGTTCTAGACTCTAGTCTAGACATAGCCCTACCTGCGGAAGGTTCTCGGTGGTGTAGGCTGTAATTGTATATTAGTTTAAGAGCTCCTGAAGAGGCGTCATAGGAACGCAAAGCATGTGGAAGTGTGGAACGTGGGTGTTTTTGTTCAAATTTGACCTTCTGCTACATATAAATATATTAGAAAAATGAAGTCACCATCTTATAATAATAATAATAATAATAATAAAATGTCTATAGTTTTCTTTTCATTTTTTATTCGTTCTGTTTGGAGAAGGTGTATGTGAACATTTCTTTTTACTGAGAGAATATATCATTTTGCAAAATTTAACGATAAATAAATACACATTTTGCTCCTTCGATTTACAATTTAAACTAAAATTAAATATCATAAATATACATAATATAAATATATACTTTATATATAAAAGAGAAAAGGTATCAGCCCTATCCTGGCTAGAAAAGGGTGGTAACCAATAGATAACCCTTCATGAAATTCGTAGTTAATAATAATGGACGTTAAAATTTAAATAAATAAATATTCTTCAAAAAATCCCTTCAATGTTTGGTGATTGTTTGATAACTCAAGTAGAATATAAATGTGGGATGCTCATCTGCAAAAATCTCCTTTTTTGTTTTGGCGTGTCAGCTTATTAGCCATTAACGTCAGTTAAGTGGTAGATATTTAAGGGTTTTGTATTGTGAAGCCTAGTAAAATTGCTTATTTTAAGTTGAATACTTATATATTCTGTAACTGGGATATAGAGATGAGGAAATCGACGCCTATTTGTATGCTATGGGTGACAGGTATTGATGCCCTCACCAAGTGACCCGCCCAGACCCGTTCCGTCAGGCAGGCACAAGAAGATTAAAACTCTTCAGAGCACCAGACACTTGCGGGGAGTGTGCACGTGCATGTTACGTTCACTGTCCGTGGTCTAACACGACCCAGAGCACCAGCCAGCATCGCACAGTGGGGTGATCCTACAGTAATGTTGGACATTGGAGAAAAAAATTAAACGTTCAATTTGGGATTTTGGTTGTATTGCTAGTGCCCTTTTCAATTGAGCAGATTGACTTTTAGCCAGATTATTGCATTGGTTTTGCATAAAGCCTGGTTATAATTTATGTAAAAAAAAAAACAAAAAAAAAACTTGTCTTATTAAATTGGGGTGCATGCCAAATTGACCAGCAACTCCAATGTAAAAACTTTTATCCTTAATTCATAGACAATATTCAATTTACTTACTGCACATCCTAAAACCATTGGTACTGGAGAAACTAACCCTCAGGTAACAATGTACAAAAGTTATCCCTCTGTTAGAGAGGAGAAAGCTAAAACGCAGCCTCATAAAATAGGAGAGCGCGACTAAAATAATAATTACACAGGTCTGCAAATAAAGACTTTTGATTGCTGCATGAAATCTTTTTACTAAATTTTATGTTTTTTGTTGTGATGAATCCCAAAAAAAAAAAAAAAAAAAATATTAAGAGGTGGGCAAATAAAAAAGACCATAGTTTCTATTATGTACAGGGTGTCACAAAAATAATGATCATACCTTGGCCAGATGATTCCCCAATGCGAGATCGAAAAAATAACCCCCATATTGACCCCCACAAAATTGACCTTGAAATGTTATTCAAGGTCAAATTTTTTTATTGCATATTTCGAATCTAGAAGTCATGAGGAAGAAAAAAACCAACGGCACCATAGGTCAGAAAAGACTCCTTATGGTCAAAATAACTATCAACCGTGTATACGTGGGCCATTCCATTCTAATTGACAAATGGTGACCAATTTTGATAATTTTTTGTTTTACATGTTCTACTAACATTGTCTTACACAAAAATACCTAGTTTGAATTTTTTAAAAAATGCAAATTCTAGTATAAAAAATTTTAAGTATATTGAAAAACGAGCTTCTCAGCGGCAATCATTGGAGGACCATAACTCATACTTTACAATTGACAGAAATACCTTCATGAGGTTATTCTCATGCTTATTAAGAACTCTTTGCCATAAGCTTTCAATCAATCGCTGAAATTACTCATTGGGGATTTCAAAGGTCATTTTTTCATGAACCAGCCAGTCCGTGAGTCCCTCCCAAAATAGAGCATAAAATAATTGCCCTCGCCCGTGGGTCGAAAAAAATGTTCTTCCTAAAAAAAAACAAAAAAACTAAGTAGTAGTAAGATTATCACTCCAGCGCCAGTAGCAACTGGACCTGTTCTCCAGCTTCAATATTTCGGACTTCATTCCTGAGGCAAGATGCCAACCATGCTTTCAAACTCCTCCTCACTCGGCTTGAAGGACCTGGCGAGAATTCTTTCAAATGCCCATGTTATTCTCATCGATTTTGCATGCTGTGGACGATGATGCTGGAAAACGAACTTTCGTCAGTCCACAATACCCGCTGCAAGAAGCGTGGAGGACGTTCCAATTTTTCGAGCACCCCCGTGTAAAACAATGATCTCTGGGCCTCAACTCCAGAACTTGCTGTAATCTGAAGGGAGATGTTCTTCCCGAAGGACCCAATGGACCGTCATCCTCGAGACTCCCATAGCTTGGGCCAATCTTCTTAGCCCCACAGTAGGCCTGGATCGGGTGAGGGCAATTATTCTATCCTCTATTCTGGGAGGGTGTCGAGGACCGACTGGTTCATGAAAATTATACGTTACCTGTGAAATCCCTAATGAGCAATTCCAGTGATTGGTTGAAAGCATACGGCAAAGAGCTCTTGACAAGCTTCGAGAATAACCTCATGAAGGCATTCCTGTCAATTTTAAAATGTGAGTTATGGTTCTTCAATGATGCCGCTGAGAGGGCCGTTTTTCAATATACTTGTCATTTTTTATACTGGTAGATGCCTTTTTAAACAATTCAAACAATGTATTTTTGCGTAAGGCATTGTTAGTAGAACATATAAAAAAAAATTATCAAAGTCGGCCACTATTTTTCGATTGCAATAGAATGGCACACGTATACGCTGTTAATGGTCATTATGACCATAAGGCGTCATTTCTGACCTATGGTGCCTTTGACTTTTTTCTTCCTCATGACTCGTAGATTCGAAATATGCAATAAAAAAAAATTTGACCTTGAATAACATTTCAAGGCCAATTTTGCGGGGGTCAATATGGGGGTTATTTTTTCCGATTTCGCATTGGAGAATCATGTGGCCAACGGATGACCATTATTTTTGTGACACCCCGTACAAACTGACCAATAAACAGGCAGCCTAACTTTTCAGGAATACAAATTTATGATTTGTTATGATATGATATTGTGCATCCTTACACCTCGCCTTTTTCAATTCTACCCCACCTCCTTCTACCCTACCGTCTCTCTTTCATTTCGTATGAAACCTTTGCAATTCACAACATTAAGAGATATGATTAAATATGATAGTGAAAAAAAAACAAAAAAAAAAAAAAAACTATGCAATTTATAAGATAGACCCCTGGCAGAAAGTACCGAATTTTAGGTTTACACTAAATAACAACACAAGTGAAAGGTAATAAAAACAAAACAGTTTTGCTAAAACACTATATGTCATGGTACAAATCATGGAATATTTTTTCGGTTTCAGCATGAAAAAATCCATGGTAAACATTCCAAAAACCTCATACATTGCTTAAATATTTATTTTAAAAACCTGTACTATTATACTAAACTTGATTGTAAGAAGTAAAATGAAATTATACTTACGTGCAAACGTAGTCGTTAAGAAAAAAATCCCGGATAAGGGTTGAATAAATAAATAGGCATAGAAAACCATTGAGAACCACCAATTGAAGTAGGTGAAATAGGTATACTTTCCTGGAAAAAAAAAAAAAAAATTCAGAGGAAGAAAAAAAAAATCATTATTTAGGGAAGTGGGAATCATTTTTCACATGAGAAACTAAAAAAAAATGTATTTAAAAATAATTTATTTTTCAAAAATTGGATCAAGCTATGCAGACATGTAAATAAAAATTCTGTGGATTTTCACCTTGATGACTTTTTTATTCGCTCTAAATATTTACTGTTATTAATATTTACTGTTAAGATGGATTATCTTTGAGTAAATCAATTTAATTTTAATTTAATAAAATATACTTTTACAGTGTTTAGAAATAACCGGGTGGCCTAATGTCCATGATTGTTTAAGCATGAACTCTCCTTACTTATAGCCATGGATTCGATTCCCACTAGGGGTTGTGGCTTTTTTTTGGATTGGAAAATAGTTAAACATCTCCTTTTAGCTTACTGAAAGGAAATGATTGGGGTTCAGTGAAATTTACGAATAAAACCACAATTCTTTAGGATTTCCTTAATTGCTGATATTTTTTTAACCCTCTCCAAAAATAAATTAAGAGCATAAATACAAGGATAAAAAGACAGAATGTGGCAAAGAGAGTAAATATTGTTAGGTTTAAGAAACTTAAGGCCCTAGGACGATGGTAACCTTTGACGTTCTTCGTCCTTAAACCTTATTCATACATACATACTTAAGGCCCTGGACCTGAGCTTTAAGGCCTTCCAGGTGGGCCAGAGAGTGTAAAATGGAACTAAATGAATTGGCCAAGAATAGGAACAGTGTCAAGCTCCACTGGATACCTGGACTCAGTGGAATCCCTGGGAATGAAAGAGCAGACCTACTAGGTGCCGCTACAACGCCAATAGCACTTGGTACTTTTTGCGGGGCACCACAGCCATTGTTCAAATGGACAATTTACCAATGGCTGCAGAAGGAGCTCAACTTCCTCAACAGAGCAGAACTTGGAAAAGCTATTGGAATAATTACGGATCATTGCAACCTGAAAAAGAACTTTTATAGGATGAAGATGGTCAACTCTAAAGAAAATGGTGTGGAGCAGAAGAAGAGATGCCGCTAAACGTAATCGGTTATTGAGAACGGCTGAATCATATATGTTTTAGTTACTTTGGTGACACAACGAACACTAACCTTTATCCAAGGGAAACATCGATAAGTAGACACCTTGATTATTGGAAAGCGGTAGCACTCTGAAGAGAGACAGCAACGGGCAGCACTGTAGGATGTATTGACTGCAGGGCAGGAAGAAGATAGTCCGAGTTTATTGTACTGTAGGTTTAAGAAAATTTACATAATATGTACATGAAACCAGATACTGCTGTTCAGCGTTTCTAGCGGTAGCCGTAAGAACCATTCGCCAAGGTTTGGCGGCTTGATTTAGTTTGACCAGAATACGGAGTAAACCCCAACTTCTAACGAACCGATTCAGTTTATTTCTAAAATACATCGTTCCCCTTAGATGCCCAGGACATATACCAAGTTTTGTTACAATACACCAGAAAGAACGGTCAGTATGAGCAAATTAGTAAATTGGGTCCTAAGTAAGCCCCCATCCAGAAGGACCGATTTTGCTGGTTAACAAACTTGTTCAATTGTTTGCTGGGGGACTTGTAAATGCCAGGTTTCGTGGTGAAAAGTGAAAACTCTAGTGAGTATCTACTCACTAGTGGGTACAGGAGTAATTTTCCTGGTAGGATTGATGGGGATTAAAGGAATTTTTCAAAAATCATTTTTTTTTTAAGAGAAAAAAAAATATGGGGAGTTGAAGTATTCCTCAGGAAATCTTTGTGCATGAAAATGTTTCTGAAAGATAATAATTTGTAATCAAATAGCTTTAATTGAACTATCAGTTCACATTTATAGTTTAAAATCATTACCTGAGAAATTTTAATCTGCTGTGACAATCTATGGTCGCCAGACCAGCAAGTGGTCGGATTGATATGCGCAGTTGTTCTTGATTTGTGACTCGCGGAGAAGACGGTTCAGACTGATGAATATAAGGCGGTGGACGTGAATTGTGATCGAGCGAGGAGAAGCCCTGAGCGGCTGCACCTGGGAAGAAATAAGGCGGAGGAAAAGCATGAGACATCGGTCCTGAATGCTGCATATCCAACGGTTGATAGTACGGAGGCGGTGGACTCGGAGTGTAGCACATGTCGGATCTATGATTCATTGTGCTGTAAGGTATGGTGAAGACCTGTGGAGGATATTGGCCATTGTGCTGATGTTGAGGATAGACGGGATAAGATTGGCATTCGTGAGGAATGCTACCAACGGGAGACTGCTGTTGTGAACAATTACGACAGGCGCTTCCTTGATCATCTTCCGAAGGTGCACTTGCCTGCACTGGAGTATCATCCCCTCTTTTTGTTTCCATTTCTAGAAAAAATAAATACATAAATATTAATATTTATTCATTATTTGGTGTTAAGAGCCCGTTGTTGATTAGGCAATTTGTGCTATAAACTAATAGAATGCAAGCAAAATAAAATGACTATAAAGTCAAAGAACTAAACATTTTAAATGTTCAGTTAAAAAACTACAAGTAATAAATTTATACTACACAGGGTGTCCCGCATTGAGGTGTCATAACTTTAGAGGTTTATTCTGCACCTCATTTGTAGTTCAGGAGCACAGAAATGGGCGTTCTGTCTCAACATGTAGCAGAGCTATTCAAACTTTTGTCTATTTTCAAAACTACTGGGTTTTTTTTAATGAAAAACTGCTTTTTCCGGATTTCTGGTTAACGTATCATAAATAACGACGACATTTTTAAAATCTACATTAAATTTTCAATAAGAAACTCCTGTTATTGAAATATTACTGTGTAAATTGAGAGCTATACTAAAAGCCAAATAGGCGTGAGATATTAGTATTTTCTTAAATTATTCAATATTTTCTTAATCAGGTATTTGTAGACTTAGAGGTTTGCCTGGGCCTCAAAAGTTGCCATATTTAATAAGCTTTAAAATGGTACCTCGTTGTTTTAGAAAAAACAATTATTTGAGTCTACTTTTTCTGATTTCTAAGTCAAAACCAATAAATTTGCATTAGTGTGAAGAAGCCATATTAAGACAGTCTTAATATGGGTGGTGAGCGGACCACACATGGGGATTTAATGGCCCCTGAGAAGGTGGCATGAAGGCCACGAAACATGTAGGGCAAGCCAATAATACAGTAGTACATAATAAAAAGGAGTAAAATTTTTTTGCTTTGCGTCACATATATCCAAAAAAATAAATATACATAATTAATGGTCAGAAATAAGTGGAATAGTGCATAAACTTAATTTTATATATATAAATATAAATATATATATATATATATATATATATATATATATATATATATATATATATATAAAACATTATTAAAAATATGTCTTTAAAATTCCTATTATATGTCTATATATTGGATTTGGGGTCCCAGATCATCCCTAGGCTCACCCAGTCTTTAATTAATAAATTAATTAATTAATGGGTACCTGCAAAGGGAACAATCAGGCGGCCGGAGCATAGTACTGACCACACTATCTCCCTAGTGTGCCGTATGATCAAGAATCAGATACCTCTACAGTATCTGCCCCTCTGGGCCCTTAGTGGCCTGTTATGGGACTGATTTTTTTTTATGTGTACATATATACATACATACACACATTAAAGACATATTTTTAATAATGTTCCTTCTATTGAAGGCATTAAGCATTTTTGAAACAGAAATTTATTTTTATTTATAATAACCAAATATGTATTGCACAGAAATAAACATTTGTTGCATTTTAAATGTAATTAACAAATTGAATAATTAATCAAAATGGGATCAGTCTTAATACTTGTGACATAGATTTGTTTCTGTGAAGACCCAGAGCAATTTTGAAGATTCTCTATTTTGAAGAGTATAATGTCTCTGAATAATTTATTTATTTACGTTCCGTGCCAAAGGGTCGTGGGTTCGATTCCCACTAGGGTTGGTGGCTTTTCTTTAGAAAAAAGAAAAGGCATCAGTCCTATCCTGGCTAGAAAATTGTGGTAACCTATAGTTTTATAACATTTTCATTATCAATGACAAATCAGTGATGCCATGTAATTTGTTGCTTACAATTAAATGTATTAAATTGTATAATAAATCACAATGTGATCTTTCTTAATATTTGTGACATCAATCTGGTGTATCTGTGAAAAATTAATAATTAAAAAAAAATGTATGTATATATATACACATATATATTCTGTTTGATAGTTGTTCCCTGGGGAGAATTATTGTTGTTAATACAGGTTTCCCCAGCAGTTAGTTTTTAATGTAATATTTTGCAAAAATCCTATTATGCTTCATCTGACAGTTGTCCATTTTTGATAAATATTATTATATATTTGATCATATATTATTTAAATACAGCAGTTGAATAACTATAGGTTACCACCCTTTTCTAGCAGGATAGGGCTGATGCTTTTTCTTCTTTTTTAAAAAAAAATCCATTACCCCTAGCGGGAATTGGTCCATTGGTACTAGGCCTCTCTGTTTTATTATAATCAGGAAAGAGGTATAATTATTTTAATTTTAATTTTTTATGGTAATAACAGAATGATTATTATTACCACTATTACGAAACCAATAGAGAAGTGTTTGCAAAATGAATTGTGTTACAGTAGTTTTATTTAGAACTAGAAATACCACAATTTTTTTCTGATTTCTGGCAAAATTATAGTTGTTACTGTATAGTGCTATGCCTCCAGAAAACTAATTATTGTTAAGAAGGTTTTGGGAGTTTTAACACTCCATAATCTTATTTTGATTTCTCTGTAGCAATATATATTGTATACAATAGCATTATATATTGTATACAATGACATTTGATGCTTATTATGATGAATAAATAAACAGAAAATAATCTTGTACCAAGGTAAGTCCACAATTTAAAACAGGAAAGATTAGTTTAACAAAAAAAAATTAAGAACTGAGGCACTTAGAATGATTCACATAGCAGTTTTGACGCGTGATACTGCTTTGAAAGAAATATTAGTATATTTGTTCTGATTTTTTTTTCTTGTAAATATTTTGAGGTCAAAATTTCATTAAAATAACATTTATTTTGATCAGCTACCTCAACCATTTTATTCCCTCAACCTCTTTCACATACATTTCGGCTCAAGGCATTATCAAATTAAAGAAAAATCAGGTCTGTATTATAATTTAGAATAAATTTAATTTTCATTTCACCTTTTCAAAAACCCCTTTGGCCCAAAATTAAAATTATCTGAACGTTAAGCTGTCCCATTAAATATTAAGTAGGAAGGACATTGTCTTCATTGGCAGCTGTCATCTTCTTATCATTTATCCACAAATTATTTTTATAAAATACGTTGTTTTAGGGTTTTGGATAAAAAACGTGTTTCAACAAATCATTAAATTGACATTATCCATAGGAAAAACTAGGTAAAATCTATAAGTAATATTACTTCTGTAATTTACAATCCCATCACAACTTATTAATAAAATAAAACCATAAATGTAATAAAAAATGTCCAAACTATGGAATTAGTACTCACCTTGTATTAATATATGAAATAAAAATTTAAGAATCTACAAACGTGACATAATATTAGAGCACCAACTCACTGTACTTTAAAGGCAATATTGATTTTTTCTCAAATTCTGTGATGGAAAGTGTAATAAGTGTATTGTAGATACCTTATCTATATCATGAGTTGTCATGTTTTATGAAGTGGAGCTTCGTCAAAACCTTCATACATCATTTTCATAGAACAATAAGATTTAAAACTAATCAAAATGAAAAAAAAAAAAACAAAAAAAAAACATTAGAACCCTACTCCATAAGTATTATTAGACATTAGAATTCATAAGCCGCAATCACTCCATAACTACAATAAGTGTTACTGTTTTTTTTTTTGTTTTTTTTTACTTTCATTCAACATAAATAATTGTTTTCAATCAAATATTCTTCCTGATTAATCAAACAAATATAGAAAAATGTTTTTTGAGTTCAATCCATCTAATACTGTATGATTACTAAAAGCATATATCAGATAAATGATATAATCTCATTCTGAGGATACGTTTTTAAACATCACAAATGTTATTTTATTTTATTTTTTGTTTGTTTACGGAGTATCAACTTCTGTCTTCAATGTCAAAAATAAAAATAAATAACTAACGGAATGAAGTTTATAAAAATGTTTAAGCAGATTTTACTACTTATAAAATTTAACGTAAAATATGACCAATTTCCAGTTGTTTTTTTTAAAGTGTTCTATTAATTTTGTTGAAAATGTTTTCATTCTTATAGGCTGAAATATTAATTATAAAAATTTCAAGAGCTGGGGAACAATATGAAAAAAAAAAAAATTATATTTTTAAAAGCGAATAAACTGAAAAAAAAAAAAAATGAGAAAATTATTCTTAAATGAAGCCAAGAATATTTACAGGAGCTTACTCTTATTTCCTATATACGCTCCTAATCAGTATAGCTCAAATTGTCTTCCAGCAACTATTGTAGATAAATCTGGTAGTGAGCTTTTCCTAATCCAGCCATTACATGAGCTGGGTAGCCATTACATTGCAACGTACTTGGTAAGTACAGCAGAATCTCCCTTATCCAGTGTTCTCTCATCTGTCGCTCTCTCTAATCTGGCGGTCTTCCGAGAGGAATGAGTTCCAAGAAAATCTTCACTTCCTAGCTAGCCAATCATTTGTTTCGGGGTATTTCATTGAATGAAGTCAAAGAAGACATATCGATGGCCTAGAATGAAAACCTTGTATCTCAAAAATAAAATTAATTAACTTTTTTACCTAATTAGATGGATATTATGGTTACTGAGAAACCCGCAAGGTTTGCTTCTTCGTCAATATAGTCCAGGATGAGTTAGATAGAGTTTCTTTGACACTCAAGGGTTGTCAAATAGAATCTTATCCATCTAAGGATGTATAAAAGTTATTAACGTTATTTTTTAGATACGAGGTTTTCATTCTAGGCCATCGATATATGTTTCTTTTAGAGGCAAGAAATTGTGTTTTACTGGGAAAATAAATGTTTCTACTAAGGTACCTATGGCTGGAATGTCTGTTATATACCAGCAAGGATTTACATATTTTGAACTTATTTTATAATGCGGTACCTAAATTTTACTTAAATATGCAAATAAATATATTAAGAATGGTACATATTATTATATCCTCAAATAATAAGGTTTTTCAAATGCATAAGTGACTGCTTCTAACTGAATTCTCTAATCTGGCATTTTCTCTAATCCGACTGTCTAATCCTGGTCCCGATGATGCCGGATTAGGGAGAGTCTACTGTACATTGAAAATCCTAATTACTGGGTGTGAAGTGCATCTTTGTGCTAGTGCTTGTAGTGTGCTCATTTAGTCTGCCCAGAGAATTGCATCTCGGCTGTCAGTCCTGGAAATGCTATTCCTAGTATTAAGAATGCCACAGAGCTCACCTGTAAATCTACTATATATTTGTCAAATACCACTCACTCACTCACTGACTATCATCGCCCAGCCCAAACCACTTGATAGAAAAATTTGAAATTTTGCATGGATACTCCCTTTGGGATGTAAACACTCGCTAAGAAAGTTTTTTTTTTTTTATATTCAAATTTTTAAGTATTTTTAGAGGGGTTTGAATTTTTAGTTTTAAAGAGAGCATGCTCGCCTAGACAGAATGCATCGCTAGGACGATAACAGATCAGCTGTTACCGTACTGTATCTATTTCATAGTATTGTTTTTAATTGCGGTTAATTTCAACTATGATGGCAGTCCTTGAATTATTAGAAATAATCTGCCTCTCATAGAGTTTACGCTATGAATAAAAAAACTACTTATCTGCCGTGACAACGCAAAAGTATTCAGCTAGTATGTATCAAAATTTATGCCTGAAACTTTTTTTGCAGTAAATTTATCAGACTGAATCTTTTTTTTAGAGAGAGATCTTTTATATCGGTTTATAAAATAATTATTTATTTCCATTTCTTACATGTTTCAATTTTAGATGAACGTGGAACATGTGGAAAATATTCATCAGTTTGTCATCTTTGAATAGACGAAGCCAAAAATCAAAACAGTTTAAGATGTTGCTTTGAATGTGATTTCATTGAATTCCCTATGCCTAAATACTTATAAAAATGTACCTTGATGCCTAATAATGCAAAATCATAAAGGCTACAATTATTTTTGCACAAATTTCACCAAAAAAACAGTCTTCTCTGCAGATTCTGCTTGTTAACGAACTTGCCCTTTTGTCAACAAATATTTGCATTAATTTTATCTAAATGTTTTTTTGTGCTTTCTTGATCATAGTGTAAAAAAAAATTGAACAAAATAAAACAATAGGATATTTTACATTTATATAATTTCATATAAAAAAGTAGTATCTAAATTACATAATTGTAGATTTGAAAAGAGACAACAAAAAATTATAATTACAAGAAAAAATATGGCTAATACTGTTATTTTAATAGCACATAATACTATTATTTTATGAACAAATTTAGCAACATTTCAGAATGATTTCTTGAATATTTCTCTGTTTTTCATAAAGTAAGTTGACAATAAGAATAAAACATATAAAAACAATTTTGACAATTTTCTTAAAAATAATTATTATTTTAAAAATAATAAAATAGTTGGTAATTCTTACTCATTTATTATATATACTTTGCTTTAAATTACAAGAACAAGTTATAACTTGTAACAAAATAAGTAGCATGTAGATTATATTTTTTGGTTTAACACATGAGAAAATATATTCATTGATACACTTAGAAACAAGCATCAATTCTTAACACTGCAGTAGTCACATGTAATCCAGGAGATGCCTCAAAAATGTATATAAATCTTCATACACACACACACATATATATATATATATATATATATATATATATATATATATATATATATATATATATATATATATACTCCTGACTCAGACTCACCTGCTCATAGTGTTTTATTCCTCTTATTAGAAGGATATTTTGGAATTCGTTAGTCATCTCGGAAAGCCCACATACCCTCTTTCGTTAGTCTTTGTTATTATTTTTTTATTTTTATAAAGTATATTTTTATCTACGGTGCATCAACAGCTGGCCTATTTAGACCAGACTATCTACAGATTCTCTCTCTTTTTTAATACCAGCAGCTCTTTGTTTTACCAGAGGGTCGCCCATCCAGGCTCTGACCATGCCCAATGTTGCTTAATTTCAGTGATCAACATAGACTAGTATATTCAATGTGGCTAAGGCAGTTGGCTAGCTGTTAGCTGTACAGATGTTTCCATTTTTTTCTGAAATTACAGGATTATAATGTATTTCAAAAAAGTGTTTTACAATTTTTCTAAGCTATTTTCTTTAATTTAGATTGGAATAAATATTATTGAATGATTTCATGATCTACATTATGATTTTATGATCTACATTAGTGTATCGGAATGCTTGGATTTCTCTTGTTGAAGCGCTGCAGGAATATTAATACTTTGACTAGTCCCTTCCTCCGATGAGCTGCAAGATGTACATAAATAGGTTCACAATGTCCAAATATAAATTCAATGCAGCAAAGACGTATTCTTCAGGTGAGAGAGAATACTTATGTTTGCCTCCTATCATGAGCTGCGTATCGTAGACGATGTACAGCGACATCAAGAACGCTCCGAAGCCCGCTATAGCGGTCTGCATGATTCTCGAAGGGAAGAAAGCGGCGAAGATCCCTCCGATTATGAGAATGATCATGAGAGCTAGCAATCCACCTCCGCAGACTGTGAAATCTATTTTCGTCTGGAACGCGAACAGGGTAAGGCCGATTGTTATCGCTGCGGTCATCCCCATTGCCAGCAGTACCTAAAAAGTGTAAAATTATGGATCTGACAAGAAAAAAAAAAAAAAAAAAAATCACTTCTTCTTTCCCTACCCAGGGAAAGGTAGCACTGGTCGAGACAACGAAGAGTCCATATACTTCTGTGATTTACAGATGACCCCCCACCACCATTGCCCAATTACATTGTTACTGTATTGTAACAGTACTAAACGAGGAGTTAATGTTTTTGACAGAATGTGCCTTGATAATAACTGCGCCCCTAAGACTCATCGCTGGACTTTATGTTTTCTTTTTTACAGTATATTGAATATTTTGGGAATACATAGTTTTGTGATTTACAGTCATAACTAGTACAAACTAAAAACCTCGAAGCCTCTTAGTAGACAGCGATAACTTCAAGCTCTTCATGGCCGACTGGTAAAACAAAATTGAAATTTATTAGTTTTTAAGAATGAAATAAGTGTAAAAAGAGAAATATTATGCCAAACTTATTGTTGAGAAGATTATAATATTACATTTACAAAATTCCATTTAATTGTTTCCATTTAAAGCAAAATTAAGGACCTTCGTCTCAGTGACGTAGCGTTACCTATATCGACCCCTGGAGAAGTGCTACCTTTCCCAGGTTAAGATCATCTAGAAGAAGAGATATTTTTCTGTATATAAATTAGTATTAACTCTGTCCCCCTGGTTTTACATCCCTAAAAAAGGCTTGAATTTCAAACCAAAATGTTGAGAAAAAATAAAACACATTTTCTTATAAAAAAATGTAGTTTCATTAAGATACCATGACCGAAACCTCATAAATTCTACCTTCAAAGATAACGTTTGAGTAATTTTGAATGACAAACTTACTGAATTATAGTTGCTAGGAGGCGGATGTAGCCTGAAGTGGCCAAGGAGGGATAGAAAATACAGCCCCGCTTTAAGTGTGCTTGTCGCTGTTCAGTTATTGATTACAATTTGGGCGCTCTACAAGTAGTATAGAATTGATTATGTTTATTTTTTATTTTTTTTTATTATTTATTTTTTTTTTAACGGCGCATCAACTATTTGGCTATTAGCGCCGGGCTATCTACAGGCTGCCACTCTTTTTGTAATGCCAACAGCACGTGGTCGGTCACCCATTCAGGTACTGACCACCCCCGACGTTGCTTAACTTCGGTGATCTACGGGGACCGGTGTATTCAACGTGGCTATGGCCGTTAGCGATTATGTTTATTGAACACAAAAACAGAGGAAGTGTGTTATTTCTGTTTCTTGAACGACTGATACTTGTATATCGATCAGAATGTACAAATTCTTTAACCTATTAATTTTGTAACTAATTAGATAACACATTAATTAAAATTACCTCTTTGGCATTGTACTGTGCAGCTGATATTCCCACAAGGAAGCTGAATACAATAGTAAACGTGAACAGGCAGATATAGTTCATAGGAGACGATCTTCTAACGTTGTCGCAGCATGCTAGCACGATGAGAAGTACAAATGATATAACCAATGCAATTATCCTTTAAAAAATACATCATTAATTCAATTAGTTTTAAATATAAGCTTGTTAATATATTATTATTTTATCAAATCATATCATAATCCTAAATTTTCTATCAATAAGTAATTGACCAATCTACAGACGCAGGGCCATATAAGACATAAGGCATACTGCTAGGTGTTTCAAAATGAATATTGAGGTTTTAATGCTTTATGATATTACTTTAAACTGAAGGTTATAAATGATACGTCTGAACTGAAAGACAAACTCAAAATATTTTGTTTCTTGACAACAACGATCAAAATCAAGCCATTTGTTCACCAGTTGCCATATTTGCTACTAGAGCTTTCTAACGCATGGAAAAATTGCAAACACATGTGCACTGGTACCGACAAACAAAACTGTTTGAGTTGCTCTTTGAATCAATGAACACCTCCTGGACCATCGTCACTTCCCAATAAAGAACGCATTTCACAACTCAATAAAACGACCGAACAGAACTGAGATGCCCTACGAACAGAGCTCAACGGGCATAAAATAATATATATTAAAGAAACTGTAGGAAGTGAAGATGTTCAGGTGAAGATGTATCACCTGTCTATGAAATTTTACATTCTACACTAACTTATGTGTATTTCATGTCAAAAGAGTAACATCCAAAATGCTCACGATCCAACACTATTATAACTACTAAATATATTTTCAAGAAATTTGATTTCTACAAAAATGTAGACAATAAGTATAATATCCCCACAAGGCATTACCAAAGAGGTGCTACAAGAAAATCTTAAATAGAACTTCTTTTCACCCTGAGGACCTTTAAGACTCGTGGTTTGCCCCTCTTCACGGCATTCTGCCCAGCATTGGGTACAAGGATGTATTCCCATCTGTGAACATCAACTGGCTGCTGAAAAATAAGAATGACATCCTGGAGAGATGGAACAACTACCTCATATCTGTTGACGTTGAGCGCGTACTTAACTCTAAGTACAACCCTCAGTACCGTCAGCTAAGCTCTCTTAGTTATGGTGAGGAGTATATCAAGTCAAAGACACCAATAGAATGGAAGAGATCCCTCATGCAGCGCAGACTCTGAAGGGACTCCCAGTTGAGGCTTTATCTTAAAGGCACAGGATCGACACCAGACTAGATTACACTATATGCAACCTCCGGATACCCGAGACACTCACCCATTTTCTCCTAGAATGCCCAATCTACAGATCTGCCCACACTAGATACTTTCAAAATATGCACCCAGCAATTGATGAAGAAATGTTCACATTGATTCTTTCACTTTCGAATAAGGATTCAATACTCAGGCTCTTCGGCTTCACCATGGAAGCCCTTGATGATTAACTTTGATTATTATTACTAACATTATTTTGTATATTTATTATGATCAACTGAGGATCTTTTTATAGGTTTTTTTTTTGTAGCCACATCCCTGTAATTTTTTTTTTTTTTTTTTTTTTTTTTTTTTTTTTTTTTTTTATATATAAGAGCACTTCACTTTGAAAGCGTTTCGCCCAAATACATATATAAAATGGAAATACATATTCATCAAATCCCATAATAATTATAAATCCATAGTAATTAACAACTTATATAATAATTATAAATCCTTAATAATTAACGTATTACATAATAATTATAAATCCAATTACATTATAGTGCGTTTCTATCTAATTATATAATTAAGTTTGTGAATAACAAACAGCTATAAGTAAAAATAACTTTGTCAAAAACAATATATTTTTAATAGCAAACATATAATAATAAAGATAACGAAGAAAATAGTTCCTATGTACACTATACCTATGACTACATAATCGCAACAGTTTCTATGTAAAATTTAGGTTCTGTGCATAATATGACTATACATAGGAACAATAGCTACCATGTACAATCACAGTTAATCAAGGAATATCCTAAGTATAATAACGACATGATGAATAAATCACGTCATGAGTAAGTTTCATTTATTATTAAAATGTTTCAAGGATGTTAACCCTTAGTTAGTGGCGTGCTTTTTCTTCCATAACTAGTGGCGTCGGGTCACCAGTGACCCAAATTCTAAATTGATTTTTTCGGTAATGTAATTTAAAAAAAAAAAATTATAAACACAAATATTTATTGAAATACGGGTCATTTATTAATATAATACAATAGTTATCAAAATGTATATAAAAAAATCATTAAAAAAGCAGTGCTAAATGGAAGGTATGAAAATGACGGCATTGTTTGTTTACAAAATTAAAATTTATGTCATTTTCATTCAATAACAAAAAATAAAAAAACTGAAGGCTTACGTTAATTGTAAACAAGTGAGGCATAGTCCTTATATACACATTTGCCACATTTGACAAAAAATGGAGAACATTTATTGTCTTTAGTGGGAGGACAAAAACTACAGATTTTCCTTTTCTGTCTGCTTAATTCTCCCGCTTCATCTTTATTTCCTGGCTTAATAACCATCAAACCTTGTTCTTCCATACATATATTAATCTTTTGTTTGAGAGGCCTTGGTAAAAAAAGAATTTGCGACTAACAGATGCCATAATTCTTGACTACCTAAGCCTTTCAA